>WBMV01006183.1:4279-23570 GCA_013396655.1 Campylorhamphus procurvoides | reverse complement strand
AACAGAGGTTTTAGAGGCTCTGCTGTGTCCAGGCTGTGACATCCCCCCACGAGTCTGCAATGTGGAGGGATGAGGCTGCCAGTGGCACCTGCTCCTGGGCTGTGCTTAGGACCAGTTGGGGTGCAGAAGTGGATCTGGTGCCCCTCCAGCCTGGAGGAGCTGCCAGAGGTAGTGCAATTAAGGGCTAGAAAGGGGCAGGAGCTGCAGAGGGCCATTCATTTGTTGGTTGGGGTTTTCTCCCCTTGCTTTTAGTCTGATCCCAGTAGGATTTAAGTCCAGTTAGGTCAACAAGGTAATGGTATGTGGTGTCTGACGGCTGTAAAATCACATTTAGCAACATGTCAGCTGGATGGTGTGTTCCAGTGTTCACATAGGATGCAGATTTATCTGTGTGGTGACAGCAAGGAATGGGAGCCACAATAAGTTGTGGGTTTTTAAAATACCAGCTTAACAAAATGTTCTTAAAAATGAGCAGTTGTCTCACATTTTATCACATCTTGCTCACAACAAAGTAGTAGCGCTGGGAGGTGCAGATGACAATAGTTTCTTCAGTCTGTAGGGCCCATTCAGTAGCAGCTATTTTTGCATGTGCTGGCACAAGAATCACTGAGGCACTTTTCAGTGTATCCAACTATTAAAGTGTTCATCTGGAGTTTCTGCAGAGTAATGAAATCTTTAGCCAAGCAANGCTGGGAGGTGCAGATGACAATAGTTTCTTCAGTCTGTAGGGCCCATTCAGTAGCAGCTATTTTTGCATGTGCTGGCACAAGAATCACTGAGGCACTTTTCAGTGTATCCAACTATTAAAGTGTTCATCTGGAGTTTCTGCAGAGTAATGAAATCTTTAGCCAAGCAAAGCCAAAGTTGGGAGGTGTTTTCCCTGTGTAATCTGTAAAGCTGAGCCAAGGATATATTTCTGGCCCAGCTCAGTTCTATGCTCTGCAGATTTTCATTCTCTCTGCAGTATCAAAAAACTTTCCAGTGACATGCTAAGGGGGCTGTGTCCTGTTTACATTATTCCATATTCATTCTCTCTCCTTCTCCCCTTCTCCACTCTCCCACTCCAAATATGTATATTGGATTGAGTGCTTTATTTTGAATTGTGTGGTGATTTTCCATCATTTTCTGCAAACACACTATGTATGTGCTGTGGAACGCAGCCAGGGCTTTGGTCATCCTTAGTTCCTGGAGGAGTTTATTACCTGCTATCAAGCTAAGGAAAACCTTCTCCTTCAGAGGCAGACTCCAGAACAAAATTTCCAGAGGTGCCAAGAGAATCATTGAGGTAGGAAGGGACCTCTCCAGATCATCCTATCCAGTCCCACTCCTCCAGTATTAGTTGCTTCATCACCTTCCCAGGGATTGAGTCTGACAAACCTGCGGTTTCCCAGATCCTACTTCTTGCCCTTCTTAAAAGTTGATAATATGCCAGAGGACTCGTTAAAATGAGAACTAGAGCCTTGAAGAGTGAGATTTACTTACTTCCAGCCTTCAGGAAGAAGACTCTTCTGATTGACATGGCCTTTTAAAGGTAAACAAGAACATTTCCTTCATGCTGAAGGCTTTGTGTGTGGGCATTTTATAATGTTGCAGTCTAGCCCAGAGAAGAAGCCAATATAAACTACTCTTGGGTTGGATCATGGTCCCAGCAAAGGAGCAGGTACTCCTGAGTGCCTGCCTTGGCAAAAGTGTTACTCAGCCTTTACAATCATTACTCACAGAAACAGCACTGGCTTCCTCAGCAGTGCTAAAAATGCAGCATTTGAGCATGTTTCTGGCACACAGATTTTCCTCTGCTGCCTTTCCTTCTCAAGTAACTGCTGCTCTTCTCTCACTCATCCACATAACCAACAAGTGCCCTCGCAGCTCCCACTGCCTGAGAACTGCAGTGGAAATGCTCTGTTCCCCTACTGTCTGTACCCAGAGCCGTGTCAAGGTGCTTTAAAGCTGTCAATCTTGCAGCAGCAAAATGAGCAGATGTAACCCCTCTTCATTGCTGATAATGAAGGATGAGGCTGGACACTTCCTTGTCTCTAAGCACCGAAGAAGAATAAATGAAACTGCTTTCAGAGGGTGTGTTGCATTTCCTGCCATCCTCTTGGGTTTGCTTTTCCCAATGGGACTCACTGTCAGCAGCCCAAGGGCAGGAGACTTGGGTGTGCATCCCCTCCTTGCTCCGCAGCCACCCAGGACATGCAGACAGCTCAGCAGTCACAGGCTCCAAGGCTGCAAAGTGATGGCAGAAGCACCTCTGAGAGCTGAAGTCTGTGCTGAAGCTTTGGAAACGCGAGACGGGTTTTGTTCCTGCTGAAACCGATGACAAATTTGCTTCAGCTTAGATGAGGAACAGCATTTGACCCTCCTTAGGTTATAGATTGTATTATGGATAAATACTATAAAATCAAATGAATTAGGAATTTTTCCTTCTGAGGTGGATGAGATAGTCTTAACTATTGCAATGATGCAAGTAGTACAAAATTATTTTAATAGTGGGTCTTGGTGGTCATCCATAGGATTCACAGCTGAAGAGGTTTATGACTTCTTTTTCTCATTGTAGGAAAGAGAAACATTTTAATTAGTAATATTTACTTTCACAGCAGTATTAAAACAAACTTTTGAGGGCATTTAAAGGCATTGTACTTCACGCTGCTGCTGTGAAATACGGGTGAGTTGGTAGTTGTTTTTAGTTGCTTCTTCCCATATGCTGCATTGCAGTGTTACACTAGGAAGGCTCATGCTGCTGGATCTGAAGAATGAAAGTCGTGTTGCACAAGATTAGATAAAGAAATTAAATTACCATAATTTCTTAGAAAGCTTTTTATAGATATTGAATCCTTCTCTCCCTGTGTGCCTCATGTTGTTTTGTGGCTGCAACCAGCCTTTTATTCAGCCTGCACTGACTCAAACCATGTTACTATTCATTCATTCAGTTAATATTTTACAATTCATGAAGTGGCAGGTGATGAGGTGATTTGTATATTTTGCTGGGGATTAATCCCAGCAAATAAAATCTAAAACTGGTTGCTTATTTCTGGTGTGATGTCATGCTTGTCATTTGATTCTGGTCTCCTGTAAAATTCTCTGTAATTTTGGGAGGAAAGAAAAACCCAAACCCCAAATTAAAAAAAAAACAAAAACAACCCACATTGCTATTTCCTTTTCTGTCGATTGTGATGATGGCTGTGTTATCTCAAGAGTATTCATAGGTACTGTTGCCAGGACATGATCATGTATGAGGAATAACCGAAAGGAAATTTGAAATATAAAACACACAGGTCTAACACTTCTGGGTATTTCCAGTAGCTGAAGCATTAAAATTAGAAAGGCAGAGTCCCAAAAGATTCTTAAGAAAACAGCGAAAAGGGTGAAAAGGGATTCTGTGATTATAAGGAGGTGGGTCCCACCTAAGCTGGTGTGGAATTAAGTTTCTGGGACTGAGATAAGTTAGAGACGTTTTCAACCAAAATCTAACAAGGAATTTGGTTAGTCTTTACCCAGAAAACTCCAAGGGTGAAGCTGCAAAAACCCTGTAAAGGAAAAAGACAGACTTTGGTATATTTCAGATAGGGAACAGTAAAATAAAACAAAACCAAACAAAAAATAAAAGCAGTCACAGGGATTTCTGGCGTGGGACTGAATGTCCTGTGTCCAGGCACGCTGTGGCACTGCCTGGTGGCAGGCTGGTGTGTCAGCAGATACCCTGTGTGTGATTCTGGAGGCTCTGNAACCTGCGGTTTCCCAGATCCTACTTCTTGCCCTTCTTAAAAGTTGATAATATGCCAGAGGACTGGTTAAAATGAGAACTAGAGCCTTGAAGAGTGAGATTTACTTACTTCCAGCCTTCAGGAAGAAGACTCTTCTGATTGACATGGCCTTTCAAAGATGAACAAGAACATTTCCTTCATGCTGAAGGCTTTGTGTGTGGGCATTTTATAATGTTGCAGTCTAGCCCAGAGAAGAAGCCAATATAAACTACTCTTGGGTTGGATCATGGTCCCAGCAAAGGAGCAGGTACTCCTGAGTGCCTGCCTTGGCAAAAGTGTTACTCAGCCTTTACAATCATTACTCACAGAAACAGCACTGGCTTCCTCAGCAGTGCTAAAAATGCAGCATTTGAGCATGTTTCTGGCACACAGATTTTCCTCTGCTGCCTTTCCTTCTCAAGTAGCTGCTGCTCTTCTCTCACTCATCCACATAACCAACAAGTGCCCTCGCAGCTCTCACTGCCTGAGAACTGCAGTGGAAATGCTCTGTTCCCCCACTGTCTGTACCCAGAGATATGTCAAGGTGCTTTAAAGCTGTCAGTCTTGCAGCACCAAAATGAGCAGATGTAACCCCTTTTCATTGCTGATAATTAAGGATGAGGCTGGACACTTCTTGTCCCTAAGCACCGAAGAAGAGTAAATGAAACTGCTTTTAGAGGGTGTGTTGTATTTCCTGCCATCCTCTTGGGTTTGCTTTTCCCAATGGGACTCACTGTCAGCAGCCCAAGGGCAGGAGACTTGGGTGTGCATCCCCTCCTTGCTCCGCAGCCACCCAGGACATGCAGACAGCTCAGCAGTCACAGGCTCCAAGGCTGCAAAGTGATGGCAGAAGCACCTCTGAGAGCTGAAGTCTGTGCTGAAGCTTTGGAAACGCGANTGGCTGCAACCAGCCTTTTATTCAGCCTGCACTGACTCAAACCATGTTACTATTCATTCATTCAGTTAATATTTTACAATTCATGAAGTGGCAGGTGATGAGGTGATTTGTATATTTTGCTGGGGATTAATCCCAGTAAATAAAATCTAAAACTGGTTGCTTATTTCTGGCGTGATGTCATGCTTGTCATTTGATTCTGGTCTCCTGTAAAATTCTCTGTAATTTTGCAAGGAAAGAAAAATCCAAGCCCCAAATTAAAAAAAAACAAACAACAAAAACCCAAAAAAAACCACATTGCTATTTCCTTTTCTGTCGATTGTGATGATGGCTGTGTTATCTCAAGAGTATTCATAGGTACTGTTGCCAGGACATGATCATGTATGAGGAATAACCTAAAGGAAATTTGAAATATTAAACACTTAGATCTAACACTTCTGGGTATTTCCAGTAGCTGAAGCATTAAAATTAGAAAGGCAGAGTCCCAAAAGATCCTTAAGAAAAGAGCGAAAAGGGTGAAAAGGGATTCTGTGATTATAAGGAGGTGGGTCCCACCTAAGCTGGTGTGGAATTAAGTTTCTGGGACTGAGATAAGTTAGAGACGTTTTCAACCAAAATCTAACAAGGAATTTGGTTAGTCTTTACCCAGAAAACTCCAAGGGTGAAGCTGCAAAAACCCTGTAAAGGAAAAAGACAGACTTTGGTATATTTCAGATAGGGAACAGTAAAATAAAACAAAACCAAACAAAAAATAAAAGCAGTCACAGGGATTTCTGGCGTGGGACTGAATGTCCTGTGTCCAGGCAAGCTGTGGCAGTGCCTGGTGGCAGGCTGGTGTGTCAGCAGATACCCTGTGTGTGATTCTGGAGGCTCTGCCTGGCTCTCTGTAGCAGCTCGCCTTCTCTCCCCACATGTCACATACTGTCCCTTAAGGGACACATGCCAGCCTTTGCCAAGCACAAGGTCCCTCACCTCAGGCCATTTGATCTGCTTCGTTTGGCACAGCCTGTGCCAGGATGCTGAACCCTCCCCACAAAGAAGCCAGTGAAAACAATTCAGTGTCCCTGCTCTAAGCATGAAGGGGAAATGAAACACCTCCTTTCATTTGCTCAGTGTAGGAAATTTGGATCCTTCTTTCTCTGAAGCCAGGATTTGTGCCCAGGTTTGTCTCTTTGCTGCCCTCCCACTGCACCCCACTGTAGCAGGCTTTTCTGGCTGGCTGCAGCTCGGGCTTAGGACGGCCGTGGAGGGGACATATGAGAAGGGAGCATCACAGTCCTTCTGGGACAGCCATCGTGGCTCTGCTGTTATTAATCATTCTAAAAGGGGTCATGGGCATGAGGACAAATAGAATCAATCATTCAGCCAAAATCTCTCACTGAGAATGCCACACTGCAACACTTCCAGCTCTTCAGGCTGCTGGGTGGTACAACAGAAGCCCTCGGCCAATGTAGCTGCAGTCCTGAGAAGGCAACAGTGCAACTCCTGCTTCACTTCAAATGGCCAATAAATCTCACCAAATGATAGATGGTTAGGTTTCAGCAGGATGGTGATGGAGAAAATTCATGGCTGCTGCTATTCTGAGAACCCTGCACCCCACAGTGGCTTGGTATAAGGTGAAGGTGACCCCATAAATTGAGAGTGAGATGGTTTGCTGTTTGGGTTGAAATAGCTGCATGAAAATGTGCACAGATAGTGCACAGGCTTCCTTTAGGTCTTCTTCAACTGGTTTTCACAAAAAAAGTGACTATAACTCCTTGCAACCTTGTTTATGTGTTTAAATAGTAAAAAATAAAACCAGGAAACAGCTAAAATAAACAATAAAAAAGGAAAGCAATGAGTAAAAAGACAGGTAAATATATGACACAGGACTCTACTGTGGTAAAAGCAAAATCTCTGTCTCACACTCTGACCTTGGTGCAGCCATACCAGAGTGAGGTGGCAGAAATCCACATTCTGGAGTGATTCCTTGGCACTGAAAAGCAGTCACCTCCAGCTGTGCTGGCGTCTGCGAGCAGCACCGTGTGAGTGGAGCAAATCAAGTAGTGCTGAGGATTCAGCGTCTGCCTTTCAGGGGCTTTACCTCTCTTGGCTTTAGAATCAGTCTAGTGTTGTCCTGTGGGCTCTGCACTAGCAGGCAGCTGGAGCAAAAAATGACCAACTCTGGGAGCACATTTTCTGGTTTAGTTACATGCAAAAGGAATCCAGATTGCATGTTGTGACTTTTCAGAGGTGTGAGCTGAAGCATTGTGAGTGGGGATGGTTCCAGGATGGCCTGAACCATGAGACCAGCACAGATGAGTCTGTGGTTGGATTCTCCACCTGTGAGAACAGGATAACACAACTCAGTCAGAATTGCTTGGAAACTTGGTTTGGTAGGTTTGTAATGTTTTTTAGGAACAAAAAGATAAGGGTTGATTTATACTATATGTGGTAGCATAGTTAATTTGGTTTTTACAGATGCTGTACCTTGGATGTATTCAGTTTTATGTCTGAAGTTTTTTGTCATGCTGGATTGCATTTGGATGAACTGTGTAAAGTGAGAACTATGAAAGCAGGACCTCAGTATGGTGATAGTTAAAATCACTGCAGCAATTTTAATTATACTCAAGCATTCATCCTCCTT
This sequence comes from Campylorhamphus procurvoides, assembly GCA_013396655.1. NCBI lineage: Eukaryota > Metazoa > Chordata > Aves > Passeriformes > Dendrocolaptidae > Campylorhamphus > Campylorhamphus procurvoides. Next base: position 16,306 of record WBMV01006183.1, on the reverse strand, counting down.
TTCAATACAATATTTAAGCCCAATTTAGCTATGAAAAGATACAGAAAAAAATGGTACTATCTTATCCAACATATATTCTGATTGTTTGTTCTCAGTTATGTATTTTAAGAAGTGAAAGGGTGGTGTGTAACCAGCTATAGCACCTCCTTTTGATGTCGTGCTAATCTGTTTATGAGATTGTCTCTTTGTGTCTGCAATATCCTTACACCTCGAGCTGCCAGTAAGTATTCTGCCAGAGAGTGGAAATAGCACTGCTTTGCAAACTAAATCAGTTGCACTGGAATGTTTTAGAGAGCACCTTTGAGAAAAAGAAAAAAAAAAAGAAAGAAAGAAAAAAGGATTAAAAAAGCTCTGGTGACGCATCTTTCCTGTGATGTTTTTACTTGCATGTAAATCCATTTTTCATTTACTCACTTTTTAGCTTCATAAACAAAGCAGAAATGGGTGGGCAAACAAATCATAGTGCAGGCATCATCACTGCTTCCAGAGTTTTATTTTTGTTTCTCAATGTTCATTAAAATTCAGGTTGAAACTAAATGCCCAGACCTGGAGATCCTCCCTACGCTGATACTTCCAACCTCTGCAGTTTTAGCTACTAGCACTAAGGAACATACAACATGCTCTTTTTAGAGCAAATGGTTTGTTCCAAAGTGGGCTTGTTTCCTCCAGCTTATCCATCATTAGCAGTCCCTCCTCTGCTTCCTGCTGGCCAGTGCCACAAGGCACTACATCAGCTCTTATCAGCATGTGCCTTGTGTCCTCATCTCCACGATACTCAAAAAAATCACTGGGTGATGGACAAGATAGTTGAAAGGGTCTCATTGCCCTCAATAAACCTCAGATCAAATTCACACAGTTTGGACTGGCTAATATAATCTTTCTGACCATTTAACTTTTCAGTTTTTCTATAGGCAGGTGAATCAACAAAGACTGGTAAGAAGATTTTCCTAATGAAGTTAATTATGCACTTTAGAAGGATCTCTGTAGCTGTAAGAAAATAACACTGGTGATCTGCTGGCTGCCTTTTGTCTGTTCTGGAATTGTATCAGCTTTCAGTCAGCTGCCTTTCCTTCTTCTGTGGTGAGTTATGCACAGCATCTCTTAGGATTAATTGTGGCTCTTCCTAGTATGTTCCTCTCATGTCTGATGTTCCAGTATAGTCATAAAGGGCATGACCTGATTTATTAAGATATTACAATGATATATTGGGACTGCTATGAATCCCCCACAAAGGATGTACATTTGGAATTCATAAATGCAGTGGTGTAGCACATGTAAAAATTATGGCATCAAAACTATGCTGTGATCCTGGAACAATGAAAAATATTTTTAAAATTTAAATCTTCTAAACTGGTAGTCCTGGTGCAATTTTTTATGGTTTCATGTTTTATTTCTGCTTGCACTACAATTCAGCTGCCACATCTCTTTAAATATTCATTGTGGCCATCTGCCTGAACCACGCTGACTGAACTAGATACCACAGCATCATTTGATACGCATCTCAACCTCTCCTCCTTCTCCCCTTTCCCCTTCTGGCATTTCAGGCACTCAGCAGCATCTACCTGCCTAGAGTTTTACTTTAACCTTCTTGGGGACTTTTCTTGGTGATGACTTCGATTCACCATTTAAAAGTGCTGGCTTTAAAGGCCACAGGCAATAGCTGTTTTAGGAGTGTGCTTCCACCCATCTGTGTAAATAGAGCCTAATTTCTACTCAGAGGGCTGCAGAGAGGGGAGACAAAACCCACCCCTAACAATCACCACAAGCTTACAAGGCCATTTGATTTCCTCACCAATCTTAAACCCCGGCCTTGTGCTTTAATTTGGTTCCCTCTAGGAGGCAATACAGCTGAGGGATTAGGTTTGTACTTTCTCCATTTCAAAAGGAGGCATGTTTCACTTTTACCTAATGGTCCTGGTTCACTAAGAAAAATGTATGCCTTGAAACTCACATTAAAACCAAAAGTAACAACTTCAGAGGAACTTCAGAGCAAATCTGGTCATTGTGTGTGCATGGGCAGCTGCACATTAAGGTTGGCAAGAACCAAAGCCTGTGTTCTATTAAAGTTGGCTTGTATTGCACGGGGCCAAAACACATGGATAGGTGCATCCTCCACCTATGAGATCCTAAACCAAAGCTTAGTCAAGACAAACAGAAGTTTTCATTTACTTTGATAGCAGCTGGGACAGGCTTCGAAGCCCCAGAACTTCAAAGGAGCTTTGTAGCTCTCTCTGACTGTAATTAAAAATCTATGAAAAATGTAAGCAATTCCACCTGGTCCTCTACCAAGACCTACTTCTTGATCATGTCAGGTTGCAAGAGAGACCAATGTTAACTGGACATTGATTCATTTTTGGGAACCAGGCAGTAGGTTTGACACTGTTAACACTCATTTAAGTGGTCCTTTAATTTTCACTCCCCGGTTTTTGTGAAAGTTATTTTTAGTTTCTTCTAAAAAAATAAAATTCATACTGTTCCAAAACTAAACTTGTTATATCTCAGTTATAAACTTATAAAGATAATAATTGATACAGAAACCAGATCCTGTTCAATTGCATCATATATCTCAATAAGAGCATAGACAACTCCTCCCTCTCTCTCTCATTGAGTGGTGTTCACCTTCTCCAAACTCTTTATATAGGGGAGTAATGAATGTTGCAAAAGATTATGTCAACAGAGGGATCTTGTTGGTTCGTGCTGTTAAATGATCCCATCTTACTGCCCTTCTGACATCTGCAGGCTAATCTTAGAGCCTGGGAATTGGCAGCACTTTTGGATCAGGGTTTTGAGTTATTTCTCAAAGCATGTGGATATGTCTCACGTAAATTCTACATGTTAAGCAATATTATGGTGAGTCATGTAATATAAAGCTTGACTTTAAATATATTTTCACATCTACACTACACCAATCTGGTTCAGTCTGCTTCTGCTCATCTTCATCATGTCCCACTGCTCCCTGCAAACTCCTGCATCCCCATATGTTGCCCTCCCCTTCCATTAGGGCCAGGTGCAAATAAAAGGCTCAGCAGCTCAGTCTTGCAAAACCTACACTGCAAAGTTGGGTCTGGAGGGACCGAGACAGTGCCCAAACCTTCCTGAGCTCTGAGGAGGGGGGAAGGGGGAAAAGACTCATTACCTGAGCAGCCCAGACTCCCTCACTTTGTTCAGCAAAGCAGAGCAGGGTTTGTGCAGCACATCCCACACACACAGGACAAACTGCAAAGCAGTCCACTATTGCCTCATTGCTCAGACTGCTGAGCCCCCACTCCAGCAAGGCACTGGAGGAGTCTTGGCAGGCCAAGGTCAGGCCACTATCCTTCCTTGTGAGGGGCTCTCCCAAGCCCTTTTTATCCCCTTATATTTTATTGTCTTTTCAGCTCACATTTTTGCTGGTGAAATTTCCTCAATTTGCTGTTTATCCCAGTCTCAACAAACTCTTCTATGCCTGGTGTTTTGTTTTCCACGCTTTGCACATCTCTAGCCAATGTGCTTTGTCACAGTGCCTCCCCACACCTCAGCACTGAGCCCAGGTCGTACAGCTGGACTTTAAAACCAGCCTTCAGCTCACACATGACCCCCAGATGGGATGCAGATTCCAAACAGGCTCCTTGGAGCAACTCTGAGCATGGGCACGTTTCTGCCAGTTGCTGTGAAATGCTGAAGGCAGGGATGTGTTCCTCATGTGAGTGTGGGTGTAGTGAAGAGTCTTTGTAAAACTCGGCACCTGGCACCTTAAATCATGATTTTTCTTCTCTGGGTGGGAAGAGTGGGAGGTGAGATTGTTACCACCCACTTGTCTAGTAATAGTCTAGCATTTGGAGCATCTCTTCTGCAAAGAGCCACAGGGGGTTGGCGCTCATCCCTCAAAGCCCATGGCAGTGCTGTACTTGCACCAGGCTGGAGGGACATCAGCCTGCAGTCTGTGGCCCCAGCCACTCTCAGCTTTCCCCGTGGGGCTGCCCTGACAGAGCTCAGGAAGGGCTTGGCAGCAGCCCACATCCCCACACGGCTCTCTGCAGGGCTCTGGTGGACACGACGAGGGACCTTCCTGGCATTAGGTGGATCTCACTTCCCCACAGAGCCACTGAAATCCTGCGAATACACCCAAAATGTGCAGGCTGGCTGGGATTTCTTGGATTTTACAGTTAGCCTCAGAAATGTCAGTATGCTGGCCCCCCAAGCCTATTTGACAAGGGGTAGAGGGATTGTCTGGGGGAAAACTCCCCAAACAAAATATGAATGGTTACTAGCTCTGGTCCTCGTGAGGCAGATTGGTATCCCTACCCTGCCCATGAATTCTTGAGACATGGTTAGCATTTTGTCTGAGTTTTTCATCCTATTCCTGCCCCAGGGGTTAAACTGAAGGGGCAGAAGCCATGTGCCTGCCCGTGCAGGGGGTATGTTCCCACAGGCACCTCAACATGGGTCTCATGGCAGGTTCAGGACCTGCCACAGACCTGGATTTTTACCTGTGAGATGGAGCCTCAGACATCTCCCCTCAGTTCTCCTCGCTGCCAGCAAGGTGGAGTAACACAAAGTCAACTTCAGCCCACTCTGAGGCAAAGTAACGAGAAGAAAAGACTTTCCAAGAAAACTCCTCTTCTTCCTATCCAAAAATACTCTTATCTTTTAATCTTGTTTTTGGATTTTAGAAGTGTTTTAGCAGCTACTGGCTAACAGGAAGAAGGGGTTTTTTTGGCAGGCACAAAGAGAAGGATCAGAAGAAACTTGTTTCACACTTGACATACAGAAGCAGTGATGGTTTCAAAGACTTCTTCACAGGTAGGTATGAATTCCACTGCAATAATTAGCTCTGTGTGTGTCACTGCTCTGCCCCTGTCTCCGCAGCATTCCTCAGCAGTCCCTTTGAGATCCTTGTTGGGGTGTGTGTCAGCTGGTGCACATCAGCCCTGACACAGTGACACTGTGGACACCTGCACTCACACTACTAATGCTCTCAGATCTATTTATTTATTTATTGCTCATCTATTGTTCCACTAACCTTGATCAAAAATACTTCCCTTGACATTAAAGGGGACATGACTTGATCTTTAGCTTCAGAAAAAAAGTAGGATGGTATTTGAAAATGCTGGGTTTGAACAATGCTATCCTGAGGTAAAGAGAAATCGGTGCACGGTGGAAAATATTCCATCAGATTCTGCTCACGTATTTTATGCAAATCCTTGTCCCATCCACTGAAAATCCTCATTCAAGCACAGCACCAAGATGCCTGAGCCCTCAGTCTGAGGGCTGTCTGAGTCTCTCACTTTCTTCCGTAGGAGAGATTTTATGTCCCTGCTTTACAGGTGTTCAGGGAATACAGAGAAATAGGTGAAGTCTATGACCTCTCCCTACACAGCAATGCATTAATTATTGATTATACAAGATGTATTCATCCAAAGGCATTAAAAAATGGAATTGATATGTCACGGTCATTGATTCATTGGTTATCAAGATTTACTAAAGGTTTTCCTTATGAAAGAACATTCTTGAGACCTGCAGTTAGGAGATAAGGTTATTGTGTGGTTCACTCTCTCATCTTCCTGCCTCCTGTGCCTGAGACACAACAGGGACATACATGAGTAGCAACGTGTGAACATTCGTCAATACAGTTTTGAAGAGGGGAAAGGAAAGGGAGAAGGTGTTAAAATTCAACTTTAATTTTGACCAAGGCTGTCTCTGAGAAAAGCTGCAAGAAGCTGCAAAAAGATGCCACTAAAATAAGACTAGCATACCATTATTAGATAAAGACAGGGTTTTTTTTCCCCACAGTGTGAGAAAAATCAGTCTCGCGTGCCAAGGATAGGAAGACTGCAACAGTTGGAGTTTGGTTCCTATAGTGACTGCTACAGCAACTGTGAGCATCCATCCAAAGTGTCTTTCCATCTGATGGTGGAAAGAGTTCAGGAAAATTTCCTCCCAGAGACAGTTGCTGGATGAGTAGCCTCTTTATTGTCATGCATAAATCCATAAGAAGGTAAAATAGATCAGAGATGGAGATGGGGAATGGCCCTAAGAAAGTTTTGCTGTGATCTGGGTGTGAAGACTATTCTGCCTCCAATACCAGTTGTTTGTTTGTAGCTCTTTTAAATGCTGCAGGGATACCTTTCTGAGAAAAAGGGAAAAAAACCAACCAAAAAAACAACTACCCCCCCCTCCCCAAAAAAAAAAACCCCAAACCAACACAACTTTTCAAATATGCTGAAGAACATGCTATCCACAGCTAAATAACAATCTCCTAAGCCTGTCAGGCCATTTACAGGTAGGACTGTTCTAACTGACTCCGGCGACAGTTTCCCACAGCATCTGCACAGAACACTTTTGGGATGAATAATAATATATCTGGAGCTATTCTAAATTAAAGATTTTCTTCCTGCAAAGAGCAATGCATGTCGCAACCTTTCAGTGTGCTGCTCTTCCTAATTCTGATGAGGGAAGTGCTTGCATTCCCAAAGCTCTGATGCAGAACACAGTCAAGAAACTCAGTTTGGGATTCCTTGGAACAATTTATGGATTATGGTAAAACAAGTCAGGACAAATCTCGCTTAATTAAGAACAAACAATTTACTGAGAAAGAAGAGTGGAGGTATTTGAATAAAGATCCCTGACAATCAAAAGCTGTAGTTCTCTTTCCAGGGTCCATTTGTTTAAAAGCTGACTTTCAACTACATGATTTAAAGGAGCAGAAGCAAATTTGGCAGAGTTGCCAGTGGGCAAGCCTTTTTGAAGGCTGGATTAATCCTTTGCTCTGGTATCCAGTTTTCAAGATGAAAGTGCCTCTCCTGTGGCCAGAGGTCACATTAGCCCCTGCAGACCATGTTTTTTTAGGACATGCCTGGTGTGTCTAGGACTGGTAGCAAGAGCTGGGCAGTGCTGCTCTTGCAGGACATCTTCTGCAGCCCTGCAAACAGATCCCTGGTTGCTCTAAATTGTTATCCCTTCCTTGAGAGCAGTGAGTGTCAAGACAAGAAGAGCTGCTGCAGGAGAGGAGGCATCCAACCTCCACAGTCCAGCTTCGAGTGACTAGAAGGAAAAAATTCCTGATATTTAGAAAATGACAGATAGTGTCAGATATTAAACCAGCACAATCAGTTCACAATGGTTCACATGTATCTGTCTTCTTAAAGGAAAACAAATCCTATGACCTTCAAACTGGCATAAATGTATTCATTATTTTTCATGCATATATCATATTGCATTTCATGGCCTTTCTAAATTAGGGGCACACACAATCAGGATAGTTATGGCTAGTCATTTTCCTCCAAACTTTAAACAGTTCAGGATTAGGATTACACACTTTTTTGCTACATCCCTCCTTCTAGCCCACATGAGTGGAGGAAGCAACAGGACTGTATAAATGTGCATTAGCTGGATGGTGCTATGATGTGTGTGTAATGCCATTAACAGCCAATTCATCAGCAAAGAGTAATGCATGGAATCAAATGACATGTCCCCTTCAGGAGAGAGAACTCACTGCTGGTGACAAGACAAGATTGTGCTGGAATGGCTTTAAAGAAAAACTAAAAGAGAGAGAGAGACTAAGTGTCACAATATTTGTATTGTGACACAAACAAAAGATGTGCTTTTCTAGATGCTCACTGCAAATACTAGGAATATTGTAAATATATTTGATAGGAAAGATAAGAGGAAGGGTATGGAAAATTATGTGTGGAGAAATAAACATTTTAAGCACAGACTGACTTTTCTTTCGGGAAAGATCCAAAAGATGTCCTACAGGAAGTCTTTCTGTCCTTTTTACCTGCCACTTAAAAAGGCAGATATTTCTGGTTCTGGCCAGAGTCCTTCTGACTGAGAAGATGAAATGTATCAAGCACATTTAGGTTCAGATTTTTCAAAAGCAATTTTCAATGACCTTTTAATGCTGAACTCAGACAGACTAAGGGAACCTGAATTTTGGCTAGGAGTGGTTGGTACTTTTTAAGTGGTGGGAGTTTTTCCTACTTGCTGTCAGCACGATTCTCCAAAATCCATCTTCTGTACAGTTCATTGTGCTTTTAATTACGAACCTGATACATCAGGAGGAGGCCAACCAGAGCGCAGGTATCCTCTTCAGCATTCATTCCTAATGCTGGAATCAGTACTGGATGCACAGCCTGTCAAGACCTGTTGCCACCTTTATAATACAACCCAAATAGACTTTCTTTGTGCAGGTCCAGGTTGGCTTTATCCTCACTGAGGGAGGGAGGGAGGGAGGGAGAAAGGGAGGGAGCTGTGGATCCCTGCAGCTCTGGCCATGCTGAAACTCATTCTTGCATCTCAACACAGCTTGTCCTTCTTATCACCCTATTCTTTTCCTCAAGTTTGTATTTTACTGACACACCAACTGTGTAAAAAGTGAAAAAACCTGGTATTAACTAAGTCATACTTAATTACTTGCTCCTACCCCCACCTGCTAACCTTAAAGGATTTTGGATCCCTTGTCATGTCTTCTTATCCACTTGCATTGCCTCAAACCTGAAAGGGTTCACCCAAATGCAGCAGTGTTTCCAGGGATTCTCTCTCTAGCATTTCCCCCCGCTATTTGAAGCTCATCTTTCCATTTCTGTTTTTACAGGGAACAGGATTTGCAGGAGGGAAGGAGCATACCTACCCCTTACAGAACTTCAGCATGGACATCCATGTCCCACGGGTGTTGCCCAGGAGAGAATCCCCTCCAGAACTCGTGCTTGTGTTCTGGGAGCAAGCTCTGCAGCCCTTCAGTGGCATATAAATCTCATTTTGTGGAGTTTCAGAGCCTGGGTTGTCAGCCCAGAAATTTGCTGACTGAAGTCAGCCCCAGGGCAAGAAGTGAGGCTGGTGAGGGGCACAGCCCACCTGTAAAAACCCACTGAAATGCTGCCTGTGTGAAGCTGCACAGGGTCAAAGAATGAAGCTGAAATCAAAGGGCACCTTTCAGATAAAATGCTGCCCAGTGGTGGGGCTGGTGTTCTGTGCCAGCATGTACCAGTTCAACATATGTTAGCACTCTAATGCCTGAGACAGAGTTGTTAATCTGAAGTTATGGCAATGAAGGAAAATGTAAAAAAAAAAAAACAAAACAAACTGTTTCTCTTTAAAAATTTTAATTAAAAAAGCACCTAAGTATTAAAATATAGAATTTTTTTTTAAATTTCAGATGTTTGTTATAATTTTCATCTGGACTAGATTTTTACAGGGTTTAGAACTATATTTATTTTATGAAAACATTTTTCTTTTGATGTGTATTTTCCACTACGTTCCTTACTTTTCCTGTCATGTGAGACAGACAGCTCTCCTCTCTGTGACTCACATCCAAAATTCAGCAAGGCCTACATAAACTGCCCAGATGATTTAGGCAGTATTTTACTGCCCATTACGTGCTCACCCAAACTGCAAGTACCGTACCAAGCTTGTATCAGGAGATTTAAAATTCAGGTCCTGTCCTCCTGAAACCACTCAGTTTCTCATATTGTGTTCCCATGTTTGCTAATCTGTTTGCCCCAACTGGCACTGTATTTACATCCACACATTCTGCCTCCCCAAATCCACATTACAGTGCAGCTCCAACTCCCAGGCTGTCCTGCAGCTTCATTTCCCACTCCAACCTGCCACGGCACTGAATATTAAACGGTGTGCTTATGATGGGGATGACTTTCATCTGCTGTGTCTGCAGTGTGAATTAAGAGTGTCCACGTGCTGGGGTTTGTGGAGCTCTGGGAGGTGCAAATTGCTTGTTACTCCACAGTGGTTGAGATCTGTATTTAAACTACCCTTGCCATGGAAGTGGCTGCAAGACACCTACCAATTTTTTCTATCATCTGTCTTGTAAAACTGACTCCTCTTGACCAGTGTCTTCTGATTGTATTACTTTACATGAATGAAGAGTGATCAGAATAGCAGAAATGTGTGATGAGAAAACACATTGTTGAAGAGTCAGAAATTACGCAAAATTTCTTCTTTTTCAGGTGAATATTTTGAATGAGCAGGGATCATCATCTGGCAAAAGTGGTGACAGAGAAGTTGTACTAGCATTTATCTTCTCCCTTCCCTTTAGGGATTTTCTGTTCAAAACTCACCACTCCCTTAGGAGCATTTTTTCTAGGAATGACTGCTCTTCAAGAGTGAAACTGAAATGAAATATATATTTTTTTAAATAACACCAAATCAACAATGACAACAAAAATAAGGAGAAAATAAGCAAGGTAAATTCATTTATTTTAGATAACATCTATCACAGGCTAAAGTATGACTAAAAGACCGAGAAAAATTTGCTTTGAAACACATATTAGTGGGTGCATTTTCTCTGAAGAATTACAATAAATGTTCTATGCAACACAGAGAGTATGGAGAGATCAGCCTGATTGTTTGCTGATAATTACTTTCCAAAGCCTCGCTGATGGACAGTAACACACACACATTGATAAACCAGCCAGTGAAAAAGCCTTGGCTGTTGTCCAAGGCCATTAAATGGGGCAAAGCCAGTGCAGGTCAACCAGCTGAGGAGGAGGAGAGAGGCTGTCTGACAGTCCACATCTTCATGCTCCTTGTCCACCAGCACAGAAAAGCGTTTCTGGGCTTGGTAATGCAGGATTTACTGTTCTGTCAGACAAGAGGGGACAAGGAGGCACACGAGAGTGTTCTCCCTCCCCTTACTAGCCAAAGGCAAACAAATGCAAACAAATGCATCCTGCATTGCTGAAACCTGCTACTTTTGTTATACTTGGTGAAGAAAATGCATGCATAATCAAAGTTAAAACCACCTCTTTTCATGATTTTATTTTTAAATCATTATTAAAGTGGTGGAATCAGACACCAAACTGGCCAGAAGAGAAACTCTGGAGCTGTGAAAAATTACTTCAAAGAATTTGAGAGCCCTGTGGACAAGATTTTATTTTGACCTTTCACCAGCATAACAGCATTATAAGAGACTGCCTGTAAACCTTGAGACAAAATAATTTCCTTGCTTGCCATGATATGTTTTCTTTGGTATTCTGCTCTTGTTTTGTGTTTGGTTTTGTTGTTGTTGGTTTGTTTGTTTGTTTTTTAAATCATGTTTATGTGAGAATTAAGTACCTACCTTTAAAACTTTAGACAGGTCACGATTTCTCAATAAACATGGTTACTGCTGCAGTTGGTCTGTTAAATCCACTTCTTAACAGTACAGGAAAATGTGTCAAGCAGGTCAGGGCCTGGGCAAATGTCACAAACACAAAGTCACTGGATTTTAACTCTCCCTATCAGGGAAATCCATGCTTGGCCAAACAGCAGAAATAAGTGGCAGGAGGGAATCTGGGGCCATTTTATCTAGGAAGGATGACTTTACCAACCTTGAGTGACTGTATTCAGGACATTTTGTGGTGATTGAGTGCCAAGGGAGGACAGACAGTTTTGGTGTGATTTAAAGGTGTAATTTCAGGAATAAGATCAAAATGAAACTAGTCTGGAGCCAGTTTACTGCTGCTGGCTGTCACACCGAGACAGGAGCGAGCGATGGATGGCAGAAGGATGTCGAGGGCAGCCCGAACGGCAAAGGACCGTGTCGCACACCGGGCACGGTGAGCACAGCAGGGCTGATGTGCTCGGCAAGCCCAGTCCAGGCCCAGCAGCACCATCTACCCACTGAAGGTCTGTGGTGCTGCAGCCCCCAACACAGAGCGAAAGCTGTCAGAGGAGCTGGGACCCTGGGGGAGACTCTGACCTGGTGGAAACTTCTAGGGAAAGAAAGGGGGTGCCTCGGGCTCTCTGGCTGTACAAGGGGGCTCGTGCCACAGCGCTGGCGGCTTCTGGAAATCATCATCGCCCTTCTCTCTCTTGATTATTTAGAGGCATTGCCTCATCACCGGGAGACGACGCTGCCAGCCCCGCGGGTCCCAGCATCCTTCCTCGGGGACAGCGGCTCACCTGAGGCGGCGGCCCCGCCNTCCGGCGAGGGGGATGCGGCTCCTCCGGCGAAGGGGATGCGGCTCCGGCGAGGGATGCGGCTCCGGTGGTCCCCGGGCTCCGCGAAGGGGGATGTGGCCCCGCTGGTCCCCGGGCTCCGCCGAGGGA
>WBMV01006181.1:0-39399 GCA_013396655.1 Campylorhamphus procurvoides | reverse complement strand
ATATAGGAGAAAGATAAAGAAAAAATAGAAGGTAAAAAGAAGAAAAATAAGAAGATTAAAAAAACAGAATAAAAGCAGGTAAAAAGAAGAAAAAACAGAATAAAAGAAAAAAGAGAAAGAATAAAAATAGAAAAAATAAACAGAAGAAGCAAAATAAGAACTAAAAGAAAGAAAGGGGGGTGGGGGGGAAGACAGAAAAGGTTTTTTTCTCCCCGTCTGGCCAGATTAAGGGCAGGAGCTGCCAAGGGGCGGCCCGTGCTGGCCCATGCTCGGGGCACCGTGCCCGCCCCCGCCCCGCCCGCCCCACGGGCCATATAAGCGGGCGGCGGCAGCTGCGGATCGGAGCGGCCAGAGCAGCACCATCCCAGCCCGGCCCCGCAGGGAGCACCGCAGCAATCAGCATCCCATCCCGGCCCCGCAGCACCGCCGCCTCTGGGTAAGGGGATGCGCTGGGACACGGGGATGCGGTGCGGTGGGATGCGGGGATGCGCTGGGACGGGATATAGGGATGCAGTGGGGTGGGATGGAGGGCTTGCTGTGCAAAACGCGGGGGATCCACCTGGATCTCCCTCACTCGGTATATGTGTTTTCCAGAAGCCAATCCTCAGCAAAAATCCAAAATCCTCGCTTAAAGCAGCGCTGGAGGGGGGTCTGCAGGGAGGTCGGGATGCCCCGGAGGGCTCTGACACTGAAACAGCTGGATTTAATACCCTTCTCTCTTCTCTTGTAGTACTGACATCTGAATCTGCTGCTACAAAAAAAATAAAAATGGAAACCATGCATGAGCTGATCCCCTTTGCCAAGGAAATGCTGAGCCAGAAGCCCAACAGGAAGATGGTGAAGCTGTACATGCTGGGCAGCGTGCTGGCTTTCTTTGGGGTGGTCATCGGGCTGGTGGAGACGGTGTGCAGCCCCTTCAGCTCCGAGGGCAGGCTAGAAGAGGAGGAGGAGAAGAAACCTGCCCTGACACGGGAGCAAAGGCCCCCCCCGAAACAGGAGGATTTGATCTTGGAAAAGAGCAAGAAGCCCGACGTGGTGCAGAGGGCTCTGGTGACCAGACTACACGCATCGTAGGGACCCTCCGAGCTGCCTGCTGAGCAACCGAGCACAGAGACTCTGCTGCCCCGGCCTCCCTGGTGGTGGTTCCAGCACGAAGAGAGAAGGCTTGGCTGAAGGAGACTACTTGGAAGAAGTGAAGGGTTTTATTTGCTGCTGTGCAGCAGTGGGAAAAAATACCTTTTGTTGGTATAAACCTGTGCAAGATGCACAGCATGGTTTCTTATTTTTATTACAGAGGCGTTTTACACCATTTTGCAAGATCAATAAATATTTTATATGGTACCCAGTGCTCTCTTGCTGCGTTTATTTTTCCAAGCTTTCTTGTATTGATTTGCAAATGGGTTTTCCTCGGGCTCCTCTCAGGTGGCAGCTGGGGTCACTCAGAGAACAGTGAAGGGGCTGCACCCTCTCGATAAAGTCCCCCCAGTGGGGCTGCTCTGGGGCCTTGGGGTCAGTGTGTCTGCACTTTTGGCAGCTGCTCCCTTCCAAAATGAGCCAGCTGGGGAGGAGGTGGCCTCTGTGTCACATGGGTGACATACATGCCCCAAGCTGGAGGTGGGGCTGTACTTCAGGGGGTTATTTGTGTTCAGTGGCACAGATTTGTGTCTCTGCCATGGCCATGTGTGCACAGAACTGTTTAATAATCAATAAATAAAATCCCTGTCCTTACCTCAGCAATCCTCCAGCTGGCTACAGCTGCTGCACAGCAAAAAAAAAACCTTTAAAAAAATTTCTTCTACCTTTCCTGGGATCCTTCACAAACCCACCACAGACTCAGAATTGTGCAGATTAATTGCACAGCACAGTACTACAGGGGTGTCATAGATGGAAAAACTGAAGCCTGGAGGTGGCACAGTCAGGCTGGAGAGTATGGAAATAGAGTTCCAAACTTCAGGCTCTACTCAGGGCACTGCCAGAATCATTAGAGGACTTTCACCTATTTAAAAATCTTTCTGGGGCTTTGCAAGAATTTGTTGGTTTCAGGACTATGTCATGTTAGTAAAATAAAACCTCGAGACAGCCAGAGCTGAATGATCCTGACCATGCTTTGGAAGGGAGGGCAGGGAAACAGTCTCTGCCAGTCATGGCTGGGGCAGAAAATCCCTCTTTATTTGCTCTAAGACACACCAGCAGGGCAGGGGTAGGAGCAGGCTCCACACCTTGCACAGAATATGGAATGTGCATATCAGGAATATGCCATTCTCTAGCAAAAAGCCAAACAATTGATTCAAACAGCAGATCACACCAAAGGCAAAAATGCTGCCCCACACCAGTGCCAAATGCAGCGCTCCTCCCAGAGCTGCATAAATTAAGATCAGAATCTGAAGATAGCAGAGCACAGCTGAAGCTCACCCTTCTAATTTCATAACGCCTAACCCACAACTCATTTTGCTGACAATTATTTCTGTTTAAACAAACAATAAAACAGCACCACATTGCAGAGGAGGGAGACCTACCCAGTCTCTGCACAAACTCTGCTCAAGCTTTCAATCACATTTAAAGTACTTTTTTTCCCTGATTATAATTAAAGTTCATTTTTAAATGGCCTTTGAGAAGTACTTTGTTTAGTCCATAGCCAAGTCTTTGGTCTCTGGCAAGGTTAAACAGTCCAAGCCCTTACTGATACCAATGGAAGTTACATGGGAAAACGTCAGCTGAGGAGGGTCCATCATCCTCCCCCTCCTGCCAATTCCAGCTTTAAGAAGGTTTTATGTTTGCAGCCCAGCCCCAGGGACAGGGGATGCTGACCTGGAACTCCCTGTGGCACACTTGGTGCCTGGATAAAGCAGGGACCTGAGTGCCCATGGCTGTATCAGGCATGAAAGTATTCCAAGCTCTGATCTCTCCAGTGTCACTGCCAAAGCCAAACACTCAAACAGGTTAAACCAAGATGACAATCACATCTCTGTCCAAGGAAACTGTTAATCCCACATCAATTCCCAAGATTAGTGCTACTCTACAAGGCATGAGGGTCTCACCCTGCCCTGCAGGAAAGGGGAATTTCAAAAATGAGGTGGAGCTGGTCTCAAGCAGCCTGGCTTGGGAGTCCAGAGGTGACTGGAGAGCTCCAGGTGAGCCCAGCCAGGCTGACCCCAGCCTGCTCTGGGTTTGGACCTGGCTTTGTCTTCACACCACAGCTGTGGCCTCCCCACATTGTGCCCTGTCCTGCTGCCCACAGCTCCTCTCCACAGTTATCCAGCCACGGGGTTTAGGAGCTTAAAGCAAAGAGGTTTGTGGAGCAGTCAAAATAGCTCCTCCTAAGACAGCTAACAGGATTAGACAGCTAAACCATCGCCCTGCGCCAGCAGCTCGGGACCCACCTCGGCAAAATCATGCCCTGCCATGGCAATCTCCTGCCTCTTGACGTACTGCAAGCTCAGAGGTCACTGCTGGACACACATGACCCCGAAAGGGCAGCCTGGGAGGTCATCCCTGTGTGTTGCCACTTCCCCAGAGGGCTGCACTGACATTAGACAGGACTGGCTCTCTGCAGAGCAGTGAATTGCACAATTATTAATAGGTGACTTTACCACAATGGCCATAAAAATCTTATTTAAACCACACAACTAATTCAGAGTGCATGGAGGCTTTGTGACCTCTTTAACATCACTTTAATGATGATGAATGACAGACCAGCCAGAAGCAGCAGATTAAAAAGCTTCAGCAAAACTTCCCCACCCTTAAACCACAGCACGACCCTCCAATCCAGCCTGTTTCCCAGCCCCACCATGTGTGTAATCCCACAGCACAGCCTGGCCATCACCAGGGCCACAAATACAGCAAACAGCATCCACACACACACAGAATCATTCCCAGAGCCCATGGGTGAATTGCAAAGACAAATTTTAATTACAAGTGCTGGGATATAATGGAGAGCAACCAGATGGAATAAGACATACAGACAGTACTCATGAGGACACCTCAGGCAAGCTACTGTGTAGAAGCAGACAGAGCATTTAAGGCTAAGTTAAACCCAAATCCTGAGGGATAAACTCTTGAGGAGAGCCACACGTTGCCCAGGGGCTGAGTTATATTCCTGAGTTTGCACAAGGCTGATTTCTGTTGTTCTCTTTGAGACTTGACTGAATCTGACAGACCACAACCTGTAAATGTGACATTTTCCTGGTACATGAAGTTCTCAGGAGAATTGCAGCTGGCACGAGATCTGGGGAGTGTTTGTCCATACCCATCACACAGCATCTCTTAAAAGATCTTATTTCAGCTTGGAGCTGTTGTCCAGACCTCCATCATATGGAGCTGAAGGCCACTCAGACCCAGCAGCCCTCTCTCACAGGTCAGCCACTTCAAAGGCATGAATTGAATGTCTTTAGAGAGTCCTCACTCCCTATTTGTAGTTTGGATGCTGGATATTTCAGGAGCTGCCAGCCTAAATT
The DNA here is from genome assembly GCA_013396655.1 of Campylorhamphus procurvoides. Lineage (NCBI taxonomy): Eukaryota > Metazoa > Chordata > Aves > Passeriformes > Dendrocolaptidae > Campylorhamphus > Campylorhamphus procurvoides. The sequence goes on along the minus strand of WBMV01006181.1, from coordinate 34,945 downwards.
TAGGGGTGCAGATAAGCATATCAACCTCAGCCACCCAACACCAAGGGCACTGGGAACATGGAAAGCAGCCAAGACTCAAAGCAGCCACAGTTCCAACAATGAAATAGCAAGGCAGCAATTCCTGATTTGGTCACACAGGGAAAAACCCCATTCATTTAGCACTTAGAAATGGCTTAAACATCACAGTATTTTCTCTAAACCAACAGCATGCATTCCTACGATGCCAAACCAAACCAAACCTGTCCTACAATCATCTCAAGTGTCCCTTGGGATCTGAGAGTGCATTTTTCTGGAGTGGTGCAGCTGTGACATCAATGGGGCTTGCAGGATGTGCCCAGGAGCCACAATGAGGTGACATGAAGCTGTGCCAAAACTTACAGGCATCTCTCATGGCCCAATAGCATGATGGTGACATGCAGTCTAGTGTAAGTATAATGATGGCAACCCTTTATAACATGATAGCCCTGTCTGTCAAGAACATATACAGAGTTGTGCTTGTGCTAAAGGATGCTGGGAGAGCTGGGTGTGGAAAATGAAGTTTTAATGTCTATGAGATAAAGGAAAGCAAAAGGAGAAAGAAAAAAAAAAAGAAAAAGGAAAATCCTCTGCATTTAACCAAGACCTGACCATGGGTTGAAAAAAGCCAAATATCACTCAAAAGAGGAAAGAAAGAAAGAAACAGTATCTAAATTCCTGCCAAGTGCGCTGCCTGCACAAACCTGCCTGAGCCCCAGCCTTGCCCTGGAACGTGCTCCCTCCAGGGGCTCCCCAAGCTCCCCTTTCCCAGTTTGTTGTCAGGACAAGTTTCCCTCACAGATTTGTTTCCTCCAACGAGCTCTGGGCAGCACTGAATGAAGAAATCCCCCTGCTCAGAGAGGGCAGCACCACGCTGAGCATCACCCCTTGAAAAACACAGCTCCGGACAGACAGAAGGGACTGGCAGCAGGCGGACACATCCAGGATGATTTGGGTGAAGCTGTTTCAGAAGCAACAGGGCTCTTTCTCACCAGATCAGGGCCAGGCAAAGCCCTGGGCTCTCCTCTGTTGAGGTCGGGACTGGCTGAGATCAGGAAACCCTTCTCTGTCATCGCTTTTCCCTGCCCTGCTCTCCCTTCCCTCACTCCCCGCCCCCGGGAAAAAAAGTTAAAAACAAGTTCTTAAGTTGCACAGGGGAAAACAAGCCCAGAAAAAGCTGTGAGTGGGAGTGAGGAGCAGCAGCACCTTGGAAGGGGATGGGTGGCCAAGAGCAGACCCACGTGGGCAGCTCCTGCCACAGCCCCCAGCCCTCCTGGGACCACACTAGCACCTCCCAGCTTCATTTCCACACACAAACTGATTATAAAAGAGTATCAGTGCACTTTTTTTTGCAAAATATTCAGTATTTCACTGCTTTATCAGCTATTTTGTAAAAATCCAATCCAAGTCTCATTACCACCCCAAGGCAAGTGCAGTGTTGGCTCCAGAATCCCCCCTACCTCCATCCCCACATCCCCTCATGCTGATGCAGAGCAAAGAGCACGGTACCTTCCTGTCAGGCTTGCAGGTGGTGCACAAAGGTTGCTGGTTATTGCTTTACTGCAGGATCCTAATGCTGGTAATAAACCAGAATGTCTAAAAAGAGCCTCTCTCCCTGCCTGCAGCACAGACAAGATCAGCTGAGATATGGTTAATTACTTCATTGGGTTTTTTCCAAGCTGAGGAATGCAATGGTTGCCCCATGATCATGACCCAAGTTCAAAGCAAAAGGAGGCAGGAAAAGGCAGAGTGAGTGCACTGGTGTTATCTGACCAAGCATAGGCTGAGTGCTTTTTATCAGAGGGAAAGTTGGGACTGAAGTAAAAGGGCAGAAAAGGAAAAAAAAAAAAAACATCTGTAAAGTAGTAGCAAAGCCAGAGAGCTCCACTGCCCTGCTAGGTACACCACTGAATTACAGCATCTTTCTTTTCAAGATGCAATAAGGGGAGGAAATTCAATTAAATAATTCCTTCTGACATTAGATTGGGCTGAAAGGAAAAACCACGGGGCTGTGAACAGGAAATCAGGTCGTGGAGCAGCCAGTCCTATAAATCACAAAAATCACAGAATCATTTAGGTTGGAAAAGGCCTCTACCATTATCAAGCACAACCTTTGACTGATTACCACTTTGTCAATGGAATTTAGATGGTGCTCTTGTCCCAGCAAACACATCCTTCCCCAGCAGAGAAGGCTGAGGCTCCAGCAGGGCAGTTTCAGGAGCACACAGAGCTCCCACAGCATGTCCTGGGACTCCACAGTGAAGATCCCAGCACCAGACCAAAGCTGGAACATGGTTTATCACTATTGCACAGAATCCATGGCATTGGATTTGCTGCTGCTCAGGCTCAGGGAGCTGGTGGGTGTTAAGTGGGTTTTCCTCAATGTTATATTCACTTAAAATCAGAAGAGAGCTTTTACAAAACTCAAAGCAGGAACCATGGCAGCAAAGCCCCTTATTTCTGTGCAGAAAATATATCCAGTATTTCACTGCAAACATCCCTGTACCCAGACAGCCCCTTGGAGCTGGGCTGGCTGCTCCCTGGTGATGGGTTCAGCTCAGCCCCTGCTCCTCCTTCTGCTCCCAGATGGACAAAAATGAGAGGAAAAACTAAACCCTGTCTCTGCAAAGCATTTTTGGGGCTATTTTGGGGTGTGATGTGCTGCTGAGCCCTTGCTGCCCATCATCAGGCAGCTGCTTTGTGCACAGAGCAGTGATGCCCTGGGGAGCACAGGGACACTCTGTGTCCCCCCCATGGCACAGCAGCCCCTGGTCCCTCTCCTGGTGCCAGACCCAGGTCACATCCACGTACAATGCCAAGAGGAATAGGGGACGATGTTTAACCACCTGCACTAGGCTCCCTCTGATGTTCTCCGAGTGAAACTTGATGCTGCTCAGCAAAGACACACCTCTTCCAGGGTGTTGTGCAAAATTCTGCATTTTAACGTGGGACAGGAAATATGAAAAGAGCCGGGCAGAACCCAAACAGCCCCGCTGGCCAGGCCGAGCAGCGGGGAGCAAATCAAAGGCTTGGCTTCTCTTAGCCATCCGCCCGTGATTTTCCAGTGCCTTGGAAGTCGCAGCTCCGCCGCTAACAGGTTTTTAAGGATTCACTTTGCTGCTTCCCTCTGAAGCAGCTCTGCAGAGGGTTTTTTTGTTCCTTCCTTCTGTCTCATGCTTTATTTCCTCACTCCACAGTGGGATGAGTCGGTTGCAAAAGATTCTCATTCCCCTTCTGGGATTGGTTTTGGCCTTCTGGTTTTATTCTGCGAGGGAGAATTTCAAACCCGGTAAGTATCCAAAGTGATTCTGACTTTAAGGAAAAAAATAGGAGAAGCCACATTTGGATGTTTTGCATAGAAACCATGCAGAGCTTGGACCAAGCCAAGCCCGAGCCTTTCTGTGGTTGCTGATACCAAAAAGCTGTTTTAACAAAGATTTGAAATCAAATTGAGCAATGAATACGCAGAAATATTTCCTGAGGGAGCAGGTGAGGGGCAGGGGGCTGCAAGGGAGAGGGCGCTGAACGCTCCATTTTCCAGTGTCTATAAACAGAGTTTATAAACCTGACTTTTAAGTGTTAGTTTTTAAGTTTGGAGTGCGCACGTAGCAGATTATTTTTACTACAGAATAGTTGGGGTGTTGATAAGTTGTGTCCTGACTTGTGGAAAAGCTGCTGAAAGAGTCAAGCGCTGTCCCGTGAGAAGCTTCAGCAGCTCCACAGCTTTTTCCATGAGATGGGGGACATGTCCTGGTGCTGGATGCTTTGCATTTACAGCCCCATTTACCCTCTAATTAACTGCTTATTCTGAAGGACATTACAGGATTTTTTTCCAGTTTTAGGGGATTTTTTTCTAACAGCATTTGGATAAATTAAATGCCTGTGCCTCGGTCCCTAGAGATGCTGAAAGGGAAGAGGGTGATTGTCACCGGAGCCAGCACTGGAATCGGGGAGCAGATTGCCTATCACCTGGCACGGATGGGATCCCACATCCTCATCACGGCACGGACAGAGGCCAAGCTGCAGAAAGTAAATGGCAAGAGGGGCACTCTCACATGCATGTTCATAGCAGGGCACTCACAAACACAGGAAGGCCAGTCTCACATCACAGATACATCCACGAGGCATGAATACCCACACACAGAATTTCCACAGCACAGATCCCAGCTGGCAGTGCTGACACTCACAGGTAGACACACCTGTGCTGTCTGGAGCTCCTGCATGCACAGAAATCCCTCTCCTGCAGACACACACACACCCTGCAGAGCATGTAATAATAGCTGAACTCCTGTACACACATCCCCACACACACACCCTCATTCCACTGCAGTGATATCCAGGCTNCGAGGCATGAATACCCACACACAGAATTTCCACAGCACAGATCCCAGCTGGCAGTGCTGACACTCACAGGTAGACACACCTGTGCTGTCTGGAGCTCCTGCATGCACAGAAATCCCTCTCCTGCAGACACACACACCCTGCAGAGCATGTAATAATAGCTGAACTCCTGTACACACATCCCCACACACACCCTCATTCCACTGCAGTGATATCCAGGCTCCTGCTCTCCCCACACACATGCAATTCCAGCACAGACTGCACAGATAAAGAGCCAGACCGCCTCGGGTGTAGGAATAATTTCCCAGCCTCCCTTTGAAGCTTAGAAGGCTCCAAACACTCTCCCAAACCGCTGTTTTAAGGTGGAGGCACATCAGAGGGAGCTCAGCCACCCCTTTGGCTCCCACATGAGACAGGCAGAGGTGTTGCTGACAGGCTGTGTTGGTGGCAGGTGGTGCAGCGGTGCCTGGATTTGGGAGCAGCCTCGGCACGCTACGTCGGTGGCACCATGGAGGACATGGCCTTCGCCCAGCATGTGGTGAGGGAGGCACAGACCACCCTGGGTACGTCTGCAACCCACCCTCCACGAGTGACAGCAGAGCGTGGCATCTCAGCCAGGCCAAAAACAAAGTGGGAGAGATGGGTGAGATGGGAGGAATTCCCACCTGCTCGTGCCCTGTGCAGCCCTGCCCCCCTGCCTGGCTTGAGCACTGCATCTCAGGCTGAACTGCACTCTGGATTTCAGCTCTGTGCCCCCCATGACATCCTGTTGCAGTAGCACAATCCTGGATTTCATCACCCCTGGTCTGAAATGGCCAGCAGCCCCAATATCATGGTCACGGGTCATGGCTGCAGAAATGCACTATTTCAGCTCCATGCAGAGCAATCCCTCTGCCTCCCAGAGCTGCACACAAATGTGGGTGATCTCCCTAGTGCCATGGTATTTCTGTTTTGAACCAAAAATAAAAATATCACAACAAAATTTTTACTGGCAGCCACCATCCAGGCTATGTCCCTGCTCTAGAGATAACAGGCCACAGCTCTGACCCAAAAACCTGATTTCTTTGGTTCCACTTATCCTGCTTCAAGGAAAGGCTGTTTTGCTGGCTGTAGCCCCTTCCCCACACCCAGCTCTAACATCCTTTCTTCTGCCTGCAGGAGGCCTGGACATGCTGATTCTCAACCACGTTGGTGCATCATACTTTGGTTTTTTTGATGGAGACGTCGAGCACGTACGAAAGCTCCTGGAAATCAACTTCCTCAGCTACGTGGCCATGACCACAGCTGCCCTGCCCATGCTAAAGGAGAGCGAGGGCAGCATCGTAGTGGTTTCATCCATGGCAGGTGAGTGGGGAGGGAGGTGGGTGACATGGGATTAACCCAAAAAATACCCTGGGCTGATTGCCAGAAGTAGCACACAGACACCAAGCATCCTAAAGGAGCCAGAAGTGCTTAGCACTCAAAAAAGCCTCACTAAAAACAACAAATAATTTTTTAATTTTCTTGATAGAATTCATTCTCTGATACAACCCAATTGCCCCAGCTTGCGTTTTGATCTGCTCTGCAACTAAATCCCACAGCTGGTACATTGGTCAGTGTTGTGGTGATCAGGATCCAGGGACATGAGTTGCAACTTTGCTCCATCTCTGCCCACTGAGGGGTTTGTGGTTATTGTGGATTGCTTATACCCCCAGCAGGGACATAAGCCATGGCGTTGGCCTTATGACCTTAAAAGAGCTGGAAGCCAACACTGCTATGCAGGTGTCAGGATGACATTTCACTAACAGTAAACTCCCTTTGGGGAAAATACTCTCTGATAAAGGGCAAGAGAGGTTCAAGCAGAGCAGCTTCCTGTTCTATAACAGAACTTCACTCTGTCCAGGTAAAGTTGGGTTTCCCTTTACTGTCCCCTACTCTGCAACCAAGTTTGCCCTGGATGGATTTTTCAGCTCCCTAAGGCAGGAATTCAACATTCAGAGGATTAATGTTTCCATCACACTCTGCATTCTTGGCTTCATCGATACAGGTAAGAGCTGTGCTGTTTGATCCACTGGTCAGGGGCTGAGCATCACCATCCCACCTTCTCATCCTGCTCCTTGACCACCTCTGCCACCAAGTCACCTTTTACCTTCTGCTGCTCCTCCTCCAGCACCTCTGTAGCGTCCCTGGAGGATTCCACCTCTCTGCCACCAAAGCCAGTCTCAAAACTAATTTATTTCCCCACACCACATAAAACCAGCCACCATTTACAGGCTGACACAACCAAACATCCAAGTAATACAAGTGCTGGCCATTTCCCTCTCATCAATCCCCCCTATTGATGCAGGAGTAAAGAATGGGAATACAGAGTACGTATTTTGCATTTTCTTGATGGAATTTGTACTGGTACAACCCAACTACTCCAGTTTGCTTTTTGACCAGCTCTGCCATTAAACACCATGCTCTGGTGTCAGGCTCATCTAACACACATATCCCCCTCAGGGTTCCCACTCTTCTCTCATTCCTTCCCATGTCTCCCACAGAGTCCCCACTCTTGCCTCATCCCTGTGCCCTTCAGGGTGCCCACTCTTCCCTCAGCCCCTTTCTAGCTCCTCAGGGTCCTCACTCATCTCCTCATCCCTTAATGCCCCATTTGGGGTCCCCACCATCCCCTCATCCTCCTCTCTGTCCCTCTCGAGGTCCCCACTCATCCCCTCAACCCTTACTGTCCCTCTCTCTCTCATCCCCTCATCCCCCTCTCTGACCCCACTCATCCCCCCCCACTCTCCCCCATCCCTTACTGTCCCCACTCATCCCCCCCACTGTCCCCTGTCCCCGCAGAGCGGGCAGTGCGCTCCGCCGCGGCGCTGCTGCGGGACCGGCCGGCTCCGAAGGACGAGTGCGCTCTGGAGATCCTGAAAGCGGCCGCGCTGCGCCGGAGGGAGCTCTACTATCGCTACAGCTCCACCCGCCTGCCCCTGCTGCTCCGGGACTGCGCCGCAGACCTCCTCGACTACCTGGTGCGCTCCCGGTTCCGCCTGCCCGAGACCCCCGGGACCCCCAGCCCGCCCCACTGAGCGGGGATGGAGCGGGGGATGCGCTCCCGGTGCCGGCGAGGTTTGTGATGCGCTGGCGGCACCCGGAGGGGCGAGGGAGGTGTCGCAGCCCTGCCTGCCCCGGGGAAAACTAATTATTAAGCTAATTATTAAATAAAGTGTACTAACCGGACGGGTTTTGTGTGTGTGCCGTGGGGGGGTTGTCACTTTAATATGTTATAAAGAGGCACGGCTCCACTGAGTCTGCTGTCACCAGGAGGCTGAATCATGGCAATAATCCTCCATTATTTAATTTTGGGAATAAAGGTCCTTTAGCCTTTTTGTTAGCTGAATGGCCAAATTAATAGAATTTTAGAATCACAGAATGGTTTGGGTTGGAAGGGACCTTAAAGATCACCTCATTCACCTCCCTGCCCTGGGCAGGGACACCTTCCACCGGCAGGGGTTCCTCCAAGCCCTGTCCAGCCTGGCCTTGGACACTTCCAGGGATGGAGCAGCCACAGCTTCTCTGGGAAACCTGTGCCAGGGCCTGCCCACCCTCACAGGGAACAATTTCTTCCTTATACCCAATCTAAATCTGCCCTCCTTCAGGTTAAATCCATTCACTCCCCATTCCCAGGTGTCCCAGCCCCAAAGGCAGCCACCAAACAACACACCCACCACTCTGTGGAGCAAGAACACATTTAGCACCTTCCCTTGAACGCTCTCAAAAAGCACACCTGAAACTCCTGGCAAGCCAAGGGTGCAAAGGGACAGCCTAAAGTCCAAAGCCACACTTTTCATTAGGTTAATGTTTGCTAAATCACTGGCAGCCTAATGAAAAGGTCCAAGAGATACCAGCAAACTTGCGTAAGATCTCTGCCAGCTCAAAACCTCCCAGCTTCATTTGCAACCTACAGACACCTCCACCTTCCAGTGCTCAGAGCCACAGGATTTGTCTCACTCCTGCCTGTACTTCTGCAGAGGAATGGGGTTGTTCCTGAAGATTTTCATCCCCTTCCTGGGAGGGGCACTGGCCTTTTATTTTTATTCAGCACCTCAGAGTTTCAATGAAGGTAAGTCATGGGGAAAACACACCTTACAACCACAGCGAGGCTGCTGCCAGGGTGGCAGTGTGTGCCATGCAGAGGAGCACAGGCCACTTGAAGGGCCTTTTGGAGCACAGCTGGAGAAGCCAAAGCATGGGAGGGCTGAGGGCTGGGAGGGGAGGGCAGAAAAAACTCAGGATTTCACTGGTTTTGCTGGGACACAGTGTCTGACCTCTGTAAATGACTGACTTAAGAAAGGTGCAGTTTTCCACTGCAATCCTTTTCCTGGTCAGCTCTCACCATTCCCAGGCCAGGCTGGGTGAAGAGCTCAAGCCTTGCAGGTGCTCCCAACCAAACCAGGATTAAGGATCAGTCTCCAGGGGGTTGTGACAAGGGGTGCACACTGCAGTGGGGCCACGCTGCCTGCAGCTCCTGCACCCTGCCCTGAGGAGTGGCAGGGACAGAGAGGAGCCACAGTGCCCACGTGTGGAGGGAAAACATGGGCTGTGCCAGCTCCACGTTCAGCACTATCCTCTCTCCAGAGATGCTCCGGGGCAAACGGGTGATCGTGACAGGAGCCAGCAGTGGCATCGGGGAGCAGATGGCTTATCACCTGGCACGCATGGAGACCCACCTGCTGCTCACGGCACGGACAGAGGCCAAGCTGCAGAAAGTAAATGGCAAGCAGAGTACGCCAGGCTGGATGCAGATACCCACACAGGAACACCAGATCCACCCCAGTGTACTCCCACCATGAGCCTTTTCTAACACACCCCACTACAAAAATCGCATTTCCAAGGCTGACAGCACAACATTTCCTTCTCCACAGCCTTCAGCTTTGAATTCTGACCTCCACCACCACAGACGNCAGGAATACCATCTCCACCCCAGTGTACTCCCACCATGAGCCTATTCTAACACACCCTGCTACAAAAATCGCATTTCCAAGGCTGACAGCACAACATTTCCTTCTCCACAGCCTCCAGCTTTGAATTCTGACCTCCACAGACAAGGTCTGCCCAAGTCCTTGTCTGATCAACCCTTGCCCTTTCTCCAGTTCTGAACTGGTTTTGTATCCTATATAAAACAGAATCAAAATACTAACATTAAGTAATCATATCCCTACTTATAAATATTAAATATTTAGCTCAGATGTGCTGTCATTCAACTCTGCAGACAGAAACATTTCTCCAAGTAACATGTCTTGCCCTGTAAAGGGAGATGTGCTACTTATCCACCCCAAGACAGCAACAGCCTGGGATGGGGGGGCTCTGTGAAGATGAGACCTTCCCAACACCCCTCTCACTGTCCCCACAGGTTGTGGAGCAGTGCCTGGAGCTGGGTGCTGCATCTGCCCACTACATCAGTGGCTCCATGGAGGACTCCTCATTCCCCGAGGTGGTGGTGAAGGAGGCTGAGAATACCTGGGGTAGGTGCCATGGGGATGTCCCTCCCCACTCCCCAGCATATCCCATGATAGAATCTGGGGCCACCCCAGCCACCAAGGGGCTGCTCTCTTTGGAGCTGCCTCTTGCTAAATGGCAAACACTCTGCATGTAGGTGGCCTCGATATGCTCATCCTAAATCACATCGGCTACTCTGGCGGCTTCGGCTTCTTCAATGGGAATGTTGGGCAAGTACGAACGCTCATGGAGACCAACTTCCTCAGCTACGTGGCCATGACCACAGCTGCCCTGCCCATGCTAAAGGAGAGCGAGGGCAGCATCGTAGTGGTTTCATCCATGGCAGGTGAGCAACAAGGGCCTCTCCCTGCCCACATCCCTTCCTCTGCCTGCAAGGGATCCCAGCTGGGACTGTTCCTAAAAAGATAAAATGAGGATCATAAGGCAGAGAGCCACCCACTGGGAGTCAGGGTCAGCACATGATTTAGATCCTTCATTTACAATTCAAGTCCTCTGGGACATTTATAGCTTATATTTTGTCCTGTCAGTCACTTTGCACCACAGGTTATTTTACATGCATGGCCACCTATTAAACATGATTTGCTATGTGTGGGCATCTCTGAAGGAATACAAGAACAGTATCACCCACAACAGAAGGTACTTCATGGCATATGTTACATTTTAAACATTCCTGCATTTGTTTATTTCCCTCAAGCACTCATGACAGCTTATTCCATCACCCTAAATCACTACAGTGTAGTTCCTTGAAGGGCAAGAGGAAGGGGAGCTGTGCAGCCTGGTGTCTGCCCAGTACCTGAGCCCCAGTGTTGTGTCTCTGCTCCAGGTAAAACCAGCTCCCCACTTAGTGCTTCTTATTCTGCAACTAAGTTCGCCTTAGATGGATTTTTCAGCTCCTTAAGACAAGAGTTCATCATGGACAAGGTCAATGTTTCCATCACACTCTGCATCCTGGGCTACATCAACACAGGTAAGCTCAGCACCACTGGGGCCCCCATGAATCAATCCATTCCCAGGCAGAGCCCTCCCTCTGGCTCCACCACTCCAGTGCCCGTGCAACAGTGGAAACAGGACCCCAACTCTTTCAAAAGTGTGGTCCAAGACCTCTGACTCTGTTATCCTGGCAGGGGAGGTGGGGATTCCATCCTGTGGTCACTCAGGAGGTGGAAAGGAAGGGGAAGAACGTAGCTGTAATTGTTATTTTAGCCTTGTTGAGCAGGTCCAGAGCTGGAGAATGCTCCAGACACCCTGACTGAGCTGATGGTGCCTGTGACAGTCCCTCCATCTGACACCACTCCTTCCCTCCCTGTGCTCCCTCCTTTCCAGAGAGTGCTGTGCGAGCTGTCTCCCACGTCATCCGGGCCACACCAGCACCAAAGGAGGAGTGTGCCCTGGAGATCATCAAGGCTGGAGTGCTGCGCCAGCAGGAGCTGCACTACCCACCCTGGGTGATGGGCAGCATGGTGCTCCTGCGGGGCATCGCCCCCGAATTCCTCGACTACATCATCAGGAGCAGCTATAACATGGAAAACGTCAAAAGAACATAATGGCCAGGACAGCAAGTGTGCCAGGACACCTTCAGCCAGGCAGGAGGGATCTGGGGGTTAATCCAGCTGTTTGGGTGCCCTTTCCTACACCTCCAGGGCAGCCCAAGACAGGATGCTCCAGAAGTGTGTAACAGAGCACAAAAGTGTCCTTTTTAGTAATGAACTCATGTAAAATGGCTTTTTCCAACCAAGAGGAACTTCAGAGAAGTCCTGCAGCAGGATCTGCTGCCAGTGTCCTGCTCAGCCTCCAGGAACTGCTCCCCCATGGGAAGCCACCAAGGCAGAGGTGCTGAGCACCCCAGGATATGAGCTGAGCCCCAACCCAGAACTGAGATTCAGGCCAAGCAGCACAAACCACCCAAAGCCACAAGAGGGTCTCTGAACCAGGAAACTTTTTGTCATATATCCCTTCTAGGTTGGTATTGTAAAAATAAATCCTATGTTACTATGAGATCTGTGTTTCCTTGTCTGTGTTCCTTTTCCACGTGCACCAGCACAGAGCCCTTATCAGGGCACAGAACCCTTATCAGCACCCAGCTGGCCAAACAGCCCTCCTCCCGATTTGCATTAACGAAGCTTTCACTTCTCTAAAGACCTTAATGAATTTCTGCCATTCCTCAGCCCTCCTCAGCAGCCAAACCACACTTTTCCCCCCCCTCCCCTTTTCCAATCTGCAAAAAGCCCTTAAAATAATAGCATTACTGCACTTCCCTAAGTCTGGATTCCTCTCCCCCCAAAGCAGCTTGGGGAAACCCAGTCACCAAGTGCCACAAGCAGTTCCAGGAGCCAACCTCTGCATGCTGGAGACCAGCAAAGGGAGATGGCCCAGAACACAACTGCAAACTCTGCTTAGGGAGAAACTGGAGAGTTTGGGCTCCCAAGATAACCCAAGTGGCCCCCATGTCCCACAGCTGGGCTGTGAGCAGAGACAGGAACCGGGGCTCGGCTGCAGCCGCAACATTTCCTGTTTTACAGAGCAAAAAAAAGAGAGTGAGAGCAGAAAATGAGGTGGTTGGCATGAAGATGGCAGCTGGAGCGTGTTGGTGCCTGATAACACCCTGCCCCTGCATGGCAGTCAAGGCATAGGACAGGACCCTCACACCAGGTAAGGTGCAGCACTGGGGCTGGGGGGGGACTGGAGTGGGGGGAAAAGGCAACAACCTGCACCTTTCCCCCCTCTTTTTTACCCCACTTTCAGCCTACACAATTTGCACTGGGAAGTTGTAACATGAACCAGCAAGAAGCATGGTTTTTTTTCCTCTCCTGGTTTCCCTTGAAGCAAGAAGTGTAACAGCTTGGAAAGCACAGATAAAGGACATGTTTAATTAGAGAGGGTAATTTGGGGTAACAGAAGGAGGAAATAGAGTGTAAGTCTGTCAAGAAGACCTCAACAGTTTGCTCAGCTCGAGGTGAGTAATGGAATGTGAATTTCTTTAAGCTTTACCTTGCTTTAAAGTGGATATTTGGTTAAGTGAGGATATTCCAGCCCTAGGACAGGCTGGGCAGCCCAGAGGCAGCACAGGTGGGAGAGGGGCAGGGCTATTCCTGATGGCAGGAGATGGATGAGTGCAGACTGAGCAGGACTCAGCAAAATTAGCTGAAAAACATTCACCATTTGGAGCAGTGTCCTGGCTGGGGCTTGAGGGCACCTTCCCTGCCCAGGGCAAGAGCTGACCACCCCAAAAACACCCTGATCCTTCCAAAGGAAGCCCCTACAGTGAAAGATGACAGCAGGAATGAATTCTGAGCACCCCACAGCTAACACAAGGCCAATAAAAAGAATTACAGAGCAGATTTTAATGCAGACTCAGAAGCACGGAAGTATTATACATGTAAATGGGACTTACTTGTTCCCATTTTCTTTTTCCATTAGACTCAATAACTTCCTAATTGCTTGAGACAGAATGAGACCAATGAAGTTTTGGTGGTTTTTGTTTCACACTGAAGAATATTTAACCTGAATTTTCAGACTAAAATTCCTTCCTCTCCCCCCTTCCCACATTGTCAACCAAACCATGGCACTGAGTGACACATCCAGTCTCTTCTTACACACCTCCAGGGATGGTGAATTCGCCACCTCCCTGGGCATCCATTCCAATGTCCAGCCTAAACCTCCCCTGGCACAGCTTCAGACTGTGCCCTCTTGTCCTACTGCTGGTTGCCTGGAAGAAGAGACTCATACCCACCTGACTACACCCTCCTGTCAGGGACTTGTAGCAGGTTGTCCTCCAGAAACATTTACATCCCCTGTTTTAGGACTCCAGAACCCATAACCTCAGAAACAACTCATTTTCACTCAAATGCTGTCTTTTCCCCTGGGTTCCACCAGCACAGAGGACCCCAGGATGAGCATCCAGCCCAAGGGGGCTCAGCCACGGCGCTGGCACTCAGGTGAGAGCTACGATGAGAAGTGTGAGCGGCGGCACCAGACGAGGGAGAACCTGCGGCGCAGGAACAACGTGACCACCTGCCGACACCTCCCGAGGGCAGCAGAGCAGCCAGCCCAAAACCCCCGGCAAAGGGAGTTCCTGAGGAGGAGGAACCTGTCAAGTGATGCTGGAAGGACATCCCCGAGGCAGGAGCCTGAAGGACAAATCCCTCCCGACTCTTCAGGGGTGGAGAAGAGATCAACCATCCTGCTCCAGGTAACACCTGCCCCTGGGGCACAGCTCAGCCTGCCCCAGTCAGCACCCACTAAAACATCAGGATCCAAATCAAAGTGAGATTGTACAGACAAAAATGTGCATTTCCATCAGGCACACATTGTCCCCTCCCTCCCTGAGTGCTCCTCTCCTGTTTCCCAAGCCCTGAACCACACGTGGGTGTTTTTCTGCCATTCCTCCAAGTGCCACCCCACATCCCAGCTGCCAGGGCTAGCTTTGTACTAGTTGTTTTACCCTTGGTAAGTGAGCTCTGACCACCTGGATTGCCTCCATTCCCCTTTGCTGTTAGCAGGAAGGGCGGAGGAATTAGGAGACCCCCCAGCACTCATTGCCTACCCTGTGCTGCCCAGCTGACAGCAACCCAGAGGGCTTGCTGTCTTGAATAACATCTATGGAAAGTTGCAAAACACCCCAGTCAGAGCCCAACAGATTTCTTTCCAAACTTACATCCATGTAAAATGCACCATTCCCTGCTAGACTGAGTTCATCCTTGGGGCTTTACAAACTTGGGTGAGCACAGACAATCCAACACAAGGTGACTTACACAGGCACACCCTCAAGCTCCCTTTGCAGTACAAGACTGTGCAGAGCAATTTCCAACCTCTTGGTGCCATGTGGTTGCCCAGGTTTAGACACAGGAATCTGGAACAAGCATTCACACGCTCACAGCCCATGCCCAGGGCCTTCTCTGTTTGCTTGGCCAGGATAAAAAGGCTCCAGGAGAAACCAGTGCAGAACTGGCACCTCTGCTCCAAGGCAGCCAAATGGTAGCAGAGATCCAAACCAGGACCTATTGCCCTGCCACACAAAGTTCTTATCTTTCCCCAAAAGGGTCTCAAGACACTTCGACGGGATTCCTTGTCCTGTACTGGTGTTGTCATTCCACCCACCCCACCAACCAGCAGGTTTTCTCCCACTTTCCCACAAAGTTCCTGAGCTGCTGCAGGCAAAGCAGCAGATCCTTGTGAATTTGCCATGTTTTTTTGCCATCTCCTCAATGCTCTTTACCCAGTCACCACAGGTACCTTTCCCTCAGCCTGTTTTGGGGAGACACTGACTCAAGCTACCCTCTCATTCCAGAGCTCGTGGAGCTGCCCTGCATTCCTCCCTGCACAGTCCCCACTCCATTTCAGCATCCCCCTTGGCATTCCAGCAGAAGCCATCCCTGGGCAAGCTTACTCTGTGAACACCCAAGGTAAGTGAGGAATGTTGAGGTTTTCCAGCCCAACAGCATCCATGGCATTCCTTTCCCACCTCCATCAAACTTTGGGATGAGCTGGTAGCTCCTCTCCAGCCCCAGCTCCCCAGCCAGCATCCCCACTCCTGCACTAAGTTGGACCATTCCAGTCTGAGTTTCCCAGCAGACTGCAGAAATTCAGAATATTTTTCCTGTGAAAGGATAAACCAGCTCACAGCTTAACCCCCAGTGCTGAGCAGGTGCTCTACCCTACAGCTTCCCCGTTACTGTCCCTATTCCCCAGGGCTCACTTCACTGCAGGACTGCTTAAATTCTACTTCTCTGTCCATCAGATCAGGATGTTTCTTTGCCTCCTGTCCCTATTGAATTGTCACTGGACACTCACTAGAGTGATGGGAGCCATCTGGGAGTGGGGATGGACACCCTAAAAAGTTCACAGCCCCTCATACAGGGGGAATCATTCACATCCTTTCACTTTGCCTTCACAGGAACCCAGACCTTTGCAAACCCAAGAGGAGGAGTGCAAGACTCAAGCCAGCAGACAGAGTAAGTGGGTCCTGCACCCCCTCCCTGGGCTGTGCATTCAGATCCCACAGGGCAGCAGCTTCCCAAGCCCAAAATGTTCCCCCCCTCAGCTTTTGCTGTATAAACACTCACACCTGGTTTGGGGTGGTGGTGACAGTGGGTGTGCAGGTCCCCATCACACCTCAGTAACACACCTTCCTTTTTATTTCAGCTGTGGAATAGCAGTTTTCAATAAGGTGAGCAAAACACAAGTAATGACCAGCCTGGAACTTCTGTAAATGGAATCAGTTTCTGAAGTGGCTTTAAGCTGAAGGAAGGCAGATTTAGAGTGGGTATAAGGAAGAAATTCCTCCCAGTGAGGGTGGGCTGGCCCTGGCACAGGTTGCCCAGAGAAGCTGGGGCTGCCCCATCCCTGGAAGTGTCCAAGGTCAGGTTGGATGGGGCTTGGAGCAACTCCTGCTCTAGGAAAGGCACTGCTGTCCCACAGATTTCTGCTGTTCCCACCCAGTACCTGCCCTCATGTCACACACTTTGTAGCAAAAACACCCCAATGCTGTCAATTGCTGTAAAAATATTTTCATTTCTCGAAGAAGAAAACAACCAAACAAACCCCAGCAGGCTCTCCCCCACCCAAAGCTATTAATTCACTTTCATTGCAAAATATTTAGATTTTTGTAGCCACTTCCTAAGAAGTTTATAAACTGAAGCGACTTACCCTTTCCCTTGCAGGAAATGGTGCAGCTGTCCAACTACCTGAAGGTAGGTACCAAGCAGTGCTCAGCACCCACTGGGAAAGCTGGTTTTCATTGAGAACAATAATTTTAAAATAAAATAATAATAATATGAAGGGGTGTTACATACCCAATCTTAACATGGCCAAAAACCCTACAAATAAGGCACTGAGCTCAAAGACCTGAGTGGGGGGAGCCCAGCCCTGGGTTGGGGGTGGTTTTTGGGGATCCCACTGACCCTCTCTCCCTCCCCACAGGAGGCTCTGCACAGGGAGCTGCTGCTCAAGCAGAAGATGGTGATTTTGCAGGAGCTTTTCTCCACACTGCTGGAAGCATCAGAGAAATCCTGGCAGGTACCAGAGCGCCCTAAAAGATTGTGACAAAAAATGTGCTTTGCTTTCAGATCAACAGGAAGTCTAAAAATGTTTCCTTCTGTAAGGGATTGAGGGGTTTTATATTTATCTTTCCCATTTTTTCTTAAATAAAAGCAAACAGCCATGTGTAAGTGGGGAAAAAACTGGAAGGAACCCAAACAACCATCTTGACCAAGTTTTCTCTTCTAATGAAAACAAGTTTTAAATATTTTGAACATTTTTTTCCCTAAAATTTTAGATGCACCCAAGTGCTGGCAAACCCTGAGCTGGATGAGGGAAAGACAGGCTGTTTTTAAATCTGGGAACACAACAGGGATATTCTCCCAACACACCACAACCCCTATTCTTTTCAGGGATGTGTCTGGGCCCCAAGCACAGGTCAGAGCCCCAACACCAAGGCTGTTGGTGCTGAATCATGACCCTGCCTCAAACTATCTCCCCACAGCCCAGAGAAAATCCTCTGGGCACCACTGAACCAGAGCCCTTCTTTTTTACTATCAGAACACAAAATTACAGTATTATATTAAGCTTTTCTATAGGATTGTTATATCAAATATTAATTTATAGCTCCTAGTACCATTTAAGAAAAAAAAAGTGGTTTGAAAGTTCTGTTGGGGCAGAAAACCCAGCGATTGGATGAGATGCTACAAAGCCCTTGTGTTAGACACCCTGTGGTTGGAAACTTCCGCCTTCATTTGCTTCTTCAAATATAACAGGAGCAGGAAAAAACACCCTGCCCCACTCTGCAGGAAGTAGCCTTGAAACCTCAGATTAGAAACAGGTGGGTGCTCTTTGCTGCCTCTTGCACCCAGCCTGCCATCAGCCTCAAAATCACCTTGGGGCTCGAGCCAGTGGGGAAAGGAGGCAGATGCTGCTGCTTGGAAGGGATTCCCAGGAGCCACGTGGGGTGAGGGGCTTCTCAGGGAAAAGGGAGGGATGGGCAGATCCCACACCTGGCAAAGGGAGGGATGGGCAGGTCCTACACCATAACACTGTGCCCTGGAAACTGATGGCTGGCTGCCTTTTTCCCCAGCCAAGGTGAGATGCCAAATGCTTGTTGCAGCAGCTTTTTTAATCTTTTCCAATATTCTGGGTTTCAAAGGCATGAGAACACAGGAATGGCATGGCAGGAACTCTTGGAATGGCCACAGAGCCATTTTTGAGGTGCTGCTCATGTTTGTGGGTGCTCGTGGCTTGCTGGAACAAGTGAATGCTCTGCAGGAGGATGGGGGTGTCAAACTGAAGGGATAAAACATTTGGTTCCTTCCCCCTCCCACGATTTCACTTTTAGGTTAGAAGAGATCTTCCTACCCCAGGTCTGTGCCTTAAATCCCCCATCTGCTGTAAAACTCATTGATTCAAAAACACTGCCAGCTGAAGGATGCTGAGCAAGTCTAAGTTATGATCATCAAGAATAATTAATTTTAAGCTATTCTCTTCTTAAAGAAAATTGCTACTTTAAAGGAATTTTTTTTTCCCTTCCTGGCATCTGAAGTTGAGCCTGATTTTTGGAACTATCTCACAGTTCTGCAGAGTTTAAGCTCTTTGCCATTTCTAGCACATCACTGCTACTCTGTGGACTTATTTTTTAGCACAAGCATCGTGCTTGGGCAAATTGGAAGCTTTCCACCCACTTTCTAAGAGCCTTTAGTTCTTTGTACCAAGAACTGAGCCCAAAAGATTTAGTCCTTGGGACTGTAAATGTACTTCTGTGCAAATTTAACAGTGCTAAGGCACCAGGGAATCTGGTTTTGTTGAGGTCTAACAGCTATTCCTGCAACATTAAGGAGTTTCTTCTTTTCAGAGGTGTGACTTCAACTAGCAGTAAGCAGGGGAGGGTGGTGCAAAAACAGCCCACATGAACTCTTTACTAGAAATTTTATCTGCATTTGCACCCAGGCCGGTTTCACAAAGCCCAGGCAGCCTGACTAACACCCAGAGGAGATGATGATAATAAGGAGAATGACTCATCACTGTTGCCCTCTATCCCCCTGCCCAGCTGCAAGGTGTTGCAACACAGACCCAACCCATTTTGTAAGGAAAGCAGCAAGTCAGGACTGTCACAGCAGCTGGAGCTTCAGGCAGGGAGGGACCACGAGTCAGGTGACAGGGCTGTGCACAGGGACCCATCCAGACTCCAAATCCCCTATCACTTCACTCAGGATAGTTTTTCAATCCATAAAAGTTTTACTTTTCCCACATCCCAATTATTTGGAGATCATGAAGACTCACTTGAACTTCAGTGCTGAAGAGACTTTGACTCAATTTAGCCACAATACTACAGATGAAGGGAGAAAATGACTCAAAACACCAACTAACAAAGCATTGGGGACATACTATGCAGTTCCTGATTTCACATCAATTCAATTGTTTTTTTCCCCCCAGGGTCAACTAAACGAAGACAAACTCAAGTGTAAACTAAGGGCCCTGGAAAATCAGCTGCAGGCTTGCACCCAGGTAATGTCTGATTCACTGAGGAACACACAGGGGTGAGGAAAGGCACAAAACAAAATACCAAACCATGGAATGGGGTCAGGTCTCAGTTTCCCGATCAATCAGATTAGATGCATATCCAAAAAGGATTTTCCCTCTTGGCTGAAGCAATGCTTCACAGCAAGTTACCAGTACCATTTACACACTCTGGCTTTGCTAATATTCAGGTTTAGCAAGGTTGGGACTCTCAGGTCAGACCCTTCAAGCACTTTATTTCTTCTTTTAAAGAGTTACTCAAAGGAGTGTGTGAAGAAGATCCTGATAGAGATGGAGGACCAGAAGCAGACCTATGAGCAGAAAGCAAAAGAGGCTCTTCAGAAGATGCTGGAGGACAAACTCCAAACAGAGCAGCAGCTGCAAAACTCTCAGGTGAGGAGACACCTGGCTTGGCTTTTAGTCCAAATGCAGCAAAGGAAACACATGGCAGGGGAAAGGTGATGACAGGCTTACCATAAGGAACAAAGATGCAAAAATAAGGTCTTTTAGCTATTGAGTAAAGCCCAAACCAGCTTAATGCAACCTGTGCTCATTGTGTGAGCTGCACACCATGTTATTAAAGGCAGCTCAGAGCTGGGGAAATGTACTGCTCTTTGTCAGCTTCCATTGTAACCCCTTCTCCTTGTCCATCCCTTTGTCCCATTCCCTGCTCTGCACACACAGGGAGCAACAAGCCACACACAGAGAGACATTCAGGCCATGAGGGCTCCAGAGATGCTTTTTCTGGAGTTGCTCTTTTGTATGAAAATCGATTTTTCCCCAAGAGGCACCAGTTTGCTTTGCCACACAGGATAACTGGTATTTGCAGAAAAACAAGTAAATCTTACCCCAGATGCTCTCAGGCCTCTCAGTCCTGCTGGGAGCATGAGAATTCATGTTGCCCAGGGAATGCTGTGCCTGTGTTTGCTCTGTCCAACAGATGGCATCAGCCCCACACAGGTTATTGTGTAAATATATATATATATCTCCCTGGTGCTGGAGGAGTGCTATCCCAGCCCTAGCACAGCCCAGCTGGTGGCATCCAGGGCAGCCTGGCATGATCCCACCAGGCTGTGGGTCCCAGCCCACCCATGGGTCCCAGCCCACCCATGGGTCCCTGCTCTCTTCCTAGAGAAGCCTGGCAGCGATAAGAGAGGACCTTGCCTTCTGGAAGGAGCACGACACTGCACTCAAAGCTGAGCTGACCAAGGTGACCACAGCCCACACAGAGCTCAAAAACAGCTTCCACAGTTTACAGAGTGAGCTGCAGGTACGTTGCTTCCTGCAGGAATGTTGATTCCCTGCAGGAACAGCCTCCACTCAGGAGTTCATTCAGAGATGCTGTGACTGCCCCATCCCTGGAGGTGTTCAAGGCCAGGTTGGATGGGGATTGAAGCAACTTGGTCTAGTGGAAAGGGGCAGGGGGGTGGAACAAGATGAGCTTTAAGGTCCTCCCAACCCAACCCATTGCATGCTTCTCTGCTGTCCCCAGAGAGCAGAGGCACAGAATGAGCAGCTGCACCAGGCACTGCAGAGCCTGCAGAGTGAACACACCACACTGCACCAGAGAGCCAGTGCCCTGAGACAGGACAACAACCTCAAGGCTGAGCACATCAGTGCCATCCAAGGTAGAGTGTGCATGGAAATAATGCTGAGTCTCCAAAAAACCCCAGAGGATATAAAGGAAACACTCCTAAATTCTGGTCCTTAAACCCAGACACACCCCAGACTCAGTGGCTTTTAACATGCTGCACACCTCAGCTTGCCACAAAAGCTTCTGACTTCCAAAGGGCTCCCAAAGCCATTTCCAACTAGATTAAAGGACTTCAGAGAAGTCAAGTGACTTTCCTAGAAGAAAGGATGGCCTGGGAGACCTGAAAAAAAAAATAAAATCAAAGCCATGCTCTCAGCTTTGATGAGGACTTGGCATCCTTGCCAGACCCTTCAAACACAGCAATGCAGTGCCTGTTACGGTCTGAGGTGCTGCTTGGGGTGGGTATTACCAGCCTAAAAATGAGGTCATCTTGTCCTAGAGCACCAGTTCAGATGGAGACAAGCAAACTTACACATGCTTCATATGGCTATTTTAAAACCTAATTAAGGAAGAGCAAATGGGTGGCAGCTCTAATTCCATAATAAGTCTCGCACAAACAGCTTTAAAATAAACCATAAATCAGTAGAATTTCAGGCACACTAGAAAAAACTGCCAAAAGCAAAAGGGCAATTAACAGCTAAAAATTATACCCCTTCAGAGAAGAAAGTTCAGTGTAGCCAACAATATCTGCCCCCCTTTACACATGTGGAGAACAGGAAAGTTGCTACCCTGGCGTAAAGATAGAGATTTACACCAACCCTGATTTCCTTCTCTCATTATTCCAGATGAACTACAAAAAGCACAAAAGCACAAGGCAATGCTGGAGGCAACAATCAGCCATTTGCAAGGTAAGTAACCCAGAGATGCATAAAGTAAGAGACCTTTGTAAGTGCTGTGGGCAATAATGGGGCTTTTTGTGTTCACAGACTTGATCCAGAACCAGAACAACCAAGAGAAGGGCCAAGAGGTGACGGTGCAAAGGAAAGGTCAGCAAACTTTGTAAGCCCCACATTGCACTCACTGGACACAGGAACCTTAGTCCTGACTCTAGGAGAAGTCCACACTGCTTTAGAAAAAAGGATTGTTTCAGAGCTGCACAAAAGGAGTTATTATATTTTGCTAGTTAACATTAAAACAAATGTATTTATGATGGCAAACACTTTTAAAAAATAAATGGATTTCATTACAAATTTGAGTGCAGTGGCTAAGCCATTTTTTTTCCAAACAAAACACATTCTAGTTTATAACTGCAATTAAAGCTGTACTTAAAAAATAATAAAAAAACCAGTAATAAAAGACATTTTAACTCTCCCTCCCTTCCATTTCTGGCAGCTACTTAGAAAGAGTGCTCTAAATATGATTAATACGTAGCTACAGCAAAGATAATGAACTGAGCTGCTTTGTCTTCTGCTCTGTGTATAGCACACAAATATTATCCCTAAACTGCTGAGTAAACAAGATCTAAAGCAAACCCAGAGCCTGGACCTGTTTCTCATCAGCAGCCTGACTGTTTTCTAGACCAGGTTTCCACCACGCAGACCCAACCTCTCACTCCTGCCGAGGAAACACAAAACACTCTGTTAGAGCACCCAGAGGAGGAGGAGGGAGAAGAAAGTCTGAAGGATGAGATGCAGCAAAGGACATCCCAGCTCACAGCAAAGGAGAACGAGGTGAGGAAGTCACTGAGTTGTTGCTGGTCTAAGAGCTCCAGCAGCAACACAACACACCAAAAATCCTGGGAGTAACCTAAGCCTGGTATCTCCTGCAGGGATTAACTCTGCTGGATTTTTATCCTGATGCCAGTCTTGCCTAAAGCCCCAGGGAAGCAGCAAAGTGGAAGGACAGGGCAGCAGAGCCCTCTCCATGCAAACCCAGGGAGTCTCAACAGCCTCACAGGGAAAAGCCACAGCCACACTTTAAAAAGCAAAACCATGAGCACAAAGGAGGGAGAGGAGGAAAAGAAAAGGTTTGCAGTAATAACAATAATAATAAAAGCAACAGGCAGGGTCTGCTAACAAAAGCACTGCCCTGACAACTGGGCTGCAAAAAATCCAAAGCCTTCCAGCCTTTTATGTCCTCTTTCCTAACAAAATAGCCCTCTGCCATCCAACAGCTCCACAATTCTTACAGCAGCATTCAGCCAGAAAAAATCTATTAAAAAGGAACTCAGAAAAAATAACTTATAACTTACCATAGCAGAGCTGAGAACCACACAGGAGAAGAGCTTATCACCCATGATAAGAACAAACCAGCACCCTCAGACCTCACCCAGCATCCCCTGGGGTTTATAAGGCACAATCACAGTAAGAGGGAACAGCTGGGGGGTCCAGGTGCCCCTTGGGTGGCTTCTGAAGCCTCTGGGCACAGACAGCTCCTTCCACAGCTGTTGCCAATGCTCAGCTCATCAGAGCTCAGAGGGGGCTCACACTGGATGGCCCCTCAGGAAAAAGGGCCCTCTCTGGGTTTAGGGCTGCATGGCACAACCAAGGTGCCTGTCCCACGTGTCCCATGTCTCAGAGGGTTTAGAGGACTCTGGAATTGCTCTCAGGGTCACTGAAATGCAGAACAAATTTCAGAAGGAGAGGCAAACGCTGACAAGAGTTTGCACCTCAAGTCTTCTTCCTGGCCATAAAAATCCCTCTTGCTCCTTTCTCCCGTGGGATGGGAAGGTTGGCAGCAAAGCCAAGCGGGTCCTGGGATGGTGACAGACCAGGTATTGCCTCCATCACCACATGCCCATAACACCGAGGTGTGCTCTGTTCCCTGCAGGTCCATATGGACACGTAGGTACATATGGACACACAGGTCAATATGCAGGAGCCCTGCCAGGCTGGGGGTGTGCCAAGGGCATGGGACCCCCCCTGGTAAGAGCCCCTTGCTGTGCTTGCAGTGCTCGGAGCTGCGCTCGGAGCTGGAAGCCCTGAGTGAGGAGTACCGTTCCTGCCTGACCAGGCTGCGCCAGTGCCGGGACGAGCTCAACCACTTCCATGGCCAGCAGGCAAAGGTGGGAGCTCCCAACCCCGACCCCCAGTGCTGCACATCACCCTGGGGTCAATTCCCCACTCTTTTGGGCAGCGTGGAAAGATTTGTGATATGTTTGCTAGGGGTGAGATGAGAAGTTTCTTCTCTGGTGACAGGACCTGAGAAAACGGCCTGAAGTTGTGTCAGAGGGGGTTTGGGTTGGATATTGGGAAAAGGTTCTTCCCCCAAAGGATGGTTGGGCACTGAACAGGCTCCCCAGGAAAGTGGTCACAGCTCCAAACCTGAGAGAGCTCAGGAAGGGTCTGGATGATGCTCTCAGGCATAGGGTGTGACTCTTGGGGATGGTTCTGTGCAAGACTCGATCCTTGTGGGTCCCTTCCAACTCAGTGTATTCTGTGAAATTCCTAGTAACTCTTGCTTCTCCTTGCAGAGACAGCTCGGTCACTGGATCCCCCTCCTGGTGGCACTGATAGCAGTGGCCATCGCCACCTTCCTGGCAAGTTACAGGCCCTGAGGGACCTCCTTGATGACTGACTTCACTGCAGGAACTGACCTCTGCCTCACCAAAAGCACCATGACCTCACCAGAGTGCACTTTCTGCTGTTTACTACGTGCGTGTTTGGTTTCACTCGTGGCAAACTCCCAGTAAATGCTGGAATGTCACTGCTTTCCTCAGCTGCTCTGGATACTCTGCTCCAGCTGAAGGTTGCACTGCCCAGTCCCCGTGGCACCGAGGGACAAAGCCACTCTGGTCACCACTCAGACAGGGAGAGAGGGATGGGGCATCCCATGCCCTTGGGATCCAGCCTCCCTGGTGTTTATGCCCCCAGAATTTCTCTTCCTTTAATTATTGCCTCCCTAAATGGGAGTTGTTTGACCCTGGACCATCTCTAAATGTACCTGACAAAGCAACCTGGCTCAGGGATGCTCCTTAGCACAGTTCCCTTGTATTCCCCAGTGCGTTTCCTGAGCAATTTTCCCACCTCCCACCCACCAGGCCCTATTCTATCCTGCTTTTCTAGCCTGTCTTGTGGCCAAGCATCCCCATAGCCACATCTGCTTCTATTTCACTGCCAGCACATTAATTTTACAGAGGTTTTAAGCCCCTTGTGAGCTGCACTGAGCAGGTTTTCCAGCAGCACTTGGCCCTTGTTCATGCACAGGCTCAGCTTCGAGGTGATGCATGACACCACCTCGAATGAGCAGTAAATACAACATGGGGCCTACAATAAACCACAAATTCAAAGTGATGTGATGTTCAGAGTTTTTATTAACCCTCAGCTGCTCACAGCAAATAAATACACCTTTACAGGGCAAATCTGCAGGCAGGACCAGGGCTGCTGGGCAGCTGTGAGCACACACATCCATACACTTTCTCTTGTACAAAGTAGCTGTTTTGCCACCAACCTGTGAGATCAGGAGCCTGAGACTGTCACAACTCAGTCTTTATTGCTCAGGGACCAAGAGGGACGCAGTGGGCAGTGCAGGCAGGGAACAGCACCTTTTGCCTCGACCCCTGATGCAAGTGAGAAAGGCCAAAAAGTCTGAATTTGCTCATATTTTACAAGGCAACAACTGGAAGAGACACGACCTCGCTGGAAATGCAGAGATCCACAAAGTCACTCTGAGCACTGAACGCCTCCTTCAGCTCAGCACACCAGGCATCCAGCACGCCCCCGAGCTGCGGGCAGAGGCTCTCCGGGATGCTGAAGGAGTAGATCTGGATCCTGAGCCCGTCCTTTATCCGGGGGCAGGAGGCGTGGACCGTGAAGACTCTCAGCGGTGTCAGAGCCAGGCAGTTCTCCTCACCATCCTCCCTGGAGAAGGTGTACACCGCGGGGTACCCCAGCAGCACCCCGAGCACGGCGCACAGGTCCCAGCCCTCGGCCACCACCTCGCTGCACGACACCGCCTCGGCGCTGGTGGCCTCAGCATCCCTCAGGTGGTCCAGGAGCGAGGCGAGCTGGCTCCTGATCCCCTCCGCCTCCTCCTCCCCGCACATCTCCGGGCATCTCCGCCCCGACGACACATCCACGAAGGGTGCGGGGCGAGCACGGAGCATCCCCTCCATTCTGCGGGGGGCCAGCCGCGGGTGCAGCAGCAGGGCCGAGCCCCCCAAGCCCAGCAGGTGGATGCGCAGCGGGGCCAGCCCCGCATCCCGCAGCCCCCGCAGGTACCGCCGCAGCCCCGCGGGTCCCGCAGCCCCGCACTCGCACAGCACCGCCGGCTTCAGCCCCGCACACACCGCCAGCACCTCCCCGGCCATGTGCAGGGCTCGGGCTGCCGGCAGCCTCCTGCCCTTCTTCATCTTCGCCTTCATCCCCCGCCCCAGCGCATCCCGAGCGGCCGCCACCAGCAGCGGGGGGGACAGCGGGGACACGGACATGGGGACAGCGCCGTTCCGGGGCGGGTCTGGGCAAGGACAGCCCCAATCCTGGGAGGGTCTGGGCAAGGACAGCCCCTCTAACCAAGGACAGCCCCAATCCGGTGCGGGTCTGGGCAAGGACAGCCCAAATTCTGGGTGGGTTTAGGCAAGGACAGCCCCAATTCTGGGTGGGTCTGACCAAGGACAGCCCCTATAACCAGAACAGCCCCAATCCTGGGTGGGTCTAGCGAAACCCAGCCCCAATCCTGGGTGGGTCTAACCCAGCACAGCCTCTCTAACCAAGCCCAGCCCCAATTCTGGGTGTGTCTAACCCAGCACAGCCTCTCTAACCAAGCCCAGCCCCAGTTCTGGGTGTGTCTAACCCAGCACAGCCCCATTCCAGGGCGGGTCTAACCCAGCACAGCTCCAATCCCACTCCACCCACTATCCCAGGTTGCTCCAGCCTGGCCCTGGGCACTTCCAGGGATGGGGCAGCCGCAGCATCTCTGAGCAGCCTGTGCCTCGATCCTCAGAGGGAAGAATTTCTTCCCAATACCCAACCTAAATCTCCCCTCTTTCAGTTTAAAACCATCCCCCCATGTCCTATCGCTCCATACCCTTATAAAAAAAAACCCTCTGCAGTTCTGTTGTAGCCCTTTTAGGGATTGAAAGGTGCTCTAAGGTCTTCCAAGAGCCTTCTCTTCTTCAGATGGCTTGTCAAAGTGTGCAGAAAGATTTTAAGATATAAATTCCTGTGTCACCTGCTCTGGGTGACCCTGCCTTGGCAGAGGGGTTGGACTAGATGATCTCCACAGATCCCTTCCAATCCTAACAATTTTGTGGTATGTATATATATCCCTATAAAAAAACACAGTGGATGAAGCATCAGCCTCCCAGCTTGCTGCTCCAGTCCCGTTAAAGAGAAAAAACTAGACAAGGTGATATTCTCCAGGCAGTTTTAATAGAGTAGATTATTTTCTTTTCCCCCCCTCTAATGATCAAGTGCTTATATACAATGTAACAATAGCAGATTAAAAAAATATTACAGAATTGAAAATCAGATTTATACATAGGGGTTGCTTAAGCAAACAGCTGAAAAGGATGAAGGAGTCAGAAGCATTCCTGTCAGCCCCTCTGTTTGGAGGGACTTCCAAAACAAAAGCACCACAGACCGCTGAAATTGTGGAATCAGATTACCAGATTTACAGCTTTTATTTATTCAGATTTAGGAAAGGCACTGGTTAGGAGATACTTTTCTATATGTACAAGTTAAAGCAACCCCTGGGGCAAAGCTGGGCGCCTGTCACTGTGCTGGGAGCGGCTGTGCCATGTGCAATGGGGGGGCCTGCATGGGCCAGCCCTCCTGGTGGTTCTGCAGGAGCCTGTACAGCTGCTTCAGGTGGGCCACGATGTTGTCCTTGATGTCAGGCGTGGAGATCTGCAGCCGCACGCTGCCGCTGTCGAAGGAGCGCGTGAAGTCACCCGAAAACATCTCGTAGATCATCCGGGCCACAACTGGGATGACCTGGTTGACAAGGAGTCATTTGTGAGAGCCCAATGGCACATAGAACAGCCCCCTTATTTTGTTAGAGCCCAGTGGCACACAAAATAACCTCATTATTTTGTTAGAGCCCAGTGGCACACAAAATAACACCCTTATTTTGTTAGAGCCCAATGGCACACAAAGTAACCCCATTAACAGAGCCCACTGGCACATAAAATAACCCCATTATTTTGTTAGAGCCCAGTCACACCAG
The DNA here is from genome assembly GCA_013396655.1 of Campylorhamphus procurvoides. Taxonomy (NCBI): domain Eukaryota; kingdom Metazoa; phylum Chordata; class Aves; order Passeriformes; family Dendrocolaptidae; genus Campylorhamphus; species Campylorhamphus procurvoides. Next base: position 6,900 of record WBMV01006181.1, on the reverse strand, counting down.
TAGAACACCCCTGTTATATAGTTATAGCCCAATGGTACATAAAATAACCCTATTATTTTGTTACAGCCCAATAGCACATAGAACACCCCTGTTATTCTGCACAACACTGGATGTAAGGGGATAGTTTCCACAATAACCTAAAGAGCACTCAGGCTGATTATATCCAGCATAAGTAACACTTGTACCTGCTCTCCCAAAACCCACCAGCCTTAAGAGAGATTTTCCAGTGTCAGAAGCCACAACAGGAAAGAACAAGTCCTTGGTATCCACAGGCCTTGATCCAGAGACAACACCCCAAAGCCAAAAAGGTTGGCACAGAATGACAGAATCAACTAGGCTGGAAAAGACCTGTGAGATCACCAAGTCCAGCCTGTGACCCCACACCACCTTGTGTGTGTCCCCTCAGAGCCTCAGCTCCTACCTGCACCACAATCAGCTTCCTCTCCCTGGGTTTTCCATCGGGCCACTCTTCTCCGAAACAGAAGTAGATCTCATATGGTGGCTGTTTCTCAATTTGTCCTTTCTGATGGGCAATCAGCTCTGGGAAGAAAAGCAGAATGCTGCAGTTGTCCTCCTTCAGATACAAACACCACATCCCACCTCATTGTATCATCCCAGGTCTTCCCTACACACTGTCCTTTGCCACCTCTCACACATACACAATTACATATTATTTCTTGCACCCAAAGTGCTTTCTCTAAAAGCAAGGCCCTCCAGTGTCTTTCAGAGCATGAAATGAGTGCACACTCCCTTTCTTCGGCCACACATCTGCTCCATGGTCCACTGAAGTCAGGGAAATGGTGGCCCCGATCCACCAAGGAGACCACCCTTTCCACCAAGTGCCCAGACCAGAATCCAGAGCTGTTTGCCACAAGCAGAAGTTACCTACCGCTTAGGAATGTTTCCAGACAGAAGAGTTTGACTTTCTTCTGCCTCTCAATCAGGTTTGGAGTGGTGGAGGAGGGAGCACAGGGTCCAGACCAGTACACCTTGCACTGGCAGAGCCGGACAGCGTAGATGGCATGGCCACTGACCTCCAGGATCAGTCCCCTGTCCATAACATCCAGCAGCCGACTTGTGAAGATCTTCTGCTTCTCATTGGTGATGTGCTCTGCTCCTGGGAACTTCACCTGCTCCAAACTGATGGGCCCAAAGAGCTCTTCCTGGTCTGGCATCGGACCCAGCTCCCCGTAGAAAAGTCTGCACCCCTGGGGGTTGCTGACGGTTGTTGTCGGTCCAGTCTCCTTCCCTCGATATTCAAACTTGATTTCTAGGTCTGTCACTGAGAGAGAAACTGTCAGTGTGGCTTTTCCTGCACTGCTGCACGTGCAGCTTCAGAAACACGCCATGGAATCATAGAAATAATCAGCTGGTTTGGGTTGGAAGGGACCTTAAAGATCATCTCATTCCACCTCCCACCAGCCCAGGTTGCTCCAAGCCCCATCCAACCTGGCCTTGGACACTTCCAGGGATGGGGCAGCCACAGCTTCTCTGGGCACCCTGTGCCAGGGCCTGCCCACCCTACAGGGAAGGATTTCTTCCCAATATCTCATCTAAATCTGCTCTCTCTCTCTTTTTGAAGCCATTCCCTTGTCCTGTCACTACATGTTTTTGTTAGAAGTCCCTCTCCATGTTTCTTTAGGTTCCCTTCAGGTTCTGGAAGGCCACTATGAGGTCACCCCAAAGCCTTCTGTTCTCCAGGCTGAACAGTCCCAATTCTCCCAGCCTTTCCATATAGCAGAGCTGCTCCATCCTCTGACCATCCTGGTGCCTCCTCTGGACTTGCTCCATGTCCTTCCTGTGCTCTTGGACCCCAGGGCTGGAGCAGCTCTGCAGGTGGGGTCTCACCTGGGGGGCAGAGGGGCAGNGAGGGGCAGAACCCCCCCCCCCCTCCCCTGGAGCAATCCACGCTACAGTCATTGAAATAGTCAAACTATAGACATTTCTTTCTAACAAGCAAACAGCCATGGGAAAAATGTCAAAACCCTGGTTTTTGGGTTTTTTTTAAGTGCAGTAGTAGAAGCACTATTACATACTTGGCAGAGAGCTGATCCAGAGCTCAGGGCTGCTGAAGAAGTCGTGCTGCAGTGCAGTTGGGGGCATTTCCATATCCAGAGGTTCATTCTTTGGCCACACAGCTTCAGGGCTGCAGTTTTCTGCGTTGCCTGGAGCCATTGGAGATTCTAAAAAAAGGCAACAGTTCTTCAATAAACCAAGATTTTATTTCAAGCATGCACCAATTTACAAATAAATAGCTTCAATAATGCATTAGTCTGTGCCACCAACCATTGATATTAAGAAATGGAAATGTCTCTTGAATAGGGACATGCTGAGATTGATTCAATTCTTCCTCCTCTTCATCATCAAGATCATTATCCTTTTCATCCCACGGAGCTGAGCCAGTGGAACCTGAAAATGTGGGTGGATGATCAGCATGACACACTGTGATGCATTTCTTGAGAAAATAATATAATCCTCATATGGTTGTGCACAATATTGGCTAATAGTGTATTTTTCAAGTATAAGTTAAAAAACCCCGATAAATCTGATCTGCACAACACGCTATTTTTTCAGTTTAATAAATAATTTTAGAAAACTAAGGATGAAATATTGATAATAGTATTACCAATATTAGATGGTTTAGCAAGGAGCTGTGCGCAGCTTTATTAATTTCAGTACTGGCACTAAACCATGGTTCAAAGTCCCCTTGGTTGAAGCACAGGCTGCTCTGTGCTGCACACCAAGGCAGCTCGAGAGTTAATGCAGAGGGAAAGGAACCTGTTGGCCAAAGGCCTGCTCAGTAACCAGCCCCGTGTCAGCAAGGCCCTCACCTGGATTAATGATTGATCCCTGGGACTGCGGGATGTCGCACACTTCATAAATTTTAATGGGATTCATGGGCACCTCCTTGGTGCCATCGTACATCAAATTAAACTCCCGGCTCTTGTTAAGTGCACATCGGAGCTGGGCTTTCCACTTTGCAGGGTCTGGCTCATCCACTCCTTCCTGGTACTTTCCTGTTTCCACGGCCCATGCCTGGGGACAAAGTACACTGAGCTCAGTCCAGCCCTCTGCACAGAGCGACTTTTATCACAAATCAAGCTCCCAAACAAATTCACTGCAAAATCCTTCTCTTGCAGAAGCCTGAACTAGAGTTCTCAGGATGGATATTCCCGCCATAATCATTTTCCCCATTAAAAGAGGAGAGGAAAAAAATTTGTAAATCCAAGTTTCGAAAAACATTAGCAATTCTGCACTTGCAAAGTACAGACTGTACAGGATTGTGCACAGAGTTTTTCTGGGTCTCTCAGGTTCAGTCCCAGAAGTAATTTTTGACAGGGAGCCAGAGGAATGGACTTGGTTAAAACGGACTGGCAGGGCAGCCACAGACATCCAGCTGGCCCTCTCCCTCTCTCACCCCAAAATCAGACTATCAGTCCGAGATCCCTCCAAGACACAGGCCAGAAATTCCTCAAAGGAGTGCAGGGAGTTATAATGAATCCCTTGGGATAAGAATATTAGGGGCAGCAGCGATGAGTGCTTGTGATGAGCTTGTGGTGGACCTCTTAAGATTTACGTAACAGCATTTAATGATTTGGTGCTAAGACCAAGGCAGCTCCCACATCCTAAACAGAGCAGATGAAATGAGCAGCAGTAATCTTCCAGAGATCACAGCTCGGGCACCATCCAGCCTTTGGTGGCTGGAAAGGGTTAAAGAACTCAACACCACCTCTGGCAGTGCCAAGCCTGGCATCCAGGTGCACAAAGTGGCTTTTCTGAGGTCAGATAAATAGGACAAAAGATGCCTGGAAGCAGCTCCTGAGACACCTGTCCAGCTCCCTGGCCAACAATCCACCCCTGTGTCTGTGTTTGGGAGCCATGGCCCCTGCCTCACCTTGAAGATGGTGTTCTCCTCCTCGTGCTGGGGGCTGTGCCGAGTGGCGTGTTTCCAGGGGATCTGGAACCGCTTGGCTTCCCGGTTCAGCCAGATGAGGCCAGGATACATCCCACTGTCCACCTGGGCCACCAGCCACGGCTTCAGGCGGACCCTCCGTGGGTGCAACGCCATGGTCTGCAAGAGACAGGGATAACCACACGCCCACTGCCACGGGTTAGTTAACACCTAAATGCTTTTTTTAAAAAACACTCAGTTTTTAATGAAAAATGCTGTATTGCTGCAGTTCTTTTTCATGCTACCACTAACTGGGATTGAGCTGGATGAGTCCTCTGCCAGGAGGAGTTACACACACACCACTGAGCGGGGACCAGGACTGTTCCAAGGACAAACAACTCACTATTAAATATTCCAGAGCGCATTATTTGTGCTAACTGAGCGCGGAGGGTGAGCCCGGAGCAAAGCTGAGCTGGAGATAAAGCCACGGACAAGCCACAGCAAGAACAGGCAGCAGAGTTTCCAAAGCCTCAGCAAAAGGGGCTGATCTGATCTCGTGCTCCTTCAGTCCTGTCAGGCTTGCGTCGAGGAGGGGAAAAACTCACACTGAGCTTTCCCTGCTGAAGGAGAGGGTTTAGCCCAGCTGAGGTGCAGGAGGGGCCTCCTTTATCACAGAAGTGCCTCTGAAAGTCATTTTCTGACTTTTTCATGAATGCCCTGAATGCAGCATAATCACTGGCAAACACCACTGACCTGTAATAACCAGGATGTTTATCCAGAAGGACATGAACTGCAAGTCTGCCTGCACTCCTGCTAAAAATCCAGTGCTGTTTACTTAATGTTTTCCTTTAACGAGCCCTGTGTTGCCGACAGAGTTGGAGCCAACCAACAATATTTTCCTCGTGTAGAACAAAGCCAAACAAACAAAATTAACACCTGGCGAGGCAACATTCAATATCTTTATATTTTAGGAGGGGACTTCCACACCACAAGCGTGCTTAGAAGGTGCATCCCCCACATTCATTTGTAAGTCTTGGAAGAGAGGTGAGAAGTTACAAATATTCCCATTAATAAAGCAGTGACAGGTTAAATAAAACCTTTGCCATAAGCCCTGAATACTGCTGCAGGAGTTGCTAAATGTGTCTAGTAGCAGAGATGGAGAAGATTAAAAAAGTCCTATCCAAGAACTAGTCTAGGAACAGGTTTTATTTGTTCAAATACCTGTAGCTCCCATTCAGATGCAAGCACTCACACAAAATTAATCCAAACACAACTAAGTTTATCTGCTAAACAAAGAAAATATTCAGCTTCAATTGCAAATCATCTTTAAATAGTAGTTTGAGAATGTGTGGGCACATTAGCAGAGTGTTTCCCAGGAGCTGCAAAGGATCAGGAAGCAATCATCAAAATTATTCTGTGCTCCTGAAACTCTGCTGTGTTAGTTCTCCATGTCAGGAGTGCCGTCAGAATTAAACTTGCAGCGGCGTGTTTGCAAAGACACAAAGTCCAAGTTAATCCTGGACTTGGAATTGAGACCAAAACCAGGCATGGATCTCTTTGGGAAAGGAAAAAAGTGACATTTTAACAAAAAACCCTCCCTAAGGCTCGTTTCCACAATCTCTCTTACACCTCTCTTTACAAGCAGTCCCTTCTGCTCCTAATAACACACACTGTGTACACGCACATTTACAAGGCCAGTAGTAAATTCAAACCCACAGAACGAGGAGAGAAAATTAGTGCCCCTCTCACACCAAATGAGCCGGGTCACTTGGGCTGGGCTTGGATTGTCCCCCGGGCTCGCAGACAGCGTCTGTCAATGCCTGACATTACAATGCTTTATGACCTTTTATCATCAATGACTTGTTGACACAAAACCAAGAGCAAATCAACCGGAATCCCATTGCTCGGCTCAGACGGTGAGTCAGCCTCCTACAACCTTCAACTTCGATCCGGTGGGGTCCAATAATGCCAGAGACTTGGGGAATTCTTCACACAATTCATGGGATTTGCCAAGAGAGGCTTGGTCCACAAACCCAGGGCTCCTCCAGTTCGCTTTATTCCCACTCATTTTGGGCGGTGTGTGGGGATAATTAGCACATCCCTGTGCTGCCAAGGCAGGATCAATGATGTAATTATTCCCTCTACCCCAATTATTATTTAATAAGTCTGACACTTCTCCTTGGAGAGGAGATATTCACCCCAACAAGAACAACTCCAGGAGGCTGGGGAAGGAGCAAATATCCCGCAGACACTTCCCCAGGGCTGCAGAGGAGTGCCCAAGGTCAGGGACAGCCCCGGCCAGCTGTGGGGACTCTCGGGGCTGTGCAGGGGTGCCCGACACCCCAAAACTACACTGTGTACCAGGAAAAGGCGACCCGAAGCCTGGTTCAGCCTTGCTGTACAGATGCTTTGACTGGCCCGAATATATCCAGTGTTCCTGCTCCACCTCGTCCATTCGGCCTCTGAAGAAGGAAGGGTCTTCTCTGCGTTCCGCAGACCCCATTCCTTTCTCATCACCTTTGGTATTTTATGGATCTGTACCCATTTTTCCAAAGACAAGCGCTCCCCGCAGAAAAGCCGCATTTCCATCCGACACTGAATCACCTCCCTCCCCCGGGCACCCAGAGCTGCCACATTTCCCAGATCTCTCCATCTCTTTTCTCCCATCCACCGGCGCTCCCGCCCCAACACACCTGAACACGGTTAACTCTTACAATTCCCGGTCACAATTCTTCCAATTCCCAGTCTGGAAAGCTCAGCCCCCTCCCACGGCCAGACACCCTATTAATCTGGAGGGGACACAAGTTATAACAAATGGTGTTGGTCCTTGGCGTGATAACAGCTGGGGGTGAAGCGGGTGGGGGGCAAACACCACCCCTGCCCTAAGTTTAGGCCGGGCTTTCCACCCACTTGAAAGGCGTAGCCCGGGGCTAGCACAGCCCAACCCGCGGAGCAGATGGGCAAGGGGGAATGAATTGCCATTTTCACCGGGCTCTGCCCTCCTGGCT
>WBMV01006179.1:750622-813202 GCA_013396655.1 Campylorhamphus procurvoides | reverse complement strand
CTGCTCTGCCTGCCCTGCCTGCTGAGCTGGGTTTGTAGCAATGGCCCATGTGTGGATTCTCTGTTTCTATGGTGATGGAGCAGCACAGCCTGGTGTGGTCCTGGCTGCCTCAGCTGCTGCTTCCCCACAAGGTCTCCCTTATCAGCACTAAAAATACAGCCTCGAATTCCCCCCGGATCCTCTGCCGAGAATTACGGACCAGATCACGGGATGTGGTCCATGAAAAATCACTGTGGCAGCGTCTCATATGAACATTGGAGGCTGAAGCAGAGCAGTTAATAATATCCCCCATCCTGGTGGCAGGGACAGAGGAATTACTGTGAGGGAGAGGAAAAAAAATAAATAGAAGATGTTTTCCAATTTGGGGCTCGTAGAGCCAGAAATATCCTATTGTCACGGGCAAATCAAGAACTGGAAAATCCATAAGTGCCCTACATAGTCATAGAAAAGGAGGTCAAGGCAGACATGAGTTTAAAAGCTGTAACATTTTTTGAGGGGGAGTTACAAAAAAAATCATGTATTTCTGAAAATATCCCCTTTTCCTCCTCGGATCTGGAATCTGCTGGTTCCAGTTTGGCTCCCACAAGAAGAGGAGAGGCCAGTGCTACCAGTGGGAGCTCTGCACCCACCAGGGGAGGTTTGAAAATGGCAATATTCTCACATCGCTGCACCTGGGAACACCACGGGGAGCTGGAGTCATTCCTAATGCTTGAAATCCTGGAATGTAAGTTTGGCTGGAGTAAAAACCAAACGCTGATGCTGCTCCCCTCCCATGATTCAGCCACAGAGGGTCTCATCACACCTCTCTGGATCATTAATATCTCAAATGCCTCTTTAGATCCCTCTTTCCTGGCAGGAGGAACCTCAGCTCAGCACTGGGGATGATCATTCCATGGACTGAGGCAGAGCTGGAATATTTCAGTGGGCTGCACTCCCAAATGCTGGCTCAGCCCTTGCCTGGGTTTTAGAAATGAGAAATAGATCATGGAAAAGGGAATTGGGTGATTACTCCATCCTTGAAGGAATAATGGCATGGAGTGGGAAATTGTGAAGAATCCAGGATTTGGGGGCTCACCTGGAGCCCAGGACAGAGGGGGACCCTCTCAGCTGGAGCTGTCCCTGCCCTGCTCGTGGGGCTGCAGAGAGACAACCCCAGTGGCCACGGATTGTTTAGTGGTAAAATAAACCAGGTTTGACCTTTTCTCAATTAAATACCTAAAAAATTCCACATCTGGGGAAGTCACTTCTGGGGGCTGGGGGTGGGGAGGGGTGGGGAGGATCCTCCCCTCCCACCAGGGCAAGTTCAGTTTGCTCTTAAAAGCCCTAAAATTCTCTATAATTCTCTTTTAAATAATTAAAACAAATTATTTTCACTTTAAAAATAGTCTGACCTCTGTAATGTTTACTGAAGCCGCTGTTATTAAAAATCACATATTTAAATAAAAACAATGGTTTAAAATACCCATCAGAAATATTTTCCAATTTGTATCAAATTGGTTCTGGACATATCAGTAAAGTGAAAAAAGGGTGAGATTTTGGTAAAAGAAGAATATTAGTTAGAAAGTGGTTTGTGGGTCCAGGAGTAGCTTTGATGGACATGCCAGTAGAAACACGGAGTGAAAAGCGAATAATCACTCAAGTTCCAAACTTACAGAACAGCAAAGGGCTGAATCATTTGGGTCATTTACAAAAATGAAATTACAAATCCGTGGAGGACCCTCTTGGCTGTTGGGACCAAAGGGCACTGAGGATACCCCTGGGACATGGCTGGGGACAGGCTGCTCCCATATTTTACACAATTCCACTGATGCTCCTCAAAAAATAAACTCTCTCCTACAGATGCTGGTGGACCAAAATGATGTTTAAGGTCCCTTCCAAGCAAAAGCCATTCTATGATATAACACATACTCCATATACACCATATATAATGTTTCTTGTATGGCCCAAATCACTTTGGTAAATTCTTTTCAAGTGTTTTTTTATGATGTTGTTTCCAAAATAACTTTTCAAGGCTGGGATAAGGAATGGAAAAATGAAAGGATGAAGAAGAGCCAGAAAACTTCCTCCCTCCAATCCTCCTGCCAATTCAAGGTTCAGTTCTCTCTCCACATCCCAAAATCACCCCAGCGTTCTGCTTGGCTCCAGAATGGCCTGGAGGATCATTACAGACCTGGAAATCCAACTCCCAAAGGTTCAGAGACGTCCAGGGAAACAAAAACATATTAAAGAGGGGATAAATTACGTGTTGTTTAAATGCCTGGCATCACAGGGACATGGGATGGTTGGATGCCCCCCCAGCTCCTGTTTTCCCCCACAAACCATTCCCTAATCCTGCTCTCCCCTGCAAACCCCGGGAAGCAATTCCTTCCCTGGTACCCGCAGGCTCGGGGCGGGTCATCTCCTTTTTGGTGCTGCTCTCGGCTGAATAATTAATTGGCAGCGCGGGGATAACGAGGGGAGCGGTTTCCATGGCAGCGCGGGATGCGCTCGCTCCATCCCCTCCAGCCCTCCCTTCCCACGCCCTCCGGGGGCATCTCGGCCTTCCAGGGCCAAAGCAGCAGCAGCGAGGGGCTGGAAACGGCACATCCCATGGCTGGGTGACATTCCCAGAGCCAGTGACATTCCCAGAGCCGGTGACATTCCCAGAGCCAGTGACATTCCCAGGGATGCAGCTCTGGGATGCAGCTCTGGCTGGTGGGACAAGCCCAAGCTGCAGTTCATCCAACAGCCCCCTCGCAAGTCCAGAGCTCCACAAAAGTCTGAAAACACCTTCAAATCCACTGCCAGGGCTGAAATTTGAATTCTGCATTTGCATTCTGAATTTGAGTTCTGCCTTTCCCCCCCTTCCCTTCAGCTTTGCTCCAGGAGAAGGCTCTAACCATGGTATGTCAAGGGCAGGGTGTCAGAGCTGCAGGAGCACAAACCCCCAGCCATTGATGAGGGGGCTGGGCTAAAAGTCACACCATTAATAAAGTGCATTATACCCTCTCCTAAACTTATCCCAGGCTCCAGAGCTCTCCCTCTGCTGTGCTGTGTGGGTTGCACATACACAACTAACAGGTCCTACTCCTACTTTCCCCCAAGCACATGAATTGCTCCTCCACGAGGCCTTTTAAACAACCCAGCTGGTGTATTAACATTTCTTCTAATTAATGTCAACTCGACTCACAGCCTCCTACATAACCCCTCAAAACACGGGGAAAAGCTCTTGTACAGAGAGCAGCCACATTTCCAACTGGCTGTGCAGGGAGGGGCCCCCGACAGAAGCTCTGGGTGAGCAGGAAAAGGTGGGAAGTGCAGGGAATGCTCCATCAGACGGGGAGGATTTGCCACCCCTGCCCCTGGCAAAGAGGTGAGGGTGGAAGCAGGAAAGCAGAACACTGCTCAGAACTGCCCCCCATCCCTCCTGGGGACATTTGACTGATTAAAACCCCTGGCAGAATAAACCATTTTTACTGTCAGGGTCTTCAAAAGGCTCAGACTCAGGACTCACATTGAAAAGGTTCTTCCTAAAGAAATATCTGAATTCAACCTATTTCTTTGCCTTTTAGTTAAGAATATTCACAAGAAATGCATTTTCAAGAAAGCAGCACCTTGTGACTGAATCGACTTTCCTCACATATGCAGAATTCCCCCTGAAAGAGGCAAAGGGGACTCTCTGGGCCACAGGAGCAGTGACTGAGCAGGAAAAGCTGGTGGCTCATCTTTTCTCAAAAGCACAGCAACTTCAGAGCAGAGTCTGAGAAGGAATAATCCCAGAAAGTTGCAGGAGCATCCCAAATCCATTCCAATTCCTGCCATCCTTTGCTGCACATGAACAATTTGACTCCTCTGCCCCAGGACCCCCTAAATCCCATCAGTGGCTGCCCAGTGTCCTCAGTGAATTATCTCCCAAAAACACAGCATCACACACATTCCCTGTGCCTTTCGGCAGCAGGAAAGGGGTTCAATGACAAGAGCAGAAATGAAAGCAGATGGGAAATATCCCTGGAAATTTGGTTCCTGAGCTCAGGACCCTTCCAGCTTCACTCCCCCCAATGTCCCTCCTCATGTTAATGCTGCCAAGTATGTTCCTCTCTCACTCTTTCTGGAAGATCTGGGTTGGAAGGGACCTTAAAGCCCATCTCATTCCATCCCTTTCCACCAGCCCAGGTGGCTCCACCCTGGCCTTGGACACTCCCAGGGATCCAGGGGCAGCCACAGCTTCTCTGCCCAACCTGTGCCAGTCCCTGCCCACCCTCCCAGCCACCAATTCCTTCCCAGTATCCCATCTAAACCACCCCACTTTCCCAAAACACTGTGGTGTTCCACCCCACACTCAACTAATAAAAATTTGGGGCCAGCAGGGTCAATCTATGGGGCAGATATTCCTAATATATCCCCAATATCCATAGCTGATGTTGAACAAGACACTTGGAAAGTGGCCAGTGGTAAAAGCAAACCAACCATGACAACTCAGTCCTCCAGCCTGAGGTTCTGGACTTCAAGAATCCAAAGCCCTTCCAAAAGCATTAAAGTATGAAAAGTAATTTTGAACTGCAATTGTAACTTTTCCCTATAATTAAATATGTCCATATGTTCCCATAATCTTTGGGTTTCTTTGGCATCCTTGGAACTCTGTCTTTATTAATGTTCTGCAGATTCTCAGATCAAATTCCCATATGAATTCCTAAAAAACTTTAAATACATGCATTTTCCACCAGTGCTTCACATGCACGAGCCAAATTCTTTAAGAATCCTTGATGGCACTGAAAAAATATTTTCACACATGGCACAAAAGGCCTTTTGTTCATCTCTTTTCAAAGGGATAGGAGACACACGGAAAGACAAACACTCCAGAACAAGAGGCTTGCTAACAATTCACTCAGCAAGCGAAGGTCCAGATGTGGGAAAACATCAGCCCAGGAGGGGAGAAAAGACCTGCAGAGCTCCAGCCCCTGATCCTTCCCAGCCTGTGAGTCTGTGTGCAGAGCCATGGGATCATCATAGCTTGGAATCATGGATTCTCTTGGAAAACAACTCTAAAATCATCAAATCATCATCCCCCAGCACTGCCCAGGCCACCACTGCCCATGTCCCCAAGTGCCACATCCATATGGATATTAAATCCCCCAGGGATGGGGACTCCATCCCTGCCCTGGGCAGCTGTGCCAGGGCTGGACAGCCCTTTCCAGGAAGGAATTATTCCCAATGTCCCACCTGCCCCTGCCCTTGCCCAGCCTGAGGCCATTCCCTCTGCTCCAGGAGCCCCTTCCCAGCTCCCTTCCCTTCCCTGCACACTCTCCAGCCCCTCAGGGTCTCTCCTGGCTGAGGGTCCCAGCACTGGAGGTGCCCCAGCAGTGCCAGCAGAGGGATGGGCACTGCCCTGCTCCTGCTCCAGGTCCCTGAGACTGAGAAATCCCAACCATCTCCGAGGTAACAACGCTCAGTCCTTGCTCCAGAAGGTCAGTTCGAGCAGTGGCCCTAAATAAAGAGACTGGCACCAACCCTGCCTGCCCTCAGGACCACCCCAGCAGCCACATCCTGCCCAGCAGAACCCTGGCACCATCCCAAATTCCTCACCTTAGAACAACACATCAGATGTTTAGGGAGGAAAAACACCCAGCAGAGATGCAGAGAGAATGTAAAATATCTGGCTGTGTGTCAATTAATTTCAGCTCTGACTGTGAAACTAATTAGCAAGATCCCAAATATCAACAGCTGCTGGGAAAGGAGTGATGCTGATCAACAGCCTCAAACTTTGGTGTGTATATTTATATATTATTAATGTTATATCTGATACATGTAAATCTATTCTGTTTATTAGTATAATGACATCAAGTGTATTTGAAAACAATATGGTTTAATGGGCAAGATGGTTTTCTGTTGGACTTGATAATTTTGGAAGTGTTTTCCAAGCTTAATCAATGTGTTATGTGATAATGAATTGTTATATATATAAATATATATATAAAACCCATCTATATGGGTTTGTGTGTGTGAATGTGCCCAGCAGGAGGGGTTGCTCTGGGCTCATTCTGTGATTTGGTACCCAGAGTTCTGATGGGAACCCACTTTGGGATGGCAGAGCCCTCTCCCCCTGCCCTCCCAGCCCCTCCCAGCCCTTGCTTTCCTGCACTGTGGTTCCCTGTGGTTATTAGAGCAGAAATAATGAAAACCTAAAACCTGACTCAGTGTAATCAGCTTTCTTTTCCTTCGGTGTGAGGTGGAGGAACATGAACTGCCAAATTGGAGCTCATTCTGTTCACTGAGCTGCAAAGGGGTTGGCAGGAATAAAACCCTTCCCTCCCAAAGAAGGGAGCTCTCCATCCAACAGGTAACTTAGCAGGGATAATGCAAAATTCATTCAGCTTCATGGGTTGGAACTGGGGCTTTTTAGGGGCTCTGCTGGAGCTGGAGCCCAAGCACAGGAGGGGTCTTTCCATGTCAGACTGGGGGGATCTGAGGTTCTTATTTGGGCAGAAATTCACCTTACCTCAAAGAAACTTGTGTGAGTGAAGGGCACAGGATGGGACTTAAATCTACTGGCACGATTCTTGTTATTTGCACCCTGAAAGTTATTGTTTAGTGAAACAAAAAGGACCTGGACTGTACTGAAACTCACTAAATTGTAGCACAGAATGCATCCCAGAGCAAAGGGTTAAAGGGAGGACTGCCCTCTGTGCCATTTCCCTGAAATCCCAGCAAAGGAACTGTGGCTTCTGCAGTTCAGGATAAGGAGCTTCATGAGCGAGACAAAGGCAAAATAAAAGGGGAAAGGATCCTGGTGTTGCAGGGAGGGAGAGCAGGGAAAATAGGGACAAGTTGGGTGACCAGAGCAGGGATGGGTCCTGCCAGACACCTCTGGCACCTCCAGGCTAAATTTAGGGTGATGGATAAGCAGGGTGACGAGTGGTGTTTGGGGTGCAGCCAGCAGAACATCAGGGGCCAGGGCTGCCTCCTCCAAGCCACCATCCCCCAAATTCCTTTAAAGGGCCTGAATGGGGCAGAGAGCTGGATGGCACTGTGTGAGCCAGCACAAACTCTGCCCAGGCAACAGGAGACAGAAAACATTCCTAGAATATCCTGAGCTGGAAGGGACCCACAAGGGTCAGCAAAGAGCAACTCCTGTGCTGTCCAAAGTGCTCCTTAAAAATTCACATGGGTCAGTTAGGAATGAAAGCAGTGGGAAAAGCAGAGGGGTGAGCACAGGCTATTCCTGAGGAGGTTGTGTGGTGAGGATTGATGGTTCAGAGGAGCACAGGTGGATGGTCTGACATGGAGAATGGGGCTGGATGTGCCTGATGAGCAGGGACCACCATCCTTGAGGGGCAGGGACACAGCTGAGAATGGTGCCAAGGGCATGGAGGGACACACTGGGAATTGGGCAAGGTTTGAATGGAGGTGTTAAGGCAGACAGGCTTCATGGGTTTATTAGCAGGTCTAGAAGAGAATTAGTGGGAAATGAAGGTTCCTGCCTTTTTACTGTGGGAAAGGAAGGTTCCTGCCTCATTCCTGGGAGCTCAGCAGCCACCCCACAACTCAGGAGCTGAGCACACTCTTACACCACTGCTCACCCCTGAATATCATCCCTAAATTTGGACTGGTTTTCCACCATTCTCCATTCTCTTCCTCTCCAAACATCAGTGGCAATCCCAAATGATTGCCTGCCAGCCCTTGGGTCCTGCTGAGAAGGTGGTGTCCCTGTCCTTAGGACACCCTGTGCTCCAAGCAGTGAGCTCAGCCCCAGCCCGTGGATGCTGAAGGGAGGCAGAGCCCAAGGCAGACACCAGCCAAGGTCTCCAGCTCATCCCTGGGTTTTAATTGGATTCTTTGCAGATTCACATCTTAACTGAGCTGGGTGATAAATGCCTTGCATTGCTTAAGTGGATTACAGCCCCTGCCAAACACCCAGAGAGGGGCTGCAGCCCTGGGACAGGATGGCCAGAGGCAGCAGGGATGGCCACGGCCCATCATCCCACCATGACCCCAAATCTCCTCCAAATCTGCAGGAAATACCCCTAGGGAAGAGGCTAAGGCTTGTTGCCAGGGAACACTGGCCAGCAACTGCAACAGGATCACGACTTCATTTGGTGCAGCAGTTCAGTAGTGAAATCTGGGGTTTGCTGCTTATTTGCTCTGCAAGGCTCAGAGGGACCCGAAGTCCAGCCCAGGCTGGGTCCCAGTCCTGCTTTACAAATTAGCATTTCTATAGTTTCATGGACAAACACACAGGGACAAAGGAATTCCTGGTCAGGATTCAGCAGAACCCAACGAGATGGAATATGTGATCCAGCTGGAATAGAGGGGTTTTGACTCAGTGTCTGAATATATCCAGTCCTGGTCAGAATAGGGACTAAAGGCACCCAAGGCTGAGTGCAGGAAAGAGGGGCCATGTTGCTGCTGAAAAGACTTTTTCTTTCCATTATTATCCAATATTTAATTCAGACATCTCCTTCTGAAATGCAGTCATGTGGGAAATGACCTTCCTGCTTTTTCTGCCTCTCACTGAAAAACACTGAAGAGAATCATCACGGAAACCCAGAATGGTTTGGGTTGGAAGGGACCTTAAAGTTCATCCCATCCCACCCCTGCCCAGGGCAGGGACACCTCCCACCAGCCCAGGTGGCTCCAACCTGGCCTTGGACACTCCCAGGGATCCAGGGACAGCCACAGCTTCTCTGCCCACCCTGTGCCAGGAATCCCTTCCCAATGTCCCATTGAAATCCTCCTCTTTTCCTTGAACCCCCCTGCCCTTGTCCTGTCTCCTGCAGCAGAAGGATCCCCCCAACTCCAGGGCAGCAGCTCCCTGTTTTCCACATGGCTGCAAACACAGGGCTGGAATTTCTCAATATTTTTGGCAGTGCCAGGAGAGCCTCAGAGCAAAGTGAGCCCCAGTGGATGGTGGGGTGATGGCACAGGAATAACCCAGGACAAAAAAGGGCTTGGTGTCTACAATTTCAGTTTAATGGAGCCTCCAGAGGATTTGGTTCTTCCTCCCAGAAACAAGGAGGTGGCCTCGAGGGAGCCTTTCCAGCGTGGCCCTTGCTCTCACCCGTGGCTTTCTGAGAGATTTCCCCTCTAGTTACAGCTTTTGACCCAGGGCAGATACACAAGGTTTGAGCAGAGCAAGGAGCTGATTGCTGGTTTTATGTGAGTTGTATTTGCAGTGTGGAGCTACAACCGGGAATCGATGCTGCTGGCCAGAAGAGAACACATTTGTTAAAAATATGGGTATTTTTTCAAGTTCAAAGGTTTCTCTCCACAGTTTCCCCAGGACAATTTAATTCCTGCAGTTGGAGGGCAGAGCAGGTGTCAGGCTGAGTGTCCCGAGGGAGCTCGAGCACAATAAAACCAGATTTGAAGGACCTTTATTGCTGAAAGCAGGTCTGTTACCTCGAAAGTTGGAGACATAAAGTCTTGGCATGGATGGTTTATGAGCTGGAGCCTCCTTTGGGGAGCTGCCTGAGTGTGGTGGGACATTTGGCCCTGACATTGTCCCCTGACCCCCCTGCAGCAAACCCTGGCACTGATTCCCCCTCGCTCACAGGGCATATTCATTGACATCCCTCCTATTTTTGTTTATGGGATAAAGAACCCACATTTCGGGCTGGGGAGAATCTTGGTACAATCTGCATGTTGGTAGAAACAATAATTACTAAACCAGCCTATTATAAGACTTGATTAACTTCATTTTTCCCCTTCACCTGTTCCTTTCTCTCCGAGGAGTTGTGGCTTTAACCACTCATTTTTTCCCTTCCACAAGTAATGAATTGCTGAAGAACTCAACTCCTCAACATCCATCACTACAAAGGATGATTTTAAATCATCTGAATTATTGGCCATTTACATTTACTCTGCCTGCTCCAGCCGCACAAATTACACCTAATTGAGGGAATTTTGGGCAGTTATGATATGGGAATGTTTGGAATAGCAAAAGGTAGCAATGTGTACAAGGCCAAGGTCTGGTTGCTTGTCATTTCAAGCTCTGTTAAAGCACACAAACAAAATATGCCTCTTTGAGATTGAAATGTTAATCTGCAAATTCTAACAGAACCTGCAAGTGTCAAACAAAACTGGAGTCTTAAAAATGCATATTTGAGAGCCTAATTTAGAAAAGAAAGCCCTGGCTATCCTGAGAGATGCTGAGGGAACTTGGTTCATGTCTGAAGTTGCTGTTCAATTCCAGATGTGGGAAACACAGACACAAATGACTTAGAGAATCATCCAGTTGCAGACAGAAGCAATTACAGGCTGTGCCTCAGCAGGTTTGAGCCTCAAAGAGGTTTCAAAGAAAACCAGCCCCTGGTGCTGCTTCCCAGGGAAGGGATCAGCTGTTTGAAGGGGAAGAGTTTGCAGGTGTTTTGTCTTGGAACAAAAGAGAATAAAGCTGAAGGGGGGCCAGAAGGAAGTTTCCAGAGTGAGTTCTCAGCTTGGAAAAACTGCCTTTGTTGTGAAAAATCTCCTGCCAGGGAAGGGAAGGAGCTGAGAGGAGAAGAAAAGCTCTTTGGTTCTGCAGACAAAGCCAAGGTGACAGGCAGCTCTGAGCAGAGGATGTCACATCTGAAATCCAGGGGCACATTGGGGAGCAAAGGTAAATTCTCTTGGTAAATTGTTGTGAGAGGAGCAGAGCTGTCTGAAGAGAGGACATTCCCTGTGAAAACTGAAGGTTTATTCTCTCTGAGAGAAAATAATTGCAGCTTGCAGGAGGGGAGGGGTGAGGTGGCCAAGTCAGGTATGGATCCCAAAAGGTTGGGACATCCTAGGCTGGCACCTGGGGGGCAGGAGGGGGCTGAGAGGGGCTCTGCAGCCTCCCAAAAACAGCCCTGGGGGCCACATCACACCTCACAGCCCTGGAATAATGACAGCAATTGGAGAAATAGCTCAGCCCCAGCAATTCCAGACTGTGCCCTCCAGACTTCCCTGGTTTGATGTTTTCTGGGGTGTCCTTAAGGGACAGGACAAGAGGGAACAACCTCCAGCTGTGCCAGGGGAGGTTTAGGTTGGCTGTTGGGGGAAACTCCTTCATGCAAAGGGTTGTGCAGCCCAGGGCAGGGGTGGAGTCCCCATCCCTGGAGCCGTGAGGATGTGGCACTTGGGGACAGGAGTCAGTGGTGGCCTTGGTGGCGCTGGGGAATGATTGGACTTGGTGCTCTTGGAGGGCTTTTCTGACCTGAACAATTCTCTAATTCAGTGATTTTGTGGAAATTTTGGAAAATCCCCACTGAGCAGAGGGGCTGCCGTGGTCCCTCAGCAGCACCAGCCCCTCGTGGGCTCGGGGGGAGCCAAATCCTTTCATTCCTCAGCCCAGCAATGCTGAAGTGTCTCTGTTCCCACCAGGCATTTTGGACAAGACCCCAGGAATGCAGAGCAAGGCACTTACATCAGTCCAAGTAAAACAGACCACACAGCACAATCTCCAAGTGGAATCACTTTCCAGAGTGAACTTTATATGAACACCTCAAATATTCACCCCCTGGTTCATTTTGGACATTATTGCCAATAATACAAAATCTCCTGATGAGAAGACCTTGCCTTGTGCAGGAGTCAATTTGGCACATAAAGGCTCTTTAAATTTAGTCATTTGCAGCAGTAAAAAGGTCTTAATTTTCATTTTTCTTTTCCTCATGCTATTAGAGAGAGCAGTGGTGTTTCTGTACAACAGCTGCCCACACAGCCCTGCTCGTGGCAAGCTGGAGCAGTGCATTCCATTCCTTTTCCAGCCTATTTGGAAAGTAGAGACTGTACAGGCATTTATTAGAATTTCCATCACTTGCTAAATTATGCACTGAAACAATTAATCTAACCCAAAATGCAGTCAAGTCAGCCTTTTCACTAGTATCCTTGGAACTTAAAGCAAAGCCATGTCTGGGTTTCCACCTTCCCTTTGCAGAGAGGGGGGATGTTCCAAGGCTGATTTGGTGAACTGATTTTTCCAAGGAAAATCAGGGTTTGCTGTGTCCTCCCCCTGGGGAAGGGAGGCCAATATGGAAATAAATTGCAGCACTCACTGGGGGCTGAGCAGGAGTTCTGAAACTGAGGGCACTGCAAACAACACAGGCATACTAAACCTTGTATAATAATAAACACATAAAAATATATAAATATATTAAAAGGTGGAGGATTTAACCAAAGAAACGTTTCACTCTTGCCTTTGAAAGGGGAAAACACTGATAAGAGGGAGATAAATCTGTCAGTGATTGATACTCTTTTAAATTTGTGTTTATTTTCCATCAGACCTTGGTTATTTGAGATGGCCATTGTTGGTTCAAAAGCTGTTTAAATATTTCTTTCATGTATATTAAAATGTTGATTAAATAGATATATAACCCATCATATTTCTTCCCCTTTCCCCCCCTGCATTAGGGTAAAATGTTCCCTAAATTCATAAATTCCAGATCTTCATAGCTGATCCTTCCTTATCCCTCATTTTATCTCCCTTCTGGCTTTAAATTTCAGCACATTTATTAAATGAACCACTTGAGAACTGAGTGCAGAAAACCCCAGGACCTGTTTCTATAGAGACAGGTCTGCCTGGATTCAGAGAGAGCTTTGTGAGAGGAGGAGAAAAGGACACGGCAGGAGGACAATGGGCAGCACTTGGAGAGGGTCTGTGAGGTCACTCCCAGCCCAAACCAGCCCAGGGTTCTATTATTCCATGAACAAATGCCCTGGATAATTGCAATCCGCTGAGATTTTGCACTTCCAGAAGAGTCTGATTAGCTGATAAATGTTTGTGAAGAGGTTTTGCTGTTGGATTCCCACTTGGCCAAGCAGGGCAGGGCAGTGTCCCGTGTTGTCCCTCCTCTGTCCCACGGGGCAGGAGCCACCTCAGCACAGCAGGGATGGAGGAGGGTGAATTTAACTGGGGAGCAGCACTGGCTGTGACCACTGAGGGAAACGCATTTGCCCCAAAAAATCATAAAAAAACACCAAAAAAACCTTACACAGAATCCAAGACTGCTTTGGCTTGGAAGGGACAGTAAGGATTATCTCATTGCCATCCCCTTGCCATGGGCAGGGACACGTCCCACCAGCCCAAGGTGCTCCAAGTCCCATCCAACCTGCCCTTGGACACTGCCAGGGATCCAGGGGCAGCCACAGCTTCTCTGCCCAACCTGTGCCAGTCCCTGCCCACCCTCCCAGGGAATCATTTCTTCCCAATATCCCACCTAACCCTGCCCTGTGGCACTGGGAACCCATTCCCGATGGAATCAGAGAGGAAAACCCACCCAAAGACAGGCTCCACCTTTGCCATCCTGCAGTTCCCACCAACCCTTTGAGCCAAAACTGGCCCCGAGCTGAGTTCTGCAGGAACACACCTTGAACTTGGCCAGCTGTGGGAAAGTTCCCAGCTCCAGGAGCCACTTAAATCACACTCTTTGGGAAAGATTTACTTCCCTGCTTTTTTCTTTTCAGTCCAGGGGCTGAGGCTCATTAAGTATTTGCTGGTGATTCACATCCCATCCCACGACCATAAATTATCCACTGTAGGAGCTCCAGTCGCACCCCCTTCACCTTTGGGGATGAGGAGCAGTCATTTATCAAAGCACTGCTCCAAATCCACACTTCCTTGCCACGGATGTGCTGTATTTTACAGGCAGCGCCTCAGCAACCCTGATTAAAGTGTATTTCAAAAGTGATAGGAAGCGGGGAAGGATTTTTTTCTGTGGCCAGGCTTTGAAAACAAAGGGGTGTTGTGTCCATGTTTCACATTATTGCTAAAAAAGTGGTGCCATGGGCAGGGACACCTCCCACCAGCCCAGGTGGCTCTGAGCCCCATCCAACCTGCCCTTGGACACTCCCAGGGATCCAGGGGCAGCCACAGCTTCTCTGCCCAACCTGTGCCAGTCCCTGCCCACCCTCCCAGCCACCAATTCCTTCCCAATATCCCATCCAGCCCTGCCCTCTGGCATTGGGAAGCCATTCCCTGAGTCCTGTCCCTCCAGGCCTTGTCCCCAGTCCCTCTCCAGCTCTCCTGGAGCCCCTTTAGGCTCTGCAAGGGGCTCTCAGGTCTCCCTGGATCCTTCTCTTCTCCAGGGGCACATTCCCAGCTCTCCCATCTGTGCCCATAGGACACATCATGCCAAGGTGTAATAGAGCCTCAAACACATGGTGACCATCAACCTATGATGGGGCTGCAGGTTTTTACATCCAAAATTTGAGCAGTTCTCTCATTATGGACAGAGCAAAGAGGAAAGTTCTGGAGCTCCAGGGTTATTCCCATCCCTTGCAGTGATGGCCACACCTGCCTGTTTAAATGGGGAAAGGGCAGAGCAGAATTCCCACTGCTGGAGCAGAGACACTCCTGGCCCAGATCCCTCTGGTTGCCATCGAAACCACCTTGCACAGGAAGGACAGGGCTTAAGGTTCCCTTAAGTGAGGCACTGCAGTGAACTGGGCTCCTCTGGGCTCTAATTCCTTTATTTTGCCCTTCCCCATATTCCAGGTGGTTTGGGAACCCATCCCTCCCAGTGCCCAGCCCAACCATGGAGCTGTGTGGTCCACATTCCTCCCTCCCCCCTTTGCAAATGTCTCCTCAACTCACATGGATGGCTGTGCTTTGATGCCCCACTGCTGGGCACCACCTGCCAGCCCCAAGCAGGTCTGGCAGCACCTTCTGCCAGGTCTGTGGCTTCACAGGAGCTCCTGAGCCCCTGGCCTGTCACTCAGCCCTGCCTGGTGCACAGAGCAACCTTTAATTAACAGTATTTTTAGCAAAATCCCACACCTTGGAGCAGGTGGGGACGGAAAGGAAGGGGAAGGGCTGTTCTCCTGCAGGGTCTGGCAGGAGCAGAGAACTCCTTGCTCAGATATTTCCTGGCTCAGGGGCAGAAAACATTTGCACTCAGCATTCCCTGGGTTCCTTGGGCATCACACAGCTAAATACCTGCTGGAGTGAGATGGGAATGTTACAGCAACACATGGGAGGATGGGCCCCCCTCAAACCCACCTGCGTCATTTGCAGGATTATTTGAATATAGAAAATAATGTAATGCAAATGAATCTGTAAAACTGTATGTTGGGAAACAAATTTAGGGTGGGAAGATGAAATCTTCATTCCACTGAGCTCAAAGACCAAGGGAAGATTATTGGGAGGTGATCTTCTTCACTCTAGGAAGGAATCACAGAATTATTTAGGGTGGAAAAGCCCCCCAGCCCATGGAGCTGTTCCCTGGGAGCAGAGCCTGAACCCTCCCAGCTCCCCCCTCCTGGCAGGGACTTGCAGAGCCAGAAGGTGCCCCCTGAGCCTCCTTTTCTGCAGGCTGAGCCCCCCCAGCTCCTTCAGCTAATTCAGGTATTTCTGTTTTTTGGGAAACAAGAAAATTCCGTAGATTTTGTAATTCTTAATAACACATTTCTATGAATGTTTTGGCAACTGAACATAGAAAAGCATCCAAAAGCTGTTCCTACAGCCCAGAGATGAGTCGCTCCAGAGTGGCCACCCCGTGTTCTCAGACTGGGCAGAGATATTTTGGTCATTACACTGGTGCAATTACAGATACCCAGGAGGGGCCAGTTATCCCAAACAAGGCCTCAATCACCAGGCTTTGGCAGGCAAAAAGTCGAGTTTTACATTAAGACTCTTGTTGGGAGATGGGAATAGTCCTTTCCATCACAGGAGAAATACGGGAGCCTTTCTGTGATTCCATGGACCCTTCTCCTCAAGCAGCAGCTCAGCAAGTCCCACACTGGTTTGGGTTGGAAGGGACCTTATGGATGGTCCAGTGTCACCTCCTGCCATGGGCAGGGACACCTCCCACCAGCCCAGGGTGCTCCAAGCCCCATCCAACCTGGCCTTGGACACTCCCAGGGATCCAGGGGCAGCCACAGCTTCTCTGCCCAACCTGCCTCCTTAAATCCAGTGTAAAACTCTCCTCCTTTTCCCCTTGTCCTATCCCAACAGGTATCTCTGTCACCCTGCAGGGAGTTATTGACCACCCCACACATGTGGGGACCAGAGCTGACATTCCCCACATGAACCACCACCATGGGAGTGTCCATGGGAAGTACCTTCACCTCTTCTGGCCACAGGGAAATAACTTCAGGTTGCAGGTTTTATGGCAAATATTGTTATTTAGTTTATTTCAAATCATGCTGTTGTTTTCTTAGCGTTTATATTGAGATTTATAAATCATCACCTTAAAGTTTTCTCTATTTCTAAGAGGGTTTTATTTTTAAAACAATGTTTGAAAGGAAATTCAATACAATCACGTGGGAGGCTGTTGAAGACACCAGGCAATGCCCACGTGTTTTACTGCTCACATTCCTCAGTTGAAGGTGCTGCTTTTCCTTCCATGGCTCTCCCTCCCTTTGATTTATCCATTTATTCCAGCTCTGTCCTTTCCTGGGCTGTTTGCTGAGGAAAGGGGAGCTGCCTTCACAATTTCTATTTCCTCTGATCATTGGCCTTTATTTTCCCTCGTACCTGTTCCAGCAGATTCCCTGAATACCTCACTGGATACATCTGGAAATCATTCATGGGAAGAGCCCTGGGTTCCACCTGATGTGTCCCCACTCATGGCTTGGTCTCCAGAGACTCCTTAATTTGGACGAGAAAGTTCTTCCTCCTGAGTGCAATCCCTCAAAGTCCATAATTATTAAGACAAGGTGTTAAAAAAACAAACCAGGAAGCAGAAAAACACTCAGCAGTTGTTAAATGAAAATACCTTAATTAAGCAAAGAAACTGATTATTATTAGAATCTCATTTCTTATTTATGTGCAGCATAAAATGTTAATAAGGATAAAGCCAGCAGTCGCCTAATGAAAGCCAAACCAATTGGGTCAAACAAGACCAAATCACACAGTGCAAGATAAAATAACATCTGCAGCAACTTCTGAACACCAGGAGGTTTCAGAGTCACCGTGGAATGAGGAGCAGCCTCAGAGGGACGACAAGAACATCCCAGGAGGGGCTGGCTCTGTCCATGGTGAGAGCCAGGCTGGAGCCCCACTGCTGATTTCAGATGTCCCAGCTCAGAACCCACTGTTTGTTTGCAGGATCCCTGAGGCTGGAAAAGCCCTCCAGGATCACTGAACCCACCCTGTGCCCGATGCCCACCTTGTCACTGAGTGCCACGGCCAGTCCTGCCTTGGGCACCTCCAGGGCTGGGCACTCCAACCCTCCCTGGGCAGCCCCTGCCAAGGCCTGACCACCCTTTCCAGGCACAAATTCCTCCTGCTGTCCCACCTGAACCTCCCTCTGCTCCTGTCCCTGTTCCCTGGGAGCAGAGCCCGACCCTCCCCAGCTCCCCCCTCCTGGCAGTTTATTCTGTATTTCAGTAGCACTTTTTTCATCTTCAAATCTCTCCCCAACACTTGGAGCCTTGAGGCATCTCTGTGATTTGGTGGTGTCAGAACCTCATGGTGAGAAAATTCTGAAATCAGGTAAGTAAGGAAAGAGCCAGTAACACATTTTATATTGAAGTCCTTAATTATTATTTATATATATAATTTAAAGACTGTAAGTCTAAGTGAAGATGGCTGCTTAGAACAGAATAACAAGAGAGGGAGGAGGGTTGGAGCCATCAGGAATAGAATAAATAAGACAGGATTGAGGCTGATCAGACAAGCTCAGCCATGGAGAAGCCCAATGATCTCCTGAGTTTGGGCTGAGGGTTAAGCAAGGATGAAGATCAGCCAGTTGCCATCCAGCCCTGAAGTCAATAACTGCACATGCTGATTTACACCATAGATTTTTGCTGGTTTATGCAGGAAAGCTAATTATCTTCTTGACCACAAAATTACGGGCTATTAGGAATAATTTTATCCATTTAATAATTAGAAGATTAAGCAAAGCTGTCTCTGTAGCAGTGCTAAGAGGTCACCCTGCACATTATGGGGATATAGTTCATTAGCTGCTCTCAATCTAAAGGAGGAGAGCCCTTTGCAGCATTTCAGCCACAGTCTCCTTCCCAGGCTCTCTGAGCTCCAAGCCCATCACAACAGGCCCATCACCTTCATTCTGCCCATGCCAAACCGGCTCTGCCGGAGCAAATCACACCAAATTCCCCCAAATTCCCAGCATTTCAGCCTCTGCACACACTTGCCAGGCTGCTCGGAGCCTCCCACGCTCGCTGGGTTTGTACCCAGCTCATTCTGCTCAGAACAAAATAAAAGCAGTGCCAAGCTTTGGAAAATACAGAGCTGAGGTGGGGGCAGGAGGGGAGGGAAAGGGAATGGAAAACATGCCCTGAGCAGGGGCTGAGGAGCACGGGGGTTGCTCCACTTGCTTTGTGTCTTGTTTACACCCATCTTTAGCAGAGAGGAGCAGTTTGGGGCTCCAAAAGTCCCTGCTGCTGGTACAGCCCCAGATCTGAACCCCAATTCCTCCTGAAATCCCAGGATGGGTTTGGTTGGGAGGGACCTCAAAGCTCATCTCATGCTCTGCCATGGGCAGGGACACCTTCCACTAGCCCAGGTTGCTCCAAGCCCCGTCCAACCTGACCTTGGACACCTCCAAAGGGGAATCAAAACTTCCATAGGCACACGTTCACCTCCCAGCTAAGGATCTGTATCTGCAGGAAATCTACCACAGGGAGGAGAAACTGCTGGTGGCTTTCAGGAAAACATTCTCCAAAGGACAAAACTGTTCAGCTGGAAATGAAATCGAATCCAAATTAGAGAAGGTTGATAAAGAAAAGCACATCTTAGCACAGATCACTTTTTCCCACCACATTCTAAATAAAGAAATAAACCACCTTGAATAGCTGGAACTTTTCCAAGAGTCAGACTACACAATTTTTTGAACATTTATTTCAGGTTTCTTGACAATTTCGTTAATTAAAGGGGTGCAGGCAGGAAATTTCAAAAGATATGAAGGTGGAGGATGAATGTGAAGACTGTATTTAAGCAGTCTGCTCCAAATTCCCACTGCATTTCCTCAGCAGCCCCACCTCACCAGGATGGATTCGTGGTCTGAGAGGAGGAGGGAGGGCAGGGCAGGGCAGGGCAGGGGAAGACCCTTCCCAAGGCAAGGCAGGAACCTGGGCATGGTCATCAAAATGACCATCAAATATTAGGGGAAAAGTACCTCTTGCCAAGGGGAGTGGCCCAAAGCAGGATAGGGGGTGTGACCTCTCCATCCTTGGAGAGAGGAGAAGATGTGGGACAGCCTGGTCCTGCTGGCCTGGCCTCGAGGGAGAGGATGGATCAGCCATCCCAGGGGTCCTGCCCAGGAGGGGCAGTTCTGGGGGGATTGGCTGGTTTGGGTTTGTTTGTTTGGCTTTTATGGGGTTAAGGAGCTGATTTTAATTTGCAGACCCAGACACCTGCACAGGACTAAAATAAGCTCCTGAGCTCCCCCTCAGCCTGTGTGTGCCAAAACATCAGAAACCAACATGATTGGGATGATGAGACATCAGAACCCAGGAAATCCAGTGGTGCAAGAGCCACTTCAGCCTTGTGGCACTGACACCCATCGCCCTGGGATGGAGAGGGCAGGTTTGTGGGCACAGTCCCAGCTCCCTGGGAACCAGTCCCAGAGCCAAATGGGAATGCCCAGTCCCCCTGTGCCCTCACTGGTGCTGGGGCTCCCCACACAAGGGCTCCACTCTGCAATTAACCCCCAGATTTGGTTGAATCCCCATGGTACCAACAAACAATCCTGTTGCTCTGGTTTGTACAGGAGATGTTCACTGGGGGCAGTCAGAGGGTCTCCATTGGGAGTTTGGGACATGTCGTGGGTCAGTCCCAGGTCCAAGAGCCAGTCTGGTGCTCCAGTGTTTGTAACCAACATTCCCATCCAGAGCTGATCCCTGTGGGAGATAAGGGGAAAGTTCTCATTACAAAAGCTGCTCAAAGGGATTGGAAGTTGAAAGGCAAACCCCAAAATCCCAGAATGGTGTGGGTAGAAAGGGACCTCAAAGCCCATCCAGTGCCACCTCTGCCATGGGCAGGGACACCTCCCACCAGCCCAGGGTGCTCCAAGCCCTGTCCAACCTGGCCTTGGACACTGCCAGGGATCCAGGGGCAGCCACAGCTTCTCTGCCCAACCTGTGCCAGTCCCTGCCCACCCTCCAGAGAAGGAACAAGCTTGGTTAGCATTTGAGGTTTATCCAAACCCAAAGACTGTTCTTGTAAGGGCATCCTAAGGTCAAGGGAGTGAATACTGCTACAGAAATAGAAAATTCCTATAATTCCCATTTTAGTATTAAAAATAAAAGCTTGTATGTTTATATTGATATCTCAGGAGCAGCCTGGCCTAACAGAAAAGGGTTAAATCCTTCAGGGCTAAAGCACAGTCCAAGTATATTCTGGACTCTTACAAATAATAAATGATGAAGGACAGGGATGGACAGCTTACCATTTCCCAGAGAGATGAAGGAGGAGGTTCTTCATGTATTTAAAGCTTGTAAACTGTCCAGAGGACTTTTATTCACACTCCCAGGGCATATATTTGCACTGCCTAGCAATTAAGCCCATAATCCCTCCCCTTCTCCCCACTCCCTGTTTACACTGACTGCATTCACTTTAGACTAAATCAAGGTGACCAGGACAACAAGCTCCATCCAAGCAGGAAAAACACACTTGTGTGAAATAATCAGAGTCCTCAAGAGACCTTGGATGTGCCTCCAGAGAGGTACTTACAGGCTGGAACACTCGAGGAGGCTGCTGGGGCTGTGGAGAAGGACTTCAAATCCCAACAATTGCAGAAAGGGAGCCAGCAGCCCCCAGGTCTGAATGCAAATCCAGCCCTCTCTGCAGTGCAGAGAATCAGATGGAGATTGAAATGTACTTCAACAGATTGAATCTCCTCCAGCCTAAACAGTGTTTTCATTTTTCACACGAGCCTGCTAATTATGTTTCCCACTTATACCTGGAAATTTCAGCAAATATTCTAGACAAGCCAGTTTTGATTGGAACGATTCCCTGTGCTGCCAAATAATGAGATTTCCCAGTTTTTGGGAGCTGTTTATGTGAAAATTAAGCAATTTGTCAATATAGGTTGGATATTTATATGGACAGATACATTTTCTGATCCCAGAGGTTGGAAATGCTCAATGTCCAAGTGTCCAAGGCCAGGTTGGATGGGGCTTGGAGCAACCTGGGCTGGTGGAAGGTGTCCCTGCCCATGGCAGGGAGTGGAACAAAATGGGCTTTAAGGTCCCTTCCAACCCAAACCATCCTGGGTTTCTCTGATACTTGAACACAATAATTCACAGAAACATTAAGGTTTGCCTTACTCATTTACCCAGCACTGCAGATCCACCACTCAACCCTGTCTGTACCATTTTATTTTTATATCCCCCCCAAACCTCCACCCTCCCAAAGCTGAGCTGTTCAGTTCTATGTTTGCTGGCACAAGCACATTAGTGATGTTGGCAGCACCTTCCACTCTCCCAGACTTTCCTCCCACCATGGCTTTGCTCAGACTCGAAACAAATACCAACCTGGAGGTGCATCCCACAGGCAGTGCCAGGTTGGACACCCTGCTCCAACCCTGCCTCCTGTCCCCAGGACAAGAGCTGAGGGATGTCACCAGAGCTCTGGAAGTTGTTTGCTCCCCTCTTGCCTCTCAGCAGACAGTCACACACATGACTCAACCTTGTCTCCCATCCAACCTCCCAGCTCCTCTGCAAGGGCACAGCATCCTTAGCTCAGCTGGCAGAAAAGCTTCAATTATGCTCCAGACAACACAAATCACTACAAACCCCTACATTTAATGGGGTTATAAAGTGGGTCTGCAGTTTCAAAACTAAGCTGAGTTACAAACAAAGCTGTGCTGAAAGTCTCAGCTCCAACACAAGTGCCCACAAGGAGCTCAAGGTCCTGAGCACCTCCAAACATCAGTGAGACCCTCAGCACTATTTCTAGTAACAGCAGGTCATTAAAAGGGGTTCATCTCAGCTGTCAGAGAAGCTAAAAGAGCCACAAAAGCAGATTTTTGTGTCCAGAAGGGGTCTACACATGCACAGCTCCTGCCACCATGGGTGTCACCTCCTTGTGTGAGCTGAGGTTTGTGGTGTCCTCTCAGAACCTTGGAGAGCACAAACCCTCACCCAGGAACTTCTGCTCAGCCTTCAGGAGGGTGTTCTCCTGTCTCTGCAGGGAGGGCAGCAGCCCCCAGGACCACCTTAGTGCACAGGGACCACCCTCAGCCACCACACCCCAGGTCCAAGGCCATGCCAAGCAGAACTGACCCTGCCCCAGTCACCCAAATCCCTTCCCAGGTGGGAAATGGATGGAGCTGAGCTGGAACGGGAGGGGGAAAGGGAGATGTTTGAAGTGTTCCCAAGCTGAGCCTGGTGAGTTGTGTGGCAGGGGCAGACCCAAGTGCTGGGACCTCCCTGGGCACAGGGAACTGGTGGTGTTCCCATCCCTGGAGGGAATTTAAAGCCCTGTGGATGTGGCTCCTGGGGACATGAGTTAGTGTGGCCTTGGAGAGTCTGGGGACAAGGTCTGCATGGGCAGCCTTGCATTGGGAACATCTTTGCATTCAGTGTTTTCCAGGACCATTTATCCCTGTGTCAGCCAATTGCTCCCAGTCAGATTCCAGGAATCATGGAATCATAGAATGGATCAGGCTGAAAGGGATCTTAAAGATCATCTAAGAATCTGTGGCCTGATTTAAGATGCCATTCCTACATTTTATGCCTGGGAGAACAACTGAAATACCTCTTCTATTTTGCAGCTCTGAATTCAGACAGCCCAGGGTTTTGCAGTTTCTCCTGACGGACCAGAACTTAATTCTACTACAGACGGGCTTTTTGAGTGACTCAGCTGTGAAGTCATCATAGCTCTCGTTCCAGCTCTTCAGCTTGGATACCCAAATTAAACAACTTTCCGAGCCAGCCTGAGCAAGACTTTTTAGCTGACAACTTATTAATTAAATACATTCCTGCTTTCCAAGTGCAGTCTCCGTTCTCCAGGGAAAATGGGCTGAGAGAGGCCTGGAAGGAGAAAATCCAAGACCTAAGAAGTGCTAAACCATGAACAGATGATCTAAATATCATTAGGTATTTATAACCTTTTTGCTCGTTATCTATGTATGAGCAGAAAAGGTTTTTACCTTTAGAGAGGGTTTTTTGCATATGGATGAGTCATGCAAGGAGGAATAAGAGTCCTGTTCCCCAAGGGAAGCCAACACCCGTGAGGAGCACTCGCACACAGAGTGCCTTTCTGTGTTGGGCTCTCCTGACGTGTTCCTTCATTCATAATGCACAATTATTCCTGCTCTAAATATAACCTGGTTTCCTTCAGAGCCACCAGCTGAACCCCCTGGAAGCTGAGTGCTTTCTGAATGGGAGACACCACAGGAGCTGAGTGCTTTCTGAATGGGAGACACCACATCCACCCCTCCTCTGGGACAGGGCATCCCTTGGGTCCCCCAGCCCAGCTCAGAGGTCACTGGGTGCCCCCCAGGCTGAGCTGGGGACCAGCTGGGTGCCCCTAGGGCTGCAGCCCCCCTGGCACTGCCCTGCCTGGGGATGGGGGTCCCTGGGTTGGAGCTGGTTGGTGTGTGCTATGAAAGGTCCCGTTGGACACCCTGAGGTCTGAGGAGAGGGTTGGATGGAGGCAAAGCAGCACCTCGGGGGTCCCTGCCCCTTCCACCTCCCCTGGCCATGGCAGAGCTGCTGCATCCCAACCCCTTCCACATCCCAGATACAACTACAGGATTTAATGGCACTTTTTGCATCATATCCCAGAATGGTTTGGTTGGAAGGGACCTTAAAGCCCACCCTGTTCCAATGCCCTGCCATGGGCAGGGGAGAGAAGGGAACCTTCCAGCCACAGTTGAAGGCAACTTGAATTAGGCTTTCTCTGCACTAAAAAGGGGAGGAAAAGAACATAAACCAAAACAGAGGCAGGGGATGAGTCTCTCTGGCAGCAATGACACCGAGGAGGGGTGTTAAACCCCTGTGAGTGCCCAGCACTGAGCCCTGGAGAGGGTGGAAGCAGAAACCAGGGTTTGGGAAGCCTCAGTAAAATGTACAATTTACATCTGTGGCATCAAAGTGTTTGTTCTCCAGACAACAGTAAAATAAGTAGATAATGGTATAATCTGAAATGGATTTTATGGTTTCTGTTGACAGGATAATAGGAAAAATAGACCTCTTGGAGTGTTTAATCATAATGGCAATAAAGAAAGGAAGCAGAGAGTGTCCCCAGAAGAGACCAACGCTCCATTTGCCCAGGATTTGCAGAACTCACTCTGGGC
Organism: Campylorhamphus procurvoides; assembly: GCA_013396655.1. Lineage (NCBI taxonomy): Eukaryota > Metazoa > Chordata > Aves > Passeriformes > Dendrocolaptidae > Campylorhamphus > Campylorhamphus procurvoides. The sequence continues at coordinate 789,062 of WBMV01006179.1, read as the reverse complement.
TGTGCCAAGCCCTGTTAAAACAGCTGAGAAAGCCACACGGTGTTAGAAACCACAACAGAGCAGGTTCAGGTCCAGAATTAAGGGGTGCAGTTGGCAAACTGTGTAAGGGAGATAAAGAGGCAAACCCAGCTAATTGAAACAGCTCTTTTCCTGAGGAACCATCTTCTGGTAATGGGGATAAACACCATGGACCTGAATTTCATTGCCTTCACTGATGAAATACCCAACCCTAAGGAGGACGTCAAGATTTTGAGAGTCTTTATAGTGAGATGTTGGAGTTCCCTGGGGAGTTTCTCTCTTGAAGTTGTGCCAGGGGAGGCTTAGGTTATATATTAGGGAAAAAAAAATCATGGAAAGGCTTGTAAAGCTTTGGAAGGGGCTGCCCAGGGCAGTGGTGGAATCCCTATCCCTGGAGATGTTCAAAAACTGTGTGGATGTGGCACTTGAGGACAGGGTTTGATGGTGAACATGGTGGTTGATGGTTGGACTTGATGATCCTAAAGGTTTTTTCCAACCTCAACATCCCTTTCAGCAGGACTGGCTGTGTCACTGCCAGGGGGCTGTTTTTTGAAATGGAAATAGGGGTGTTCTGGAGTTTTGTTTGATGTTTCTTCTTGTTTCTTCTCAAAGAGTGGGCTTCAATGGCTACACATTTATATGGAATCATGAAGAGGTTTAAGTTGGAAAAGACCTCCAAATCAAAATGTCCAGCTGTCCCCAGCACCGTCCTCAGTGCCACATCCACACAGCTTTGACATCCCTCCAGGGAGGGGGACTCCACCTCTGCCCTGAGCAGCTGTGCCAGGCCAGGACAACCCTCCATATGAAGAAATTTCCCCATTATCCATCCTGAACCTCCCCTGGCTTGGGGTGGTTTCCTCTCCTCCTGTCCCTGTTCCCTGCAAGCAGAGCCCGACCCCACCTGGCTCCGGCCTCTCCAACAGAGCAAGAGAGGGTTTGAGCTCTTTGGCTTCATGACCAGAATAACAACATCCCTCCGTGCTCTCCTTGTCCCAGGCCCTGAAGGACCCATTGCACATCATCAGCCCCTGGGGAAGGACTCTGTTTGAAGCTGCATTTCAGCCCCAGAAATGCAGTGTGCTGCTCCCTCTGCACTGAGTGGGCACAAACAAGGCTGGCCAAGCCCTGCCCTGCTGCTCTCTTGCTTGGCAGATGCTCCTCCTTGAGCTCTTGCTTTGGAGTTTTACTGCACAGGGATTTTCACACCGGCGTGAGCTCATTACTATTTTTAAATATTTCTGCTTTGAGGCACCTCATGAGACTGGTTTTTGAAAGGCTCCTTCCTATGATTGAAGAGCTGAGATCACAATCATATTTCACCCTCGTAACATTCGTGTTTATTACAAACCTTGGCTTACCCAGGTGATGGATGAGTCCACTCATGGTTTTCCTCTGGAATAAATGCAGGGATTGTTTTGGTAATTACCTGTTATAAGAGAAGACCCCCTTGAGTTACTGTTTAAATGATCCAAGGGACTTGGCATCACTCTCTCTTTAATTAAACTCTTGACATATCCTATATTTCACTTCTCCATTACCCTTGGACCTTTCTGAGGCTTCCTGGTCTGGAATCCGTGACTCCAACAGGTCTGTGGGAGAGGAGCATCCCCCTGCCAGGGGTGCTGGTGTGTCACAGCCTTTCATCCTTCACTTTGCCCCCAGGAAATGGGAATTACAAAGCACATCCTCATCAGGGAGGCTTCCTGTGGCGTTGGTTTCAGCCCTCAGCATCGAGTCCATGTGCCAGCCATCAGGGAAAGGTCTCCCCTAATTTCAGAGGGGGGCACTGGCTTTCCAGAGGGAATAAACCCCCCCAGTGTTCCAGGTCCCTGGGCTTTCCTTCACCCCATTTTCTCCAGCCTCAACCCTCTGTTTTCAAGAGGAAGAAAACCTGCTCTCATGGATGTTTTCTTCCTCCTCTTAAAAACTTTCTTGCAACTTCAAGAAATTTAGGAAAGAACATAATTAAAATAAGAAGAGAAATGGTTCCAGGTATTGTTGTCACTCCCCAGCAGGATTTGGTGGTCGGTCCCACCAGAATAAAACACAAGCAGTGGAAAATCCAGCCTTACACATTTCATAGAGCCCTGGGCTGCTTTGGGTGGGAAGGAATATAAAGCCCATCTTGTCTCCTCTCCCCCACCCCACCATGGGCAGGGACACCTTCCACGAGCCCAGGCTGCTCCAAGCCCTGTCCAACCTGGCCCTGGACACTCCCAGGAGTGAGGCATTTAAAAGCAACCCTCACAAGGACTGTATAAAATGAATATACACAATTTTAAAATATTAGATTTCAGCAGCATCAGGAAAACATCCCATCGAAAGGTCTGCCCTCGATTCATGTTGAAAAGCAGCAGGGTCATACAAAGCCCAAAAAATACATTTCCCATGGACTGGGGGAATCCACATTTCCAGCAACATTCTCTGCAAATCAGTGGAATGTGTTTAACAGGCAGGATCATCCCTTACAGTCCCATTAGCATTTTCAGAGGGTGTCATTAGTGTCAAAACCAGAGAGCCAGTGCTGGACCTAAAATGTCAACTGGCCTCCCTGATAAACCCAGCTCAGTAATTACTTTGGAGAGCAATTAGAAGCCCCATTTTTCTAGGAACAAAAAAACAGATAGAGGCTGTTTTTCTTTAACCCAAACACCCTGGCCCTGGAATGCTGCCAAGGCAGAGAGATCCATGGCTGGCAGTGACAGCAAGAGACACAGGTTTGGGCTGTGCCTTCAAAATCTGGAAATGCTACCAATTAGCACTCCAAATTATGTTAATGAGGCAATTAATAGAATTTCTCTAAGGAAATGCAATAACCAACCAAATTCCAATCAAAGAGATTGCTCTGCTGTACAACAGTAACGTTTTAGATTCAGATTTAATATCTTTGTACTATTGATGAAGGGACTGGAGCATCTCCTGAATGGAGCCAGGCTGGGAGAGCTGGGGGTGAATGTTCAGCTGGAGAAGAGAAGGATCCAGGGACACCTGAGAGCCCCTTCCAGTGCCCAAAGGGGCTCCAGGAGAGCTGGAGAGGGACTGGGGACAAGGCCTGGAGGGACAGGACACAGGGAATGGCTTCCCACTGCCAGAGGGCAGGGCTGGGTGGGGTATTGGGAAGGAATTGGTGGCTGGGAGGGTGGGCAGGGACTGGCACAGGGTGGGCAGAGAAGCTGTGGCTGCCCCTGGATCCCTGGGAGTGTCCAAGGCCAGGTTGGAGCACCCTGGGTCAGTGGGAGGTGTCCCTGCCCATGGCAGGGGGTGGCACTGGCTGTGCTTTAAGGTTTCTCCATCCCAAACCTTTCTATGATGTCATAAATACAATACTTCATTATGCATCTGTTCCTCCCTATGATTCCTGACAATAAACACATCACTCTGCACCAGCCCAATGGTGGAGTGGCTTCTCTTCTGGCACAGAAGTGACATAATTATCTCAGCATGGAAAATTATGGTCACAAAGTCAGCTCAGCACCAGCTGCTCAGTGATTCTTGACGCTAAAAAAAGCTCCATGGCAAGAAAACAAAAAAAAAAAAAAGAAGGCAAAAAACCAAAATAAATCTGAGAGACTTCTGAGGAATACAAAAGAGGATAACTAAGTCAATATTGTAAAGGCACTTGGATGTTTGATCATGGCCACTGCTGGAAGGAGGCCTGATGTGGGTGAGAGATCATCCTTCTCCTTTCAGAGGGGCCCCTCAGGATGGACCCAGCTCTCAGAGGTTGATAATTCCAGCCTCCTCCTGCTGCTGCTGCTGAACACTTCCCATAATTATCCTCCAGTCGATATCTACAAGTACTGAATAGGTCTGGCCAACAAATTGAGGCAATTTGCCTTGCTAAGCTGTTCTCAGGATCCATAATCTCACACTCTGCCCTAGGAAAATCCCATCAGGTTGCAATGGCTGTTGTTCAGAAGACGTGGTTGGAGACCTTGTTGTGTCTCTTCCACCTTACATTGTCATCAGCCAAGACATTACACACTGTAGGCACCTCATCCTTCACGTGGTCCCTGCCCTACTTACTGTCTCATCACAAGCTGGTGAGACAATTCCTGATTTTCCTGTGCCCTTCCCTGTTAAGCCATGACTGAGTTAATGCTCATGACTTTGGACAGGACAAGGAGAATGGCTTCCCAGTGCCAGAGGGCAGGGATGGGTGGGATATTGGGAAGGAATTGGTGGCTGGGAGGGTGGGCAGGGACTGGCACAGGTTGGGCAGAGAAGCTGTGGCTGCCCCTGGATCCCTGGGAGTGTCCAAGGCCAGGTTGGATGGGGTTTGGGGCCACCTGGGACAGTGGAAGGTGTCTGTCCATGGCAGGGAGTTGGATGGGATGGGATTTATAATCCCTCCCAACCCAAATTCTGTGATTCCATGATTTTGTGCATCATATGGAAGTGCCCTCCCTGCTGCCCACCCTGCCTCCCTGCAGCAAAACACAGAAAATCAAATTAAACTCTCCCAGAATCTGCCATTCAATTAGTTTCATTTCAGGTTTTGATTAATAAACAGGGGTAAATTCACGCTCAGCAGCTCCACAATTACGTGTTGCACTTCACGGGTCACGGGACATTTCCTTTAAACTCCAAATCTCCCCCTCAGGTGCCTGGCCCTGCTCTCAGCACACCTTGCCCTGCCCTGGTTGGCTCTGCTTTTGGTGGGAACGAGGGATGTGGCACCAAAGTGTCACCTTTGGGACACCCCCTGACCCCCAGTGTAACCAGACCCTGGCTGTGCCAACCCCATGGCACCTCCACTGGAGCACCACAGCTGGTTCTACCAGGGCTTTACCTCCCATTGACACATGGACGAGGAACAAACAGCTTGAAAAGCTCAAATGCTGGGTCTCAGTTTCACATTTGGCTTCATTCAACTGGAATTCCAGATTTCCTCCCCCCTTTTCCCTGCAGCATCCCTCTGGTTCTGACAGCCAGCACTCTTCCAGAAGCCCCTCGAGCCTGAGCTGTGGATTTTCCCTGCAGCCCTGGCTGATGGGGGCTCTCCTGCCCATCCCACCGGGAAGGAGCCTCCCCACCAGGGCTGTTCCTGGCAGAGCTGGGGCGTCGCCACAGAAGCCTCTGCTGTGACTGTTATTTCCCCTAATTACAGTTATTTTGTCTTCACATGGCAAAGCATTTGAGGCAGAAGGAGCAAAATCACAGCACGGGATGTTCCAGGGCTGATTGCCCTCTGCCTGCTCCCCAACTTGGGAATCTGCTTCCACCCTCCTGCTCTTCCCTGTCCCGAGGTTTTTAACATATTGTCTCGGAGAAAAACCATATTTCCACATGGCTGTGAGTATGTGGAAGGCATCAGTTGTGCTTTCCCTTCCCAATCGTATTACAGGCTGCAACTTTCACTCCCCAAAACTGCTGGTGTTGGTTTCATGTGAATGAGGCTGAACAGGGTCAGACAAGAAGGGATATGTCAGATTTTTAACAGAGTGAAGGCAAATCAGTGAGGTCTTCAATGGCATTTTACAAGCAAGGCACTGGGTTTATATCCAGCCTGGTCTCATTTTCCTCATTATTCTCAGGTAAGAGCCAGGGATTCACAGAGCCAGGGGTTCACAGGCCTAACTATTATCTCATAAAAGCAGAATCATAGAAAGGTTTGGATTGGAAGACACCTTAAATCCCATCCCATCCCACCCCTGCCATGGGCAGGGACACCTCCCACCAGCCCAGGCTGCTCCAAGCCCTGTCCAACCTGGCCTTGGACACTCCCAGGGATCCAGGGGCGGAAAACCTGGAATTTTTCTGCACAATAAACACTGTGATGGGTGAATGGCCCTTCCACAGTCACTAAATCCTTTGGGTGGCTGAGGAGCACCGTGCACAATAACCTTGGCAACCCCATCTCTGGAAGTTCTCTGGCACAACTACCAGGGCACGAGTCTGAAGGGAAGGGGAAAAGAGAGCTGGGCTTGTTCTTACTTCTTGTCCCACCACGATGAAGGAGCATCTGACCGTAAGTCATCAACCAGCTATTTATAGGCTGTAATTAAACATCTCTGCAAGTGTGAAGACACAAAAGCAGCACCATCTGCCACAATCCGTGGCACCATAAATATACACAAATATAGATGAGGCGCTGCCGCCCCTTTTGTCCTTCCCACAAAACTTGTCACTGAAATGGACTTTCTGGAGCAGCTGAAGCAGCTCCTGACCCAGCAGTGTGGCTGCCCCTGGATCCCTGGAAGTGGCCAAGGCCAGGCTGGACGGGGTTTGGAGCAACCTGGGAAGGTGTCCCTGCCCATGGCAGGGGCTGGAACAGGAGAAGCTTTAAGATCCCTTCAACCCAAACCAATCTGGGATTCTGTGAAATCACTGCTCTAGTTACTAACTAAAAAAAGTCTATGTTTAGCACATTTGGAATGTTATTTTAGTCTCAGTCAGATGAAATCCATCAATATTCCTCACTATAGAAAATCTATATTTGGCCAACTTACAACACTGCAAAATAGACTTGAATCCCAGCATTTCGGGTGCTGGGGACAAGCACTGGGATGAGCTGCTGGCTCTGCTTCCCTGGGCACAGGGAGGGCTGTGAGTCCTCATGCCAGGCAGGAGAGGCCTCTGCCAGCCCAACCCATCAGCTTGTCCCTGCCTCCACACCCCAAGGCACTGCAAATGTCCTGGTGCCTTTAGGAAGACAAGACATTTCTCCATCCTGGATTGCAGCGAGATGGAGATGTGCCCTCGTGTAAGGAAGTTTGAGTGGAGTTACATTTTGAACTGGGCAACTGCTCTTCTTACTAGAAATCAACACAATAAAAGCAGTTTTCAACAAAAGGAACAACCTTAAAATAACCTCCCAGACAGGAACAGCTGTGGAAGGGGAAGCCTCGTGTTCCTGGGGTGATGAAGGGGCCGTGTCCACACTGGACAGGGGAGGGAACTCTACCACCCACCCAGCACCCAGGGTTGCCCTGGGCAGGGGGTCTGGGGCAGCTCCTCTGCCAGCCCAAGAGCCTTCCATGGACACGGGATTGGGCACAGAGGAGGCAAAGTTGGAACTCACTGTAAAATTGCTCTGTAAAGTCCCTTGGAAAGCCACAGAGGAGTAGGGAAAGTGAAGCTCTGGTTGAGGTTCACCAGGTTCCCACACTGGGACATGGACACAGCCCTGCACAGCAGAAGTGGCCTCAAAGACATAAAATCTCCTTTCTCCCCCAGTTTGGGGCCACACATCCTCTGCCACCCCGCTCTGGGCAGCACACAGAGCAGGAAACTGCTGGTACTTGGATAACAGGGCCAGAAATAGCCCAGCACAGGCATGTGATGCCCCACAAATAATTCTGAGAACTGCTCTTGAGCACTTTAGATAAGGCTGAATTAAAAGAGAGCTGCCAGAAAATGCACAAGACACAGGAGGACAACAGAGGCTTCTGCAAAGCCTGATCCAATTCCAGACAAATTAATGAAATAGAAATCCACCTTTAACGTGGGAAAAGTCAAAGAGTCCAGAACCAAACTGTATCCATAGATACAAAGCAACTCCAGTGGAAAACGTGTTAGGGATGATGTTTTTTGCCCATCCTGTTTCTCCTTTGGCCCCTCAACGTGGTGCTCTGGGATGGGGTGACAAATTGAGCTTGTTTTGGCTGACCCCAGACTGAAGAGAACAACTGTTCCCAAATTTCAAATGAAAATGTAAAATTACAAGGTAACCCCAAAATACAGGTATTACAAAGGGTTTGGTAAGGGTCTGAATGTGGTTTCTACTCCTTAGGCAGGTCTTGGTAGGAACAGAGGCCCTTGGTTTGGCAAAATCTAATTGGACTCAACAACTGAAGGACAAATCTGGTCTTCAGAGGACAAAAACTGTTCTTGTTTTTTATGAAACATATAACCTCCCCAGAATGGCTTGGGCTGGAAGGGACATTAAAGCCCATCCAGTGCCACCCCTGCCATGGGCAGGGACACCTCCCACCAGCCCAGGTGGCTCCAAGCCCCATCCAACCTGGCCTTGGACACTCCCAGGGATCCAGGGGCAGCCACAGCTTCTCTGCCCAACCTGGGCCAGTCCCTGCCCACCCTCCCAGCCACCAATCCCTTCCCAATATCCCACCCAGCCCTGCCCTCTGGCAGTGGGAAGCCATTCCCTGTGTCCTGTCCCTCCATGCCTTGTCCCCAGTCCCTCTCCAGCTCTCCTGGAGCCCCTTTAGGCCCTGCAAGGGGCTCTCAGGTCTCCCCAGAGTGACCCTGTAATACCAATATCACAGTTTTCTGCTATGTGAAAAGCCTCTGGACTAGAAGGAAGAAGATGCCATTTTTAAGTTGCTCCACCTGACCCAATTTAATTCCCAGCTGTGACCATTAAAAATATTTCTTGTGCCATGGAATTCATGACCAGGAGCAGGTTTTCAATGCATGGGAATGGCACAGGGACTCCCAGCTCTGTTACAGCACGGGCTGCCTGACCCACCCTGAGGAGAAGCCCAGTCCTCCAGAACCACAACCTGCCAACACCAGACCTTCTGGAAGGGATGCCTGAATTCAGGGGCTTCCCACAGGTAATGGATCGTTTCTTACTCCCTGTCCCCTTTCACCCAAAGCCCCAGGGCCATGGGAGGTCACCCAGCAGTGGCCAAGCAGTGACAGGATGATGTCCCCCACGTGAAGTGCCTGGCCAGCAAACACCAGCTGATACCTCAGGCACAGAGATAAGGGGAGAACCTGGAACTGCAGATGATGCCAAGCCCTGGCAGCACAAGGATAACTTTAGCAAGGCATTTCTTAATCTCCTCTGGACCCTCAGTCACATTTATATTTATATCTCTATTTCTATTTCAATATATCTATGTCTGAATGTGCTGCCCTGGAGCCCAAAACAGGGTGGAAAGTGCTCAGCCACCTGGCTCAGGGCACTTGGCATCTGCTCTTCAGCTCTTGTGTTCCCACTCCAGTCTCACATCCAACAAGGTCCATGGGTGGTTGCAGCCGTGCCAGCCTTGTGAGCAGCCAAAATTGACCCTGCAAGGACACACTGCTGGACCCCAGCCAGGGGACAGCTCCGACTCCACATGCCCTTGATGTTCCCTTTCAATCCTCATTTATGGCCTCTACAGTTGTCTTTCCCAGCCATTTTCTCACACCCTTCCTAAACACCTTCCTTAAGTTCTATAGTTTTAGAGACTGCTGATATTTGGTCTGTGGTTTTACAGGCTGCTGGAATTGCCAAGATTCAGAATAAATCTGTAAATGACCACCTTGTGATCTGGGTTGTGTTGCAGGTTAATCCTCTGCTTGGTTACTCACCATGATCCCCCCCAGGCTCTTCTTTCACAGCCACATCCCTTAATCTCTCTCTCAACCAACGAGGCACTGGTTGCATTGTTATGCTAATTATTTAAATACCGGATAGAGAAACCAGGCAAACAATTCGATTTCTAGTTCCAAGTAATGGAAGGACCAACAGAACCAGTACAATCCCCAACACCAAAGATTTATATAATTCATTGTAGAACACAGTCTGGTTTGAGGTGGAAGAGATCTCAAAGCTCATCTCATCCCACCCCCTGCCATGGGCAGGGACACCTTCCACTATCCCATGTTGCTCCAAGCCCCATCCAACCTGGCCTTGGACACTCCCAGGGATCCAGGGGCAGCCACAGCTTCTCTGCCCACCCTGTGCCAGTCCCTGCCCACCCTCCCAGCCAGGAATTGATCCCAAATTCCCAATCTAACCCTGCCCTCTGGCAGTTTAAAAACATTAAACCTTGTCCTGTTTCCACAAGAAATAACAATGATGATAAAACAAGTCCCTTCCCCAGGTGAGGGTTCACTGGTGGGATTAGAGCTCCCCTTAGTGGAGATTCACACCCTGGATTCACAGCCCCACTCAGCAGGTCAGGGACAGACAGACAGGCAATCAGACTGACAGACTGACTCCCCTGCCCTCATGCAGGGGGGACAGGGACACCTTCCCCTGTCCCGAGGTGCTCCAAGCCCCTGGAACACCTGCAGGGATCCAGGGGCAGCCACAGCTTCTGCCCTCTGTGATCTCAGGAGAGCTGAGCACACCCCCAGCTCCAGGTGGGAATTCCCTGTGCAACTTATCCCAAGCAAACTCAAACATTTCTGCTGTGACACATGAGATTCAGGGGGAAAATCATCTCTAAATGTCGATATTGCAAACAAATACTGATGAAAATAAAAAGGTCTGAAAGGCAGCAGGAATTCCAGGAGCTTCTCCCTCCTCCCCAGAATCGAGGAATGCTCTGGGGGTTGCTGCCAGCACGAACAGAGCTGATCCCAGAGGTTTGGCTGCATTTTTATCCCAGGGCAGCTGTTTCCCTGCAGGCTCAGGGTGGGAGAGAACACTGCCCATGTGTTTGCTGGGCTCAGCCTCCAGTGCCATCTCCTTTTATCTCAATTTAACACCACACCCTATTGCTTGGGAACCCTCTGGAGTCTCTACCAGGCATCCTCCCTTGGTTTAAAAGTCACCTCCTGCCATCTGTGACATCCCAACTCCGGTTCTTAATCCTCCTGCCCTGCTCATCCCATGTGCACCCAGACCCAGGTGGATCAGGATTATTTCAGCTGCTGTCTGGAATCTGCCTTCAAATTTAACTTGGGAACTCAGCCCCCCTGTCTGTGCCAGTGGAGCCAGTTTGGGGACCATTTCTCTGCCACCTGTTTGAACTCTGCCTGAAAAGTTTCTTTCCAAGGAGCAGAAGATGCTGTAAGAGTGAACAGCCAGAATGAAAAGGATAAAGGAGAGAAATCCACTCAGCTCCATGGGCAGTAATGAGAAATATCAGTGCTGATAATAAATGTAAAGGCCAAGAACTGCTCTGCAGGGCGGGTTTGGTTTAATGTCATTTCAAGGCTGCTTTACCAGGGCGGCCCACCAGGTCCTGCCAAGGGCTCTGTCTGAGCCACAGCTCTGCCTGTATGTTAATATTATTTTAAAAGTATTAATGTTTTGTTTGCCTTCCTGTCGACCATCCCAGCCCAAGAAAAGGCTGAGGTTCCCATCAACAATTACAGCTGGAGCTGGAGAGTTCCAGGCTCGGCAATGACCTCCCAATATCCCATCTCACCCTGCCCTCTGGCACTGCAAAGCCATTCCCCTTGTCCTGCCACTCCATCCCTTGTCCAAAGTCCCTCTCCAGCTCCCTTGGACCCCTTTAGGCCCTGGAAGGGACTCTGAGGTCACCCCAGAGCCTCAGCAATGCTCAGAGCAGCCTTTCACTTGCTGGTTCTGTAATAAAGTTGTTAGAGCTCCAGTAATTAATCTAAGGGTGCTTCTAGGCATCCTTTACCCACCTCCCCTTCTCCAAAGAAGCAACACCTCAGGAGCTCTTGATAAAACAATAAATAACAGCAATATAAGCCCTTGGTGGTTCCCACCTCTCCCAAAAGAGATAAAAGTCCCCAGAGCCCCCCAAACAGGGCTCTGGCTGCATCCTCCCCTGACCCTGGGGTGGATTAGCAGAGCCCAGGACCGATTCCTGCCAGGAATGATGTTTGAAGTGTCAGTGCCACACACTGAGCTGGTGCTGCCCTGTGGGACAGCAGGGAGAGGGCTGGGACACGGTCACATCCCTGCTGGGAGGAGGATCTGCACAATATCCACTGTCAGAGCTCCGGGACACACACAGGGAGTGGCTCTACATTTCCATTAAGAGTAATTAAAAGATTTTAATGTCTTGTTTGTCTTCCTGGCAGCCATCATAGCCCCTTCCATTGCTCACTAGGCAAAGCAGTGCCCCAGCCTGTGCCAGGGATGGACTGTGTTGCCCAGGGCAGCTCCAGAGGGAATGGGGAGAGGACAACAGGGGGAAAACAGCAACAGTGAAATGATGAAAAAGTCAAAGATGAGAAGAACTGACCCAGGACAACAAGCAGAGGGGCCCAAAGGCTGAAGGTTGGGAACCTGTGAGATCCCCCTGCAGAGCTGCCTCCAACTCTGGGGAACAACAGCACAAGGACCTGGAGCTGCTGGAGAGTCCAGAGGAACCACGGAGATGCTGCAGGGCTGGAGCCCCTCTGCTCTGGGACAGGCTGGGAGAGCTGGGGGGGTCACCTGGGGAAGGGAAGGATCCAGGGACACCTGAGAGCCCCTTCCAGAGTCTAAAGGGGCTCCAGGAGAGCTGGGGAGGGACTGGGGACAAGGCATGGAGGGACAGGACACAGGGAATGGCTTCCCACTGCCAGAGGGCAGGGCTGGGTGGGACGCTGGGAAGGAACTGGTGGCTGGGAGGGTGGGCAGGGACTGGCACAGGTTGGGCAGAGAAGCTGTGGCTGCCCCTGGATCCCTGGGAGTGTCCAAGGCCAGGTTGGACAGGGCTTGGAGCAACCTGGGCTGGTGGGAGGTGTCCCTGCCCATGGCAGGGAGTGGGATGGGATGAACTTTAATGTTGCTTCCATCCCAAACTAGTCTGGAATTCCATGATTTTCTCATGACATTAATTTTTTTTCTATAAGGAAAAACCCAACAATCAGTGTGGGAAGAAGCCATGAATGGCTGGGGACACCTGGAGCCAACCTCATCTTTAATAGTGTTTACTGTTTCTATATCCCCAAGACTCTTTTCCCCAAGACTCTTCAAAACTCTCCATCAAGTTGCTAAATGATACTAAAAAGTTTTCCAGACAATGACTGTGAAGATTATCAAATTACAGCAAGATAAAATATTTTCTCCTGCTAACAAATATTTAAATTTGTTTTAAATACACTATTTCCATGAACATGCCATTTGAGTTAATTACTTTACTGTAAATGTACCTCTTAAATAATTGCTAAACCTCAAGAAATGCTTTCAATAATTGACTGAGTTTTCATAAGGAAAAATGGTGTTATTAAATCCAAATTAAATGCACATTTGAGACACTTAAGTAGAGTGCTGCCATAGCAAACCTTTTCATACTGTATGAGAAATAACTTTGGGAATTAATGGCAGGAAAACATCACTCTGCAGTCACCCACGAGCATCTCATCCCTGGCTTTTCCTGACTCCCACGTATATTAGGACATTTTAATGGATGCACCAGAAGTTTGAGAGCAGTTTGGAGTGGGAGATGCTCAGCACCCACTGCTCTCATCCCAGGGGTTTTAAACCCAAGCCCCAGGTGAGAGGAGAGGATTTGGGCTGGGTTTTGTTTTAAGGGGTTGGTTGCATCAAGAACTGGGTGCAAATGTGAGCAAGGGCAGCTCAGGGAATGCTGTGGTTGGGCTGAGGAGACACAGACCTGCCCCTTCCCTGCCTGGGTGGGCTCCTCTGGAGGGGAACCAGAGCCCAGCAAGTCCTGTGTCCTCTCCCAGCCCGATCCTCAAGTTTCTCTGTGAAGTCACTGGTTTGGAAACCCTTTAAACTGGGACTCGGCTCACCTGAAGCAGAACACCAGTTGTCTCCCCCTCGATCTCCTCTGGCACCCCCCGTTTCTCCTGCCTTGCCATGAAATGTTCACCTCAGAGACCTCTCCCTTCTGCATCCCATTCCCTTCGCTGCCCTTGGCCTTTCCCAGCTTGGCATTTCCTCCCAAGGGCCCTTCCAGGAGGAGCCAGGGCTGGGAACAGATCCCCAAACCCAATCCCAGCATCCTCCCCACCAGCCTTTATCAAAAGTCTCTGTGTTATTAGAGACAGAATACTAAATTCCACGAGGAAACACGGCCATCAGCACTAGAGGGAGGTATTTCCCCACATTCCTCGGATCCAGAGCCGCCAGGAAACAGCAAAATGCAGCAGCAAAGGGTCCCCGTGACATCAAACTCTGTTAATCAACTGCAATTAATGAGTGAGCTGCAACTCGGTGTAATCAGCTCCCATCAGCTGCCCGTGAGAAAAGTATTACCAAGCACCAGATAATGAACTGATATTTAACCTGAATTACATTATTTAACATAGAGAAAGTTGCAGTGCCTTACAGAGCAGGTTGTTTACATGTTTATTCCAATGGGTATAAAGTTCAGAGCCAGAACTTTGGGGGGTGTTAAACTCTCCTTCTACTTCCAGCAGCAGCACCCAATAAATCTAGTTTTGCATCAGATGTATCTAGATTTTAAAAGATTTAATTACATCCCTATGAAAAAGCAACGGGTGGTAACGACTCGTGCAGCCCCTGCCAACACTTGGCACTTCTGATGTGGAGGAAAAAGACTTTGAATTCCTCTCACACTTTGGAAGAAACTTTCCGAAAGTCTCTGCCTTTGAGGTAGGTTAGGGAAACGTCCAGCACTCGGTTCCTGCCCAAGTCTGTGACCCTGCACACATTCCTCACAAGTTCAGAAAACAAGAATAAAGTCGGAAAAGAATAAAGAATAAAGGAGATCCGGATTAATTTACTGGCAGCCGGAGGCGAGGCAGGGATGCTCTGGGGTCCATCCCGGCGCTCTGTCCCGCATCCCGCATCCCGCATCCCGCACCTTCCCGGGCCCGGGGCTAGATGGAGCTGCAGCTCCAGGAATGCCGGGGGGATGGAGAGAGGGAGGGAGGGAGGGCACAGTCCCCCTCCCTCCAGCCCAAACCGTCCTTCAGGACCGCTTTTATGAAAATAAATGGAGGCAATGAAGAAATATCATTATAGGGCAAAAGCAGGGGGTGCTCGGAAAAGTTAAATAACGCTTTCTCTTCGATGCCTGTGCTCTGCTTGACAGGAGACAGCCCCTGTCCGGGGTAGCTCAGATCCCCCAAGGGTCCCACAGTGGGAAGGAGGGCACAGAGGTGAGGGTGAGTCTCTGAAACCGGGACCTGGTGGAGACGTGGTTGACCAGGAACACATGACCGTGCCACTGAAGTGCCCTGAGCAGTGGTTAAAGCAAGCAGGAGAACGTGGTGGGAAAGCAGCATCCACCACCTAAGGGACACCGGTGAGATCTGTCCCATGGAGTCTCCTCCTGCCCCTGGACACTGCTGGGGGACAGAGCTGGCCAGAACGGCCGTGGGATGGAGAGGTGGTGCCAAAGGTGAAGGCTCTGCTGGACAAGCCAGGAGAGCAGGAAGCAAAGGAGCAGCAGGAGGGTGCTCAGTGCCAAGGAGAGCAGCAGGTACCCTGGGAGAAGGGCAGCACTGCATGGCAGTGTCACCTACCCCAGCCCCTGCTCCCACAGCAACACCCCCAGCACAGCTGACTCTGGAGGGTGCTGAGACATGAACCCAGGGCTGCTCATCACTCAGACCCCAAAGGGAGTCATTAAAGATTGGGCATTCCCCTTGGAATTCCCTGGAGCCGTTGCCTGTGACAATGCCACCTCTCTAACCTGTGACCACAGACAGGATCGATGGGCTGAGAGCCAACACAAACAGAGGAGGAAGGGCACAAAAACTCAGGCTCCAGGAACAGTCAGGTGTCAGTAAATTCGCACCAACACGTGGCTGTCACAGGGTGAGGACTGACAACGGAGAAACAAGTGCCACTCATTGATCATAAAGATTAACTTATTAATAGAATGGTTTGGGATCAAACATGTCACACTGTCACCTCTTTCCATGGTTGATTTTCTGACACATTGCTGGCGGGTGTTCAGCCCAACTCAGCCACGGTTTTGATGAGGAATGGCAGGGACTTTTGGCTTTAAACTCCCCGAGGGCAGGAATGGATGGGATATTGGGAAGGAATTCTTCCCTGGGAGGGTGGGCAGGCCCTGGCACAGGTTGGGCAGAGAAGCTGTGGCTGCCCCTGGATCCCTGGGAGTGTCCAAGGCCAGGTTTGGAGCAGCCTGGCATAGTAAAAGGTGTCAGGATTGAAATTGGATGAGCTTTAAGGTCCCTTCCAACCTAAACCATGCCAGGATTTGATGATTCTTCATCTATCCAAGTTCATCTACTCAAATGTCAAAAGTAATCACAACGATTTTTCATGAAACTGATTAAATATTTTCTAGGAAGTCTCACCCTGGATCCACCCTGCTCCCAGTTGGCTTGAAGGATGACAACTGGTTTGTGGATGTCAACAAACACCACTCAGGAGTTCAGGAGGGCTGGACTCAAACCCACCTGGTGACACCTGTGACCCACAGGCTGCTGAATTGCACTGGCCAGAGGGAGGACCTGTTAGCCTTAGTCACCCTTGCCCTGGTTATTAACAGCAGGAATAAATAAATTCACAGGGAATTAAAGGTTCTGGTTTGCAAAACAGCTGGAGAATTGAACCCAGTCCAAACCTGCAGGAAAAGATTGATGTCCCCATCAACAATTAGAGCTGGAGCTGCAGAGTTCTGAGCTCAGCACTGGGGCAGAGCAGCCTTTCACTTTTTCTTTCCTAATAAAGTTGTTAGAGTTCCATTAATTAATCTAAGGGAACTTCAGGGCATTGTTTTATTCATCACCCCCTCCGGGAAAGCGGCACCTCTGGAGTTCTTCATGAAATAATAAATAATAGCCATATCATATAATAATAGCAATAACATAAATACCAATAATAACTCGGGGCTGTTCCCAGCTCCTCCAAGACAGGTAAAAAGTCCCCAAAGCCCCCCAAACAGGGCTCTGGCTGCATCCTCCCATGACCCTGGGATGGATTAACAGAGTCCAGGACCGATTCCTGCCAGGAATGATGTTTGAAGTGTCAGTGCCACACACTGAGCTGGTGCTGCCCTGTGGGACAGCAGGGAGAGGGCTGGGACACGGTCACATCCCTGCTGGGAGGAGGATCTGCACAATATCCACTGTCAGAGCCTGTCAGCAGCTCATGGATACACACAAGTAGCAGGAATTCAGAGGGAGCTGGAGAACTGTTGGTATTTACAGGATTTTTAATCATTATTTTTAAAATGGGATAATTTTTCCAACAGAAAAAACGCCATCTGGGTGAAACCAAAATGTATTGTAAGAACCTGCTCATTTTCTGTTGCTCTTTCTGATACAAGCCAGGCAGATTTCCCAGGAAACCCCCCCAAACTGCCCAGTTCTGCCCCCACATCTCCTGGAGCATCCACAGCTGCAGCCACATGTCCCAGGTCCTGTGGTGCAGCACAAAACACACACTGAGAGGAACACTACACCAAATAAAAAAAAATCAAATAACTTCCTTTTTTATTCTGTATGGAAATGTGTTCGGATGTAAAACCCTCCCTGAGATGAATGATGTGTTTCTGCCACAATATTTGCTTCAACTGCCACAGATTTAGGAAAAAAAAAATCAAAATACAAAACAAACCCACACCACAAAAACAAACAAACAAAACTGAACATACAAACTAAAAAGAAAATCACACACACACACAAACCCCCCCCCCAAACCTAAAGGTTTTTTCCCCCCTAAGCTTTCAAAATATATGAATATCATGACTTGTTTTAAAAATTAAAGTTTTAAAAATGACTGGAAGATTTGTCTTCAATGAAAGGAGTGGGAGCTCAGTTCCCAAAATCTGGACCAGAGGAAGGAGCTGGTCCTGAGAGCACCAAGTTCCTGCCCAGGGGCACCTCTGCCTTGGATGAGAAGGTCCCTGGTGTCACTGGGCTTTGGGTATCAACTGCTGTCACTGAAAAGAGACAATGGACAAAGTCACCCCAGCACCTCAACCACTGCACTGCCCAGAATTCCAAACTCAACCACAGCCTGCCAGCTTCGTCCCAGATGGTCCAGAATTTGGGATGTAGATGCTGTCCTGCTTAACAAAGATGGGTTTTATCCTCCTGCCTGACACGCAGGTGGCTCTGGGGCTGTCCCTGGCACCTGGTTCCCTTTGCCACCCTCCTCTCGGGGCTGCTCTGGGACTGACCCCAAGGGATGTGAGATGGGAAGGGCTGGGTTTTAATGGTCCTCCCCACCAGAGCACCAGGAGCTTCCCCATCTCCCAAGGGAGGTCACTCACTCCAGAGTGCATTTCCAGGGCTCCAGAGCCTGGATGATTTATCATACAATTGTTACTACTGAGTCGGAACAAATTTTAATAAAAGGGTAAAATCAGAAAATGTAAGCAAATATTTTTTTAACAATTAGAAATACAAACCAAAGTTGCACATCCTTCTGCATCTCTAGGACTGCCAGCCTTGCTTTTCCTTATTCCTGATGGCAATTCCTTCCTTCCCAAAAGAATCTGCCAAACACCGGTGTGAGCACTGCACACCCAGGGAGGAGGCAGAGCACCCACCGAAATGACACTTAAACCATTGTTTTGCCTTCTTTTGAGACTCCTAATCCCAGGGAATCCCTTAACACACCCCCTGACCCTGAAGGGCACATTTCCATAGGAACCGTCAGTATGCGCTTCCCCGCGGCGGGAACCTCACCCTGAATCCACTTCTTTGGAAACTTTTCGGGGCTTGGAATGTTTTCCCAGCTCGGGGAGGCGCGGCCGGGGCCGGACACGGACAGTGCCTGTTTTGGGGTCTGGGGGCTGCTGGCAGGGTGAGGGTCCCCGGGGCCGGCAGCACTAGATGGCATTGTTAGACCGACGGCCGTCCAGCCCCAAATTAGTAGACAATTACCCTTCTTCCACTCCTCCTTTTATGCGATGAAACCGGTTCCTTATAGCCTGCAGGATAAATTCTATAGGGTGCCTGACTCAGTCAGGGCTGTTTCTTCACAGGCTCTCTCTTCCCAGCTTTCACCTCAATCTGTCATCCAGATTTGACACTGCATCGTTCCAACAGTGCTCAGAAATGACATGTATATAATGTGGAATATTGTGCACATTTACAGCCAGGATTTTTTCCCCTTAAAACATTGCTCGCTATATTCTGGCAGTCGTTGTTCTGGAAATAAAATAAAATTACTGGGGGGAGAAAAAAAAAGAGTCCCACCACAACAGAGGGTTCTTTTCTTTCCGTGTGTTGGTGATCATCTGAAAGAAAAACTTCCTTAGGTGCTCGGCAAAGTGGTTTTGATTTTTGGGGAGGTTTCTGCTTCGGGTTGTCCTGCAGTTGGACGCTAATTAAAGAGGAGCCGAGGCAGCGCACAGCGAGCACTCCGAGCAGCCTGCTTTTATGATTCCCTTCCATTAACACTCCATATTATAAATCAAATTAACTGGCATTTCTATTAAAAAAAAAATGGAATCCTTTTAAAAGAGCGCCGAGCCCGGTTCAGCGCGGCTGAGAACCCTTTTCCTCGAGTGGATTAAACATAGCCCAGCTTTGTTTCCCGGAGCTGCCTCTATAATCATCCTTTTCCTGCCCTATAATAATAATCAAGGGAGGGAGTTCAATTATTTCATTCAAGAAAACAAAACAAAAGTCACAATTACGTCGGAATGACTTCACGGTTCAGTTCAGCGCGGGGTGAGCGCCGGGCTGATCCCACGGCTGGGATTTGGGGATTAGCGAGCAGCGATGTTTGGGCACTCCCAGCATCAATTGATGCTCCACGAGCCGGACACGCTGCAGACACACACGGGGGGGCGAGACACGGCCAAAACCTCCCCCCGACCCACATTTCGGGGCTTTTCACGGCATTTTTACAAGGAAACTGCTTTGCTCTCCTTTTCCCCCGACCTCGGGGCCACACAGTCCCGCTGCCTGGCTTTCCTCAGCCTCCTGATCCACTGGCGTGGCTTTTATCCCTCCCCACGGCCCCTTCCGTGGGTTTGGGGCCGCACTTTGGGATTTGTGTGGGATTTCTGCCGCACGAACCCTGCCCGACGCTTCGGGCTGCCCTGCAGGAGCGGCGCTGGGGGGGCAAGGACGGAGCCAAACCTTGGCAATAAACTTTTGAAGGATGGTATTGGGAAGGGAGAGGTTCCTTGTCAAGGCTCCTCCCGCGAAGGCAAAGGAGGCCGATGCAGCTCCTGCCCGGGGAGAGGACTCAGCCCGGCTCCAGGTGGGATTATTGGAGCCGTGGAAGGGATTGGGGAGGAAAAAAACCCTAAAACTGGGATTTGTTGCCACTGTCTGAAAGGGGGAAAGAGACGAAAAGGAGATCGTCACTTTGCTAATAACTGCAGTTTCCCGAAGAAATAAAGGTCCCTGTTCCAGTGAGGTTTGTGCTCGGAGTGTCCCTGCAGAGCTCAGCACGGCTAAGGAGATTTCCAGTGGAAATACAGTCATAAATTCCTTCCTTTAATCGGTGTTTTTAACACTCAGAGTGAGATCCACAGACACCTGAGTGGCCGTGGACAGCGAGGATCCCTCCGTGGGGTGTGTAAGCAAAGCCAGGGGTACTGGGTGTGCTGATCCCAGCACGGGCATGGCATTGCTGCAGCTGGATTTACCCATGAATAATAAAATCGGGAACTCCTCGCTATCACTTACTGCTCCCTAGACCTGATTTGGTCTTAATTTGCATAAAATCTTCTGATCCAGCAATGAACTTGTGGGTTTTGCTTTCTGTTTTAAAGGGTTGTGTAGGTTTTAACCCCTGGCTGTGCCATAAACCCTGGGCAGAACTTGTCCCCTTTCTCCAACACCGCTGTCATTCTTCCTGCAGGAACAATTAAACAATGCCTTTTAAAATCACCCTGACCCGCTCCTACCCCCTGCCCTTTCAAATCACTCTTAAAAGCTTGAGGGAACAGAAAAACACAAAATCTCTTCGGGAGTGAGGGTGCCAGGCCAGGGCTTTCCTGGGGGATCCCAATCCCAACCCAACAATCGAGGGCTCCGGGAATCACAACCAGCTCCCAACAGCTCCGAGGGCACCGAGCAGCTCTGCCTACTCCCGCTTCCAGGCGGCTGCTCCGCTAAACCCTTCCCCAAACTCCTGATTTTTAGCGGAATTACAGTGGTCGTGGCTATTATTAGCCTGGGCACGTGGCTCTCCCGGCTCTCCAGGGCTTTGCTGGAAGTCGAGGGAGGGGAAGAGGGAGCGGGGGGAGCGGATCTGCAGGGCTGAGAGCCCCGGTGCTGCTGTCTGACCCAGGCTGGCCACAGGGATGCGTTACCAGCCCCCGAACCAGCGTGTTAATTCTGGAAATCCAGGAAAAGGGAGGGAAAAGACCCTGCACGTTATTTATTTTGCGGCTTTTCATGGTCAGAGCACAAATTAATCAGCTCCGATAGCACGAGTGGCCAGAGCTTCTGCAGCCGACGGCGCTCGCTGCACAAATCGCTGCATATCCAAGTTTTCCTTCTGCATTTTCCGAGGTGCAGCTTCACTCGGAGACACTTTATTAATTGCAGTTTAGCTCCAGATAAACACGAGTTTTACTCAGACACTCCCAAGATACTTATTTTTACTTCAACACTTGCCACGGGCTGCAGGGAAAGAAAAAGCCACATATGGACTGCTCGGCTGCTGAGCTGTGCAGGGAATTCTTGGAACTGGGAGCCGTGGAAGGGCCCCTCTGGCAGCTGTTTGCTTGTCATTAGAAACTTTGTTCTGCTTAAAAATCATATTGGGGGTTCATAGGAGGGTGGGAGGAGGGATTGCACACAAATCCTCACTTAGAGAAAGGAATACTGAATTCTGCTGGTTGAGAATTTCCTCGTGCAGGTCAGAATTGTCCTTTTAATGTAAAGAGTTTTGAATCACAGACCCGTAGAATGTGCTGAGCTGGAGGGGACCCAGCAGGATAACAGAGTCCAGCTCCGGGCCCTGCACAGGACACTCCAATAAGCCCACCACGAGGACTCCCCCATTCCAGTCAGCAGGAATATCTGAGCTGAGATCCTCCAAAAATAAACCCTGAGGGAGCAGGGAGCGACTCTCCGTGTCCATCCCCTATTCCTCATTTCAGGAGAGGGGCAGCTCCTAACAAAACCGAATGAACTATCTCATTTTCCCCAGCAGGTTAATTGTTCATAGAGGTGCCAGCTATCCAGTCCCAGCACCTTTGTGTCCGCAGGGCTCAGTGGGATTTTTTGGGAAGCACAGCGTGTGCTGGAGCACCGGCCACCCTCGGACAGAGCCACGGCACAGGTTCCACCTCCAGCAAGAAATAAGAGCCTGGCTGGATGGCCGTGCCTTGTCACGGGCAGCTCATCCTGCCGCACTCGGGAGGAATTCCAGGGAAATGGGGTTTTTGCTGGAGCTGCAGCAGTGACGAGACACGGAGAGTAAACACCCCTCGCCCATCAAAGCCGCCGGAGCGCCCACCAATCACCATAGTAACTGGGACCAATTACAGTAATTAAGATTCACGGGGAGTTGTCCCTTATAATCAGGAGCCATTCGAATTTTTTATTTATTTCTTTCTGTGTTCGGAGGTGTCTCCCAGCGCGGGCGAGGGGATGTTCCCACCCGGGTACCGCGACCGTCCGTGTCCCAAGGTCACGGGGAAAGCTCGGGGTGAGATGGAGCAGGGGAACCCCCACCATCCCATCGTCCCCCGGCTCTGAAAGGGGACAATCCTGTTAAACAACCTCGCTCGGGGCGACATTCCCGGAGGAAAGAGGAGCGGCCCCGGCGCAGCCCGAGGGAGATGCTCGGAGATGCAGGACAGCGCTCCCCGCTCTCCCTCGGGGAAGAGCCTGTCCCATCCCTTCAGCCTGATAAATGTATTTTCCTTTTGAAAAGCACCCCCCCAGCGGTGGCAGCAGCGTTGTAGGGGCTGGGGCTGGGGACACGGAAAGGCCGGGAGAGCATTTCCCTTCCACTGGAAGCATATGGTGAGGGAAAGGTAGGGTTTCCTTCCCAGCCCTCCCAGTTATCAGGCACTGCGATGGCAGCAGACACACAAAATTGCAAAGGAAAAAATTAAATCAGTTATTTTTAGGTATTATTTTTTTCTGTAATTCTTGGTAAGGGTATCAGCACACTTGGGTTAGGGAATCTGACCCTATTTTCAGTTGCCAGAAATAAATTAGATACGGAGATAAAGCAGAAAATACTGTTACTACCTCCACTCTGCACAGGGAATATCTTCATAAAATAGACTTTAAGAATTCTGTATATAAATTAAAAAAAAAAGACAAAAACCATGCCATGAACAAAAATGCTTTTAAAAAAAATAAAAATAAAGCAAGCAGGGCAGGTGTCTGCTCTAAAATCCCCACTACAGAGGCACTCCCAAGCCCCAGCCACCCTGCCCAGCTCTGCTCCAGCTGCAGAGCCAAGTGGGGTCGCGGGGGGTTACGCTGCATCACTAAGCACGAGACAGAACCACATGTAAAGTGACACAATGCAAATTCCAACACGATGTGGGTTTCCTCCTACACAGGGAAACGCTGCCCAGAACCTGCACGCTCTGGGTGAGGGCTGAGCATCAGCACCACGCTCAGCAAAACCCCCACCTGGCTCAGGTAAAGAAGCTTTCATCTAAATATTAACCTCTCCCTGAGTTTTATTGTCCAGCCTGTGTTTTCCTTGCCACTTCCCAACACCTGTCCTGGGTAAGGCCATGAGCTGTGGATCAGATGTGTAGGTCTAGAAACGTGCATTGCAGGTGGAACCCCATTTCCAAACCCTACAGGTATGCCAATACACAGCAGGATGATCCCAGACAAAAATGTAATCAATAAAATATCAGCTTCTTAGGGAAAAAAACCCAACCCAACAATCACAACTAAAATTTTTAAATCTGATTAGTGTATTAATCACATTCCTGCAGGGGCTCACAGAGCCATGGGCATCACCCTGGAATGTGCCCACCTGCCTCAGGTAACAACTCTCCACAACATACAGCAAAACCAGCCCTAAACAAACACAAAAAGCACCAGGGGCAGAATCCCAGAATCC
Source organism: Campylorhamphus procurvoides (assembly GCA_013396655.1). Taxonomy (NCBI): domain Eukaryota; kingdom Metazoa; phylum Chordata; class Aves; order Passeriformes; family Dendrocolaptidae; genus Campylorhamphus; species Campylorhamphus procurvoides. The sequence continues at coordinate 765,529 of WBMV01006179.1, read as the reverse complement.
CAGACTGATCTGGGTTGGAAGGGGCCTCAAAGCCCACCCAGTGCCACCCCCTGCCATGGGCAGGGACACCTCCCACCAGCCCAGGTGGCTCCACCCTGCCCTTGGACACTCCCAGGGATCCAGGGGCAGCCACAGCTTCTCTGCCCACCCTGTGCCAGTCCCTGCCCGCCCTCCCAGGGAAGGATTCCTTCCTTAGAAGAGTCACAGCAATTTCCCTCCCTGATCCACTCCCCTCCCACAGCTGAGCTGCCTTGGCCTCCTCCAAGCTCACAAAGACAAACTGCTGCCAGGAGGGATCATGAAAATGTGTAAATATTTATGAACTCACGAGTTTTGAATACACAGCCTCTGTGGCTGTCAGGCCACATGGTTATAGATCTCCCTGGCTCACAGATTCACTTCTGAGCATGAGAACTTCCTAATTCCAAACCTGGGAAGTAGGGACAGGTTTTCCCCCCAGCCTCAAGGTGACACAGACAACTCATTTCCTGAAAAATGAGGAAGGGACATGGAATCACAGAGTGGTTTGGGTTGGAAGGCACCCTAAAGATCTTCTTGTCCCAATCCCCTGCCACAGACAGGGAATGATGATGATTAAATTCACATCCCAACCAAAGCCCACATCTCTCCCAGGCATTCCAGGAGCTCAAGAGCACTTCAAGCTCCTCTTTCTCATCCATACCAACACCACAATAGCCCCCCAGACAGGAGGTCAGTGTCCAGCTAATGCACTTCAGCACCAACTGTGACCAGGGAATACTAATTTAAAGGCATTTACAGAATTGTCAAGCCAGTGCATAAGATTTGTTCCTATTAAATTTCAGTTTTTCACCTAAAGAACAGTCCAGCCAAATAACCCCCCATTTCATGTTTCCCAACAAGCTTCAGGTCAAAGCTCATTCTGTCTACAGGCAAGAGGATGGTTTATTTATTTATAAGCCATTCCTGCCAACTTATTTCAAGTTTCTGAGCCTATTTTTAGTTTTATTTGAGCTTATGATTTCAAAAGTATTAAAGATGAAAGGAATAGGCACAGTTTGACTTCAGTATCTCAGCAGAAACGCTAAAAGTGGTCTGGTAAAGCCAACTGCAGGTTTATAATCATCATTCCAGTTCAACCACCATTCAAGGAAAGATTATAAAGACACAAAACAAGCAAACAAACCAACCAAAAAGAAACACCAAAGGAAACTGCTATTTAAAATGTAAAATCTTTTTGCTACTTGGTTACTGTGACTCTGCGATTTTACTTAAGTCAATAGTAAACAAATATTAAAATATCATCCAACTTCTTGAAAGATCTCCAGAGCACCAAAGCAGGGCTCCAGGAAGGCACTGACTCACAACACCACCCCTGTTCAGGGTATAGCCTGTTTGTACACTCATTTTATCCTTCTGAGAGTATCACAAGTTTCATTCAAGTTAGAATTCCAGTGACCCATTTCCGTCCAGAGCGTAAAAAATATCTGAGAGATGACAAAAGCATCACACAACTTCCAAGAAGTGAAGTATCAGTCACAGATTTGGCCCAGCATGGCAGATATTCCTCTTTAAAACCATTAAATTTGTTTATCTTGTTTTTTTTTTCCAGGACTAGGCACTTAATAAATATATTTCGTGTCCCAGAAGAGTAACAGGGTGCTTGTGGTTACTCCTCTGCAGCCCTTCCCTCGCTCATCATCTGGCCATCCAGCTTGGCCTTGGACACTTCCAGGGATGGGACAACTTGGGCAACACCATTTTTGATTGGCTTTTTTCAATCTAAAGGTGTGATGGCCATTGTTGAGCTCCTGGCACAGAGAAAGTTGTTCCCAGAGGTTGCCAGTTCATCACACAAAGTCTCTTTGGTGGCATCATCCTGTCCAGGACGCTCCAGGGACAGCCCAGGACCCTCAGTAGTGCTTTTTGCTGCCGTGAAGAACATCTTCTCTTTCCCAAGGACTTTTGAGGAGCTGCTGAGTTGAATCTCTGCCTCCACTGAGCCACGTCAAAGGAGATTAACCAGCTCAGGGGTAGTTTAGACCCTTGCTAAGGATCAGCCTTCCTATTCACAGCGATTTTCCCTACCCCCAAAATAATTTGTCTGGAAAAGGTTGTAAAATCCAGCCAGCCTGAAGTTAGCAAAATAAATGCCAGGGCTGCTCATCCAGTTCAACGTGTCTGCACGTCTGAAACCCTCAGATCTGAGGATCTTGATTTGATTATCTTGATTATCAGCATCTGCTTTAGTGGCTCACACTATCAAACAGAAGACATCAGTTTAGATTATGGCTCCTGTCTGTTAGCTCCTGACAGAGCTGTCAGCCCCAGACTGTGAGGAGGAGGACTGGGAAAGCAAAATAAAACTGCTTGTGCTGGAGCATCCGAAACAGGAGGGAAAGGAGCCAAGGCCCTCAGAAACTGGGGCTTCAGGTAGTGCCTTGGGAGAGCCTGCTTGGGAAGGGAAATTCCTGCAAGAACATTGGTATGGGAGACTTTCTGGAGAAAAGGAGGCTCAGGGGGGACCTTCTCATCCTCTGCAAGTCCCTGCCAGGAGGGGGGAGCTGGGGGGAGTCGGGCTCTGCTCCCAGGGAACAGGGACAGGAGCAGAGGGAATGGCCAGGGGATGTTCAGGGGGGACATTGGGGAGGAATTTGTGCCTGCAAAGGGTGGTCAGGCCTTGGCAGGGGCTGCCCAGGGAGGGTTGGAGTGCCCCACCCTGGAGGTGCCCAAGGCAGGACTGGCCGTGGCACTCAGTGCTCAAGGTGGGCATCGGGCACAGGGTGGGCTCCGTGGGCTGGGAGGGCTTTTCCAGCCTCAGGGATCCTGGGATTGTGTGGTTCTCTGCACCCCCAGAGGATGGAAACACAACCATGGTGAGACATCACTAAAATGTCCAACCACACCACTGGCCTTTCTTTCCTCATCAGTACCCTCTGGATGCCATTGGAAAACATCCCCAGGCTTAGGAGTGTTGCCTGCCACGATACCTCCTCTTTGCCACGTTGCTTGATGCTGTCAATGTAAAATTAGACTGTCCCATTGCATAGCCAGGTAAGTTTGGGGTGAAGACAGTGGCTGAAGAAAGGCAGAGAGCTGTGATGGGCGACCCAATAATCAGTTGGTTCTGCCTGTTCCTCCTGTAGTGACTGCCCTCCCCTGTGCCAGCAAACCCAGCTCCAGTGCCAGATGGGAGTGCACATGGCAGAGAGTGTGATCCCTCTGTCACCGGGCTGGGGGACCGGTGGAATTAAAGGAAATCCTGTGAGTGCATCATTGACTCAGCCAGGGAGCCCCAACACAGCTCCCTTCATCACCAGCATTTCAACGGAGGGGAAGGAAAAAGAGAGAGCTGACCTGAGCTTGAGGATATTTGCTCACCCTCAGCTGTTGTTGGTGTGAGAAACTCCGGAGGGGGAATTTGCAGCATCTCTGACACCTCGTCAGGGATGTGAGAAGTGCCTGGAGATGGACACTTCCAGGTCTAATGAAGGCTTGGGACTCAAAACACCATCCCAGCCCTACCTGGGTGCTTGTTGCAAATGGATTTGCTTATGCCTGGGTGCCAGCAGGAGCTGGATGAGGAACAGCACTGGGAGCCACAAAAATTCCTTTTTGGTCTATGTGTTGTCTCTGCTCCTGCAATGTGCCCACTTTTCATAATTTCCAAACCCAATTAATGCTCCTGTGAGCAGTGAGGAGGGTGGTGAGGCTGAGGACCAGAGATGGTACAGAGAGAAATGAAGCAGATCTGCTCTCCCTGCCTGGTCCTACATTTAGGTTCAAACTCAGCCAGTTACCCCACACAAAAGTTCTTCCTGAGCTTTTATCTGGTCAGCAGCCCCCAAGGGAGCCCCTGCTGAACTCCAGGGCTGTCCCTGCCTCCCTTCCTCATGGAACACTTCCCAGAGCATCCAGACAGGCTTTGCCACCTGAGCTGAGCATCACAGGGAGCTTCATGAGAGAGTGAACAAGTCACAAACCTTCACCAAACAGAGGCTCTTGATCCAAACATCTGCTCAGTTGCCTCAGGAGATGCTGGTGCTTTGAAGAGGGGGAGCTGCACGAGGGGATGGGGAGATTTCAGCCCTCTAAAGCGCTCTTGGAGCAGTTCCTGCTGCTCATTAGGAGGCAAACTTTTCTTGGGCTCTGTGTCATGTCAATCACTGCGCTTTTGCAGACCCAGAGCCTTCTTCCCCTCTGTCAGAGGCTGTTACCATCTTCAAAGCCATTTCAAAACAGCGTTTGTTCTGCACTTTGATTTCCCCCACAGAGAGAATTCAAAGAGTGCAGGGCTAGTGAAGAGGGAGCATCTGAGAGGCTCCCTGTGTTTGTGTTCCCGTGTCTGTGAGCTGGGCAACCAGAGATGAACCCACCCTGCCAAGGGAAAGGGCAGTTCTGGCTCCTCCATCCCCTCCCAGCAGCCAGAGTGCTGGTGCAGTGGTACTGGCAGCAATTCACCCTCTAGCACCCAAAGTCACACTTGTTTAGGGAAGGGAAAAGGTGACAAAGCACAAATTCTACATTTTTAATACAAACCATGATGGTGCTTTCAGTTTTGCCGAGGGAGGTTCATGTGCCAGTGGGCAGACAAACCTTAAACAATCACAATTCAATGACAAATTATATAAAGACAAATGTGCAGGTTTTCCACAGCTAAAAAAATCCAGTTTAGGTCAAAGGCCAGAAGGAAAGCACTGAGGAGGGGGATGCACAAAGCCCACCAACCTGCATGTACCAAAGCAGTTCAACTCTGCTTCATGATCTTGGAGGGTTTTCCAACCTGAATGATCCTGTGTTCTGTCATTCAATGATCCTTGTGGGTTCCATCCAACTAAGGGTGTTCTGTGACTCTCATATTACCCAGGAGAATGAGACTTTCCTTCTCCCAAACCTATCCACAGCCTCACCTTCCCTACCTTCCTTCCTCCTTGAGTTTAATCACGACTCCAGTCCCATTTTATCCCAGCTAGATTATAATTTTTCCCCTTATCTCTCCTTCTGTCTTCATCAAACCTGCTTTGTGCTGATTCTGGTCACCACAGTTTCCTTCCCCAAGCCCTGAGCACACAATCCAAAGTTTATTTGCAGCCCTATTGATGAACCCATCATGTTCAGAGCCCTATTGATGAGCACATAACATTGGGAATGAACTGCAGCCAGAAGTTCATAACTTCCTGTCTTATCTGACCTTGTTAAAGTGAGGAAACAATTATTTTGGACAAAATACTTCAACACACACTTTGTTTATTTTGCACTTTTATCTTACTAGACTTAAGGATGTATACAGAATCCCAGAATCGTTTGGGTTGGAAGAGACCTTAAAACTCACCAATTCCACCAGCCCAGGTTGCTCCAAGCCCCATCCAACCTGGCCTTGGACATTTCCAGGGATCCAGGGGCAGCCACAGCTTCTCTGCCCACCCTGTGCCAGTCCCTGCCCACCTACAAACCATCATTTCCCATCTGTGCCACTTGTGGGAAAACGGAGAAGTTTGGCAGGATGGACATTTCTAATTGACAGAGTCCCAGGACCACATTTCAAAAGCAAACTTCATTTTTAAATCCAGATGTCGTGATTTCACATAACCCCAGTGAGACCAGACTCCAGCTGTGCCCTGAGCATGGCACAGATACGGGCACAGGTGTGGGCACAGCCCAGGAACACCCAGCTCTGAGAGGAGGAGCCATTCTGAGCTCTAGGATTAACTGTGTCTGCAGCCAGAGAGCCAGGAACTTTTTACAAGGCTGTAGAAAATCCAGATAAAACACAAATTTAACTTTTTTCCCTCTAAAATAGCATTATTTTAAAAACTTGTTTTTTTAACAGGTTAGGATTCCGAGGGTGCACATCCCAGTGCCTTTTGCCTCAGGGGAAAAGTGGGTTTATTTATTTATTAAAGGGTTTATTTGTGTATTTGCCCAGTATAGCCCAATTAAACCTGACAGCTTATTCACCACGGATCCGTGCCCAGTGGCAGCAGAGACACCTTCCATTAGGAGAGACAGCATAATGAGGGACAGCACCAGTGGAATTACCCACCAGGACACCTCCTGCTCCTTTGCTGGGGGTTCTCACCATCTGAGAGCCACAAATGTCACACGTGGGGACAGGGAGGGACATTCCCTGCATTCCACAGCCCCTGATGCTGGAGCAGCCAGAACCACTCAGTGAATTACACCTGATGTCCCACAGAGGCCCCTTATTAATGGTGGCACATCTTCATCACCAGGGTAGAGGGTTCCTCCTTCCCTCTCTCCTCATGGGTGACTGGAACCAGATTTCCCCAGCCCTGGAAGTGTCCAAGGCCAGGTTGGACAGGGATTGGAGCAATTTGGGATAGTGGGAGGTGTCCCCACCCATGGCAGGGGGTGGAACAGGTTGGGCTTCGAGGTCCCTTCCAACCCAAGTCAGTCCATGATTTTAAAGATCATTACTAGTCCCTTACTCTCAAAAAATAAACTTAATCTAAAAATTAAAGTTACTCCTCAAAATACCCTAAAAATTAAACTTACCCTAAAAAAATAAACTCACCTTAAAAGTTAAACTTACCCCAAAAATACCCTACAAAATTAACTTACCTTAAAAATATAAACTTACCCCCAAAAATACCCTACAAAATTAATTTACCTTAAAAATATAAACTTGTCTCCAAAAAATACCCTACAAAATTAACTTAGCATAAAAATACAACCTTACCCCAAAAAATACCTTAAAAAGTAGTCATCCTAAAAAATTACACTTACCCTAAAAATTAATCATAACAAAATATTTACAAAAAATATTTACCCTTAAAATAAACCCCTGAAAAATAAACTTAACCTACAGAAATATACATATTAAAAACTGTATTTACCCTCAAAATTACACTTATCCAAAAAATTAAATTCACCCTAAAATAATACCCTAAAAATTTAACTTACCCTAAAAACTTTCACTTCCCCTCAAAGTTCGACTTGCCCCATGGGGTGCCCAAGGCAAAGCTCAGCCCTGNCTCTCCCATTCCGACAACCTCCTGCTGGCACAGAGACCTCACCAAGGGATGCTCTGGGGTCATCCCACTCACCCAGGCCCAGATGGGATCCCCAGGGAAGCAAATTTGGCAGCACAGCTATCCCAGCTGCCCTCACGCCTTCCCACGGGAGGTAAAAGTGCCCAGCTCCATTTCCAGCACCCCCATCACGTTTTTGAGGGGATTTCAAGGAGGTGTGAACCCATTGACCAAGCAGGGATGCTCAGATGAAGTGGAGATGGAGACGAAGTGGAGATGGAGATGAAGTGGAGATGGAGGTGGAGATGGGAATGGAGACGGAGGTGGAGATGGCAGTGGAGATGAAGGTGGGGTAGTTTCCTTCTGCTCCTCTTCCCAGATCAGGTGCAGAAACTCTGGGAATGTCCACCCGTAGGAATCACCTCCTGCCCTATTTCCTTTCAGTGCAGCACCTTCGTCCAAACAACTGTAATTTTTGCAGACTGTCCAATGGAAATGGTGGAAGAAAAATCCATCCATCACCCACCCATCTTTCCAGAGCAGGAGAGGTGCTGGTGATGTGACTGGCACTTAAAGGACTCGATGGCCACTACATGGACATAACACTCCAGGGAGCAGGAGTTACTCCCCAGCTGCTCCAGGTGCAGAGAAGACAACTTTCTCCTAAATCTGACAATGCATGAATGGGTTTGGGATGCTCTGAGAGCTTTGCACTGTTGTGCTTTTTGCCCAGCTAATTGGGTCCCAGGGAGGAACCCCCATTCCTGAAGCAATTCCTGCTCCGGAGCCCCCCGGGCTGTGGGAGCAGCACATCCCACCCGGGCTCACGCTCCTCTCAGCACTAGGTGGTGTTGCAGAGTAGTTTTGAGTTAAATTAGTGAAAAGGCAGGTTTTTTGGTACTGTTTTGGTCTGTATTTGTATCAACCAGCCTTCCCAGGGCTCACAAAGTTCCTTCCCCACTTGCTGCTGGTGGAGGGATGTCGGGGATCTGTGCCAGCCCCTGCCTCGGTGGGATGAGGTGGTACCTGGGCATCCCCCTGCTCCCACACACCTGGGCATCCAGCTGGGGCTTAAATGTCTCCAGACATGGGTGATTCCAGCTCTCTCTCCCCAGTAAACAACATTTTCTGAGGCCTCACAGGGCTCTGAACCCAGTGTATCCACATCAAGTGCTGAAAAGCTCCAGGGAGGATTCCTGGTACTTCAGGACGCTCCTACATCTCTAAATTTAGGTTCGTTTCCTCAGTGGATGGACAAAAATTAAATGTGCTTTCTGATCTGGATTATCATCATTAAAACTCAACCCACCCTGAAAGAAAAAAAAAATGAATAAATCAAATATTTTGGTTCAAATCAAAACATTTCAAACAAAATCAAAAATCAAAATATCTCAACCATCGAAGTATTTCAAATATCAAAATATTTCAAAATAATGTAGCTATTCTGCAAGCTAAAAGTATTGCCAGCACCAAGGAAAATGTTGGGTTGGATGCATCCAGTAGGAATATATCACAGCCAGGGAATAATGGCCCTGGCTCTCTTTTGTGAAGGACTTCTCATGGAAGGGCTCAGTCATCCTAAGAGTGTTTATAGTGACATAAATTGAGAATCCTGAATTATTCCAGTCCCTCGCAGTGCCACAAATTGGAAGCAGCTCCTATTAAAGCTCATCTCAGGGAGAAATGAAAGAATTCAGGAAAAGGAGAGGAGCTGGAGGGTTTGATGTGGTGGGTGTTTCAGGGAATCCTTCTCTGTGCCAGGAGCTCCCCAAGGACCACGAGGGTTCTGGGGGCTCGGGCAGGACGAGGGGACAGCGCTGGAACCTCGAGTGTGTTTCCATTTTGTGGTAATGGGGTAATTTGGACTGCAGAGCTTGTTCACAGTGCAAAATGCTCCTGTGGCAACAGCACTCAAACCTCCCACTGAGAAGATTTGGCACTTAGGCGATCACCATTAAAATCTTATTAATTCTAATTATTATGCCATTCCCCGAAGAATAAACCATGTTGCATCTTCATAAAGTGCATAATGGGAGCCTATTGCTGTGCTCTCCGGAATCCTAACACGTGGGATTTGCTTTCCTTGCCTCTTTCCTCCTCCTCTCCTTCCAGGCTGACACGAGCTCTGGGCTGAGGGACTCCCAGCCCTTGGGATACGGCATTTATTAATGTTTGTGCACATTCCCACAGCTTTGTGGAAGAGGGTTTAGCTTTTGGGTTTGTTTTTCTGGATTTTTTTTTAATTTTATTAGTATCTTCAAGACTAATAAATCCTCACCACACTCATTATAATACAGATTTTATGTGTTTTGGGGGTTTTTTTTCCAAACTAAGGAAAAAATGCAAGGAACATGGAATGGTGGGAATGAGATTATCTTTAAGGTCCCTTCCAGCCCAAACCTTCTGGAATTCTGGGATTCCATAAGTACTTCAGCCACACTCCCAGGCTGCCCCAGTGCTGATCCTGCCCTGCCCCTGCAAGTTTGTCCCATTGCAGGCAGCTAAAAGATTTGGGAATAAGGAAAATTTCCCCAATTGCCAAAAAAAGGAACATTCCATCATGAGATGCCAGAAAATATTGCTGGAAACCACATGCTCTGCTTTGACCTACAGAGGATTTCTATGTTATACATTTAGGCATAAAATAAAAAACACATACATATATATATATATCTATATATCACATACTGTTTTTTCTGTATTTTATATAACCTTTCTAAAAGTGCAAATTATGCATCTACCAATTATATCATGGCCAATTCACAGTATAATTTTAGGTGCATGAATAGTCCTGGGTAACATTGCAGGGTACAAACCTGACAGTGCCCCTGCTCTCCACACCATTCCCTGAACTTGGAGTTCTATGGAGCCATTGGATTTGCACTTGTGGAATCCCAGAATGGTTTGGGTTGAAGGGACCTTAAAGCCCATCCAGTGCCACCCCTGCCATGGGCAGGGACACCTCCCACCAGCCCAGGTTGGTCCAGCCTGGCCTTGGACACTCCCAGGGATCCAGGGGCAGCCACAGCTTCTCTGCCCAACCTGTGCCAGGGCAGGACTGGCTGTGGCACTCAGAGCTCTGGGCTGGGGACAAGGTGGGCATCGGGCACAGGGTGGGCTCTGTGGGCTGGGAGGGCTTTTCCAGCCTCAGGGATTCCACGACATGAGGCAGATCTAATCCTCCTGATGGAGAATCTGCCCAGGAAGCCCCAGCAGTCAAACTGGGGTCACTGTCACACCTCACCCTGCTGGACATTCCCAGCTCCCCAGGGAATTAATCCCCCTCCCCATGACAAAGTGCCTCCTCCTGCCACCCTCCCCTGCCAAAGGTGCTTCTCCATTTTTCATTATTCCAGCACACTCCAACCCCCAGAATGAGCAGGGAAATACTTAATGAGACATTTATCTAGTCTATGTATTTTACATTTTGCTGATGGTATAATGAGGCAGAGGTACTGAAATGAAACATCCCTAACATTTCACATCATTTCCCACTTCCACCCCACCATTTTTAGTATTGCTTTTGGGTTTTTCACTGGTGGATGTTTTGAACTTTATCATCGCTATCAATAATCGCCGTGTCAAAGGCAGCACTGCCACGCTTCCTTTTGGCTGAAAGAATTCCTCCCCATTTATCTTCAGGCATATTAGGAGGGTGATTGCAGTCTAATAAATACAGCATCAATTTCTCATTCACTCTCAGAACCTCCTGGAGATGTTTCCCACTCTTGTTGCTGCAGTTTCAGTCGCTCGAACCTTTATCAAAGCTATTACAAATGTGTTCTCCCCCTTTCCTGAGAAGATTTTTCTGCCTGTCTCTGCTTTTCACAGAGCCCAACACACTCGAGCACCGGAAGTTTCTGTGCCTTGAGCTCTTCAGTGATGTCCTAATTAAAGAGAAACAAGATTTATGGGAAGATACAGCTTATTAGACTAATTCAGGCAGCTGAAAAGCAGCCAACTTGTTGGTTACACAAGTGCTCGTTTAAATCCCTGTAGTTAATGGAACTGGTTATGAATTGGTATTTTCTTTGACTACTTCTAATATTATTTATATGGATTGCAGGGTGTCGTTGTGCCACAGCCCCAAAGAAGGTCACAGGATATCCACACCATCACATATTTCACTTCCATGGTACCCTCACCTGCACAAAGAGCACTGAAATCCTCCTTCATGTGAAAAATGGCATTGAGGACTCACAACTGTACCTGAATCTTTCTGCACCTGGCAGAATTTTTCAAAACAAGACCAATATTCTCTTTTTTTTTTTTCAGTGCATTTTCCTTTGTTACAGAGCACATTTTTATTTAGGACTGATGTACTTGCTGTATGTAGTGAAGTGCAGGGTCATAGATAACTCTCTGTTATCACCCAGTGATATATTTTGATTTTTCAAATCTGTGCTAAAATATCTGCAGCCTTTCAGAACTTTTATCACATTTTCTAAAGTACCTCAGCCACTGTTTATAATTTTTTTCTCTGACAGATTATTAATTTCTGTGCCTGACACCCAAAATCTCATGCCCTGCAGGGTGGCAGAGCCAACCAGAGGCATCACATGATGAAAACTCATTTTTCCCTTGTGGTGTTCACACCAAAGGGAGCACAGGAGCTCAGCATTCCCTGTGCTCTAATTCCAACACAAATAGGGGTTTCTTCCCTGTTAAAATGAAACACAGGCCCTACACCCTCCAAATCCACTGGAAGACCAGAAGAAATGGTTTACACGTGATGGAGTAAAAGCTCAGAAGAGTCTGTGTGTTAAAAATATCTCTGTTTCTGTACTGAAAATAAGGGAAACCTGAATAATTAATATTATATTAGTATATTATTCCTGAACAGGAATATCCTTACTAGAATCCTTTATTTGAAAATGACTAGAAGAAAATAAATTTTAAGAAAAAGGGAAGGAATGATCTGTCTGATTAACAGAATTACACAGGTCTATGATATCCCATTTATTTTCTATTATCCTGTTGTTTGGGGAGAGAAGGCTGAAAAATATTTCCATTTCCTGCTAAAGCCCCCGTTATTCTCCCTTTCTTTTCCTAATCTGCTGGTACAAATATCAAACTTATCGGAGTCATTGCTTTTGCCCCTGGGAGTCCTTGAGAAGCCTGAGGCACCCTCCTGCTTCCCCCCTTTCCCAGTGTAATCCCATTGCCCGCTTCCTTTAATCCCATACCCACCAATACTGAGCTGGGCAGAATTTGGGGAGGAGCTGGGAAGGGGCTGCTAATTCTGCAGGGCTGCCCATTCCAGAGGGATGGAATAAAACAACCCCCAGGGCCAGCAGGAATTAATTCCTTGGAGGTACCGCTCAGGAAAGGAGGAGCTGTAGGGATGGAGAGGGCAGAGCGGGAGAAGGGGAGGGAGCTGGAACCCAGGGGTGTGAGGGCTGTGCAAACCTTCAAGGGTGGTTGTCCCCAGCCCTGGGCTGTGTGAGCTCCGAGTTGGGAATGATGGGAAGTGTCACTCCCTTCTAAAGGACTCTGAAATAGTGGGGGATATGGGAACTGACCATTCTGAGCTGCTCCATGGTGCAGGGAGACACAGAGCGTCTTCAATGGCACTATTATATATATTTATATATATGTGTGTATGTGTGTAAATACAACCCCCAAAAGCCTCTGAAAACAGAAACCAACAAAAAGTCCCACAAGAAAAACGAAAATGAAATCAACCTCCCCCAATCCCCCAAAACAACAAACACCCTCAAAAGAAACCAAAACAGAAAAACACTCAATAAAGATATTTAACCCCCTGCCAAAGACAGAAGGCAGTACAGAATCCCTGGACAAGAGTAGGTGGGATTGAAGGGACCCCTCAAAGCAGGGTCACCCAGAGCAGGTTGCACAGGGACACATCCAGGTGGGGTTTGAACATCACCGAAGGAGACTCCAAAACAACTGGAAAACCTTCTCCAATTCCATGACAAGCCGTGAATGGCAATTACCAGGACAACAATTCTTTCTCTCCTCAGCCTTCATAAGACAACACCATGGTCTGGATCTGCAATGAGCCAGATTTTACACAAGGATGGGATGGTTTGGGTTGAAAGGGACCTTTGAAGATCACAGAAGTTGACTTTGGCCAAACTCAACACACTGCTGCACTGAGGGCACTGGAAAAGCTAAAATGCTCTGGATGAATGAGGTTGCCTTTGGAACCCTCCAGGTAACTGTTGGGTAAGGCCAGCCTTTGTCATTCCCACATGTTACATAAAAAGTGGCCCAGCAATCTTCTAAATAACTTTTTAATCATTTGATGCTGTCAAAAAATGGATTTCCCTCTTTTTCTCATCATACATTTTCCACAAAGTGGGTCCATACTTTCCATCCCAGCAAATGATCATTCACCTTGTTGGCACACAAGGAATAAAGTAGCTTTTGGAGCCTATTCTGAATGTGCTCCCATATAATGAATTATAACTAAAACTCGTGGAGCACCCAGAGACAGAGACTGTCACATCCATGAGATTGTGGATATGAAAACGCTGGTTAATTTGCTGCAGTGCCACATATTTAAATGCACTGTTCATGCTTGGGTTTATTTGGTTATATCCTAATAATTTCGGTCGCTGAGTCAAATAACACAATGACACCAGCCCAGAGTCTGGGAGGTTTTCTGCCTCCTGCCTTAGCCCTTCATCTTCAATTGTCAACACACCCCAAACTTGGCTGCTGCTGGCGGAATTGACATTGGAATCTGCAGCACTATTTGTCTTAATCCAATATTTGTCTCATTCCCACTTCTTCCTCTCAGTATTTGCCTTATTCCCGAGTGTTTTAATTTTTGTGTTTGTCATATGTCTTCCCCGTTCCCAAAGACTCGGCTGACCCCGTTTCTTCTCTTTGCATCTGTAAATGACTGTGCAGAGCTTGCATGTGTAATGTGGGACGGGATAACGACAGGGACAGCTTGGACAGCCAATGTGGCTTGCTGAGGTCCAGCCCTGCTCCTCCAGCAGCCTTTGCTGCCCTGGTTTGTTCTCACCTCCCTCCTGTTTCATTTTCCACAGATCCCACACACAGGCCAAAGGCAAGGGGAGCCCCTCTCCCAACAAGGGTGGGAGCCCCAGGAGTGCTCACTGGGCACAGGCAGAGCCCCAGAGGGAGGACAAGAGAAGGACTGAAGGACTTTGGTAATTGCTTTGTAATAGGGCCACCATTTCCCAACCCCAGTGATTGAATAGCACCAGCTCAACAGGCTCCTGTGTTGTGTTCTCTGTCCTGTGGCTCAGTCATTCCACTGAGGAAAAGGGAAACATCGACCAAAACACGGGATCACAGATTGGTTGGGGCTGGAAGGGACCTCTGGAGATCATCTGCTCAGGCACATTAGCAAGGAGGGGGAGGGAGAGGGAGGAAAAGAGGAAGGAGGGAAAGGTGATAAACAGAGCACTAAAAAAAGAGAAAGAAAACAGGAAGAAGAGGGAAACAAGTGGAGAAAGGGAGAGAAGGGAGGAAAGGAGTCTTTATCTTTGGGTCAGGATGAATTTGAGACTCAAAATGTCTAGGGGAAAAAAGGGGAAGAGGAAAGACGGGTATAAGAGAGAAGTAGATTGATGAACCCAGTCTGCCTGTCACAGGAAATATCCAGATTTCAACAATAAAGGCTGTCCAGAAAGTGGGAACTCAGCCAAACTGCAATTCCTGAGCAGAGGGAACCCAAGAACAAAGCAAACAACCACCTTTGTGCTCGGGTGGCAGCAGCAGGAAGGTGGCTCTGGGGACTCCCCAGTCTGACTGCCCTGAGGGGGAGCACTGGGGACTTGGCTGAGATGTCAGAGCACCCCAAGGTGTCCTGGCTGTCCCAGGAAGACTCAAAGGATGTGTTACAGCACAGCTGGCACATCTGCCCAGCGCTGGGGCTGGGCTGACCTGCTTTGTCCCTGGATTACATCCCACTCTGATGAGCTGTCACAGGGCCATG
>WBMV01006179.1:738061-750545 GCA_013396655.1 Campylorhamphus procurvoides | reverse complement strand
CACCCCCAAGTTCCCAATGATGCCCAGAGTCCTTTAATCCAGACACAGACCATCCCACTTGGCTGATTCTTCATGTAAACCCTCCCAGGAGGAGCTTGCTGACGTTCTCACAATGCAGAATGTGTATGATGTGTGAGCTGGAAGTTTCACAAACCACACACGCCCGTCACCAACGTGACTCATCTTCACACGTCGCTTTTGGGGACTGGTTTCTGTAGGAGTTGCTTCCCATTGATGTAAATCTGCCCCAGGGCACCTGTAGAGGAATCCAGTGGATTCCTCCACTCAGGACTCTGATGACATCACGTTTGAGGAATGCAGATTATGAATTTTGTGCCTGAAGGCCATTAATTCTGAGGCTCCAACTCTGTTAAATCTGTGTCAGCTGCTGCAGCAGTGATGTATAGTCCAGACTTTGAACCCAAATAAAAGGGTCTTTGCTACCTTTTGGGTGATACATCTTCTTGGTAAACCACTCTGTATGGCCAATTAGTTCCATCTCGGTGATTGGTTGCATTATTATTATTATTTTATTATTGCAATTATGATTTCAGAGTCCTCTGATGGCTTCAAGAGAAAGGACAGTCCCTTCCTAAAATACTTACGGAATGAAAAGAGGGAGAAGATGAGGGAAAGGAGAAAAAGAGAAAGGAGTGAGATTAGCCAGGGACTGCAGCACAAAAGACACAAAAATCTGGTCCCCCTTGAGCCTCCTTTTCCCCAGGCTGAGCCCTCCCAGCTCCCTCAGCAACCCAGGAATGTGGGGACACTGAAGTTCCTGTCAGTACAAACATAAACCAGTGACTGTTCTAACATGTTTTTCCCTGTCCTTGAACTGGATGGATTTTTACTGCAGCTTTTTGGATTACTGAGCCCAAATGCTTCAGTAATAAAGAAATATTAATGTTATTAACTAGTATTTCCCCCTTTGGATGTCATTTAATACCCTTTTTTCTCTCTTTCTCCTCCTCTCATCTGTCTTACTACAAATCATAGCTTGCTTTACACCATGAGGAGAGGCTGGAGAGCTTGGCAGGGAGAATTAATGGACAGAAATGACAAAAGACTCTTCTTCCTATATCTAAAAGACTCCACAGTGTTGCCAAACTGGAAGTTCTTGTAGGAGTTTTTCTTTAAATTAAAAAAAAATAATAAAATATCCGAGATGACCTTAAAGCAAGGAAATTCTGCACATCCCTCCCTCTCTTCCTATTGAGGCAGCAGCTCTGCCAGAACACACAGCACAACACGTCATGAATTCACAGGCAGAAGCAGTTCGAAAATCCTTCTTGGACAAGGTTTCTATTTAATTGGCTTAAAAAGCCACTCTTCTCCCACACAGTCTTCTGCAGAGCCATCTGTGCAGGGAATTAGCAATCTGGATAAATAGTCTGTGAAGGAATTCGCCCTCCCTGGCACGGCTGGGCCCTGGGGAGCCCCATCCAGTGGTTGTGCCCAGGGGCTGAGCAAGGACAGGCTGAGGGAACCGAGGGCTCCAAAGTGCCCTTGGAATTCACACCGTGCCTGGAAGGCCTGGGAGATCCTGGGACCTGAGGGAGGAGCAGAGAGGAAAACCATGGGCACTGCTGAGCTGGGATGTTTTGGAGTCATTTTGGTGGGGATGTGAATATTTGTGGTCTCCAGTTCCTTGTTTTCTTGGGGTAGGAGGAACTTTGGAAGAACCAACGACACTGAATTAAAGATCAAATGTGGAAAGGAGCAAGGAAGCCCGAAGAGGACACTGCTGTTGGACACTGCCTTGGAACTGCATCATGTTTCCAAGCATTCCCAGCATCCAAACCCCTGCCAAGCAAACCCAGCATGTGGAGATGGTGCTCCTCCTCCAACACATCCACAGGCTGGTTGCAAAACAGAAGTGAAAAAAGAAAGGCTATAACCAAAACACATTTGAAGGACGTTCACGGTGTATTTTGCAAGCCTGTGAGCAGAGCACCCAAAACTGCCAGCAGGGAATGTGCTGGATGCTGGATTTGGGGTTATTCCATCTGAGCACGGATGAAGAGGGTCAGCATTTCAGCTCTTCCCCACCTTTCTGATTTCAGAAAATCTCCCCATCCTCGTTGTTGAGCCTTTAACACAAGCCTTAATTACACTTCAACTCCTGCCTCTTTCCAGCTGAGACCTTCCCATCCAGCACGTGACACTCCACAGGCTCCCACGAGCACCAGATGGAGTTTGTTTCCAAAGAGTGGCACCAGCAGCATCTTACTCTGCTTTGAGGATGCCACAGATCTAAGTGTTTCTGAGAAAGACCCTGTGGACATGCCCTGGGGATGGTTCCCCAGAATTGAGAAGGGAGGAAGCTGCGAGGCAGCACAGGCTGACTCAGGAGGCCCCCAGTGCCACCCTACAAGCTGCACCTCCAGGAATCCAGTAGGAATGTTAAATGGCACATTAATGCAGGCTGTGCCCAAGTATTTAGTGCCCATTTTAAGAACCCCAAATTTTCTCCAGGCACAGGACACTGTAACAACCTGATAGCATCACACCTGATACCTCTCCAAGTATCACAACCATGTGATACCCTAAGAACGTAATTTTCAAAGCAAGATCAACAGGCTGGGAGAGCTGGGAATGTTCCCCAGGAGAAGAGAAGGCTCCAGGGAGACCTGAGAGCCCCTCCCAGTGCCTAAAGGGGCTCCAGGAGAGCTGGAGAGGGACTGGGGACAAGGCCTGGAGGGGCAGGACACAGGGAATGGCTTCCCAGTGCCAGAGGGCAGGGCTGGATGGGATATTGGGAAGGAATTGGTGGCTGGGAGGGTGGGCAGGGACTGGCCCAGGTTGGGCAGAGAAGCTGTGGCTGCCCCTGGATCCCTGGGAGTGTCCAAGGCCAGGTTGGAGCCACCTGGGCTGGTGGGAGGTGTCCCTGCCCATGGCAGGGGATGGGATGGGATGGGTTTTGAGGTCCCTTCTCACCCAAACCATTCCATGCTTCCCAAGACAGTTAGATGTGGTTTTAATACTTTTCCATGCTAAATCTCCACCCCCAAACCTGTTGTGAGGCACTGCTGTGCCCGAATTTCTGCGGCTGTGTAGATCCCAGGGGGCCATGGCAGGGTGCAGCCCACTCCTCCTTCCCAAGCCATGCCCCACGTCACTCCAGTGCCCCCATGTCCCCACCTTGCTGCTCCTCCATCTCAAACCAAGGGAATAAAAGTACCAGCCAAGCCGCCTGCATCCAATCCAATCTCTCCAGCGGACACTAAAGGGATAATAAAAGGATAATTTACTAGTATTCATTCAGATAATCCATCTTGAGCAGATTTGGAGCTATCTGCATATGCCTAATTAGGATTCAGTGCGGTGTGTGCTGTCGGTGCCACGGCAGGTTCCCAGTGTGATGGTGCTGGGGGGGCCCTGTGGCTGCTCCTGGGGCAGGAGGGTCCCCTGGGTGGGATCAAGGTGCTCCAAAAAGAGCAGGTCACCTGCAAAGCTGAGCACTGGCAGAATTTTTCATCGACGGAAAAAGTCTTTCCCGTGTTAGCAACACTTTCAAAGAATATCCCCCTCGGGGAGTCATCCTTCCAGCAATATAAATTACCTTAAAGGGGGAATCAGCCCAGGCAATTAGACCTTTTAGAACAGGTGACCACCCTCCTACATATTAAACCTTGGGAGACAAAACTGCCTGTGCCATCCCCAGCCACGCCGGGTGCTGCAAGTGTCAGTAAACACACAGCCATAATTACATGAGCTGCCTCATTTCACCAGGATCTTCTCGAGATTCATCATCTGCACATTGATTTTGGATCAGGGGACTCTGCGCTTTCCTCTCTCCCTAACGTGGTTTTGAGCAAGGTTTAACCTCACCGAGGGAATTTGCTCCTAAAGGTTTTGTTGATAGGGCAATGACAAACTTGCCGGGGTTTGTGGTGAGGCCCCTTTGGCTCTCCCACTGTTGGGGCACCTGCCCCGTGCTGGGGAACCTTCTCCAACCTCCTTGTTACCTCCAAGCCACCTGCCAGGTCAATCCTGTGGAGCTGTGAGCCCTTACAGAGTGGTTCATTATTCCTAGCCTACATTTTGCTAAGGGAACAGCTTTTCCCAGAATCCCAGGATCTCTGAGGCTGGAAAAGCCCTCGCAGCCCCCAGAGNCCTCAGCCACTCCTCATATGCCTCACTCCCCAATGACCATCCCCCTGATACCTGGCACTGCCCTGGGAGCAGCTCCCCAATTTGGCCACCCCCCCTTGAACATGAACCTTGAGCCACAGGGAGCAAATCCCAATGTGCTTGTGTCTGCTGACCTTGGTGGCACCTCCTCCAAAATCAGGGCAAGTCACACCAAACCAGCAGCTCTGGTTGTGACACCAAAGGAAAACTGAACCACATTAGCCCAACATGCCATATTTTGGCACTATCAGAGAAAGGAAATAAATAAACCCATAAATAAATGGGAGGAGCAGGCCCTGGGGGTGAGCACACACTGAGGGGCTCTGGCCTGAGCGCCGAGCAGATAACAATTACCAGCAAGTCATTACTTAAAAACGGGATAATTTTTCAAGCAAGCCTGAATGCATCTGCACATTCCCAGCAAGCAAATAGGTTTGAAAACCCTCTGAACTGGAAAAAAACATTGCCAATCCTGACCATATGCTTTTCCCGGACTGTATTTTAACAAATGTTTGCCCAGTCTGATAATGTACGAAGGGAAAGGCGGCTCTGGGTGGAACTGCATCAGCACTGAGATGTTTAGCCCGTGGCTAAACAGGATTTTCCTGTTCACAGTTATGATTTCGTGTTTTGCCATAATAAAAAGCCTTGATGAAAAATATAGATGTTCACAGTGTGAACACTGTCACATCATTAGTTTATAAATAAACATGGATTACGTTAAAAAAACCTCTTTAAGCACAGTGACCTCCCAGTGCAAGGGCTCCCATAGCCCTCTGTGTATTCCAAAGGGTCAGAGCAGCTGCTCCAGGGAAATCCAAGGATCCCTGACCATGGCAGAAGTTTGGAATGAGATGAGCTTTTATGGTCCCTTCCAACCCCAGCCATGCTGGGATTCTATGATTTAACTGCACAGGACCATGGGTTTTCTTCCCAAAACTCAGGAAGAAGATCTGGAAATGGAAGAAAACTTGAGGGCTCGTGCTGTGCTTGGGAGGGTTTGGGAACAACGTCATTTCAGGGATGGCACAGCTGGCAGGGACATGGGGGATGCCCAGACTATGCAGCCTTTATGCATCTGGCTCTATGTAAAATAAAAAGGAGGTTTAAAAAGGAGGGAGGGTGACATTTTACATGGGTAGGTAGTGGCAGGACAAGGGGGAACAATTTCCCAGTGCCAGAGGGCAGGGATGGGTGGGATACTGGGAAGGAATTGCTGGCTGGGAGGGTGGGCAGGGACTGGCACAGGGTGGGCAGAGAAGCTGTGGCTGCCCCTGGATCCCTGGGAGTGTCCAAGGCCAGGCTGGATGGGGCTTGGAGCAATATGGGCTGGTGGAAGTTGTCCCTTCCCATGGCAGGGGTGGAACAAGATGAACTCTGAGGTTCTTTCCAACCCAAACCATTCTGGGATCCCACAGAAATGCTGCCTGACAGATTTCAGGGTGGAACTCAGCACGAAGCTGCAGAGCTTTTGCTTCAGGCAGAGCTTTGGCAGTGTCTGCATGAGAGAGGAACACACAAACCTTCAGACCTCTTTCCTGCAGGTCCCTGTCACCAGTGTACTTGGCACAGACAGGAGCCCACCAGCACTCCCAGTATGGGCACTCCTGCAGGAACTGGGGGAGCAAATCCATCACACCAGTAACAGGCTGGAAACGTCAGACAGGGCGTTGCTTCCACAAGGTTCACGTGGACATACCCAGGAGCAGCTTGTTGTCCACTTTATCACAGAAACACAAGACATCTTGAGCTGGAAGGGACCCACAAGGATCATTCAGTCCAACCCTTGGCCCTGCACAGACACCCCAACAATCCCCCTTGTTCCTGTCCCATTGCCCAAACCCTCCTGGAGCTCTGGCAGCCTTGGGGCTGTGCCCACTGCCCTGGGGAGCCTGGGCAGTGGCCACCACCCTCTGGGGAAAGGACCTTTCCCTGAGATCCCACCTGACACAACTCCAGCCATTCCCTGGGTGCTGTCCCTGCTCACACACAGCGTGACCCTCCAGGACAGGTCCCCTCCTGGGCAGGAAGGTGCATTCCTCCTGTGGCAGGTGTTTTGTTGGCTTTACCTCCCTTGCCTAAGGAATACAGACTGCCATCACTATCCCTTCTGAGGCACCTGAATAAGATGTCTCAGCCTTTCCTTGAAGTCACTCCTTCCATCACCCACAGGTTACTTTTGGCTAACTCCCTCCTCCTGGAGATCCATCCCCAACAGGAATACACAGCTGACTGGCAGATTTCACACTTCCAAGCTGAAATCCAGCCTTCCAACCTATTTACTCCCCTCCTCCTTCAGGGTGGGTGCTCTTTGCTTGTCACTTCTTCTGCTGGGAACTGTCATTTGTTTACCTTTTTTTCCCTAGTGCTGTGAAATGATGCATCATTCCAATGCCAAGGTGCTGGTAAATGACAATGTAATGGCCAAGCTAAGTATGCTCTAACAGGAAAAGAAAAAAAAATCACTAATCAAAGTCTTTCAAATTATATGGAATACTGACAGCTTTTTACGCTGTTTTAATTAAGTACACTGTAATTTAAACCACTGAACCATAACAACCCAACGTTTAGTGTTATATCCCTAGGAGAACTTTAAAAATATGCATAATTCTGCCTGGAAGGTAATTGAGGGATATTTTTGGGGTGGTGGGGGTAATTAAAGGTTATACAGGAGAGTAATAGGAATTTTACTTGGGTACTGATGGTGCAGCAACTGTGCTAAAACCTCCTCGGGAAAGTGATTCATGTTCCTCCTGTTATTTTTGAGGGCTGTGAGTGCCAGGGCTGGGCTCTGGCAGATCCTGTGCCCAGTGCACCTGGGGAGGGGCAACGTTTCCTGCTGTGGCTGCCCACCCTGGCTCAAACAACGGGAAACTTTAAGAGTGGCAAGAGAAATTAATTGATCTCCTCCCATCAGCAGGTAAGAGATGTTTGTCCTCTGGCTGAGGGTCCTGTCACCTGGGAGGAGCAAAGGGAGGGGTGCTGGCTTTGGGGATGAGGATGAGGGATGAGCACGAGGGGAGGAAAGCAGGGAAATCCCCTTGGGAAGGCCACCCCGAGTTGTCCCTGAGCAGGAGAAGGGTCTTCCAAGCACCGGTTCAGCACAGTGAGGGGTTCCAGCCCCACATGGAGATCCTGCTTGGGATGCTGGAGCAGACCTGGCTCCATCAGCTCTCACGTGAGGGGTGTTAAAGACTGTTCCTAAAAGTGCCTCCCAACCCATCATTTTCGGGGGCAATATTTGCTCCAGACTGAGGCAGGGAAGGAAGGTGCTGGCAGCCCCTAAAGCTGACGGGCTGCACAGCTCCAGCTGCCATAGGATGTACAGGGAGATTCAATGTGAAAAGTGGAAGATAATGTGCTCACACACTAATGGGCACTGAACTAGACACAGGCTCATTTTTCACATCATGTCATCTCTAAGGTTTGAATAAAAAGTAATGGCTAGAATGAGCCTGGATCTATCTCAGACATTATCATTTGCCTCCTCAGTTTTATTTGTGTTGACTTGTACAGTCTAAAAAGATGACAGTCTCCGGGCCCCCGGATCAGTGTGAGTGATAATACACAGCACATTACACTGCTGGTGACAGCTCCTGTTCTCCTCGCTGGCATCTGAGCGCGCCGCATCTCCCTCCGTCATCTCAAATGCTATCAACTGACAGAAGAAAGAATCTCGCAGAGGGGACATCACAAACCCTGTCTGTTATGATTTTATGAGATAAACTGGAGTTTCGAGGGTATCTTGTTCGGGAAATTAGTGTCAGTCAAACTTTGGGGTTTTTTTTCTTTTCTTTTTTTTCTCTCCCTTTCCCTCTTTTATTTTTTTTCCTTTAAAAAGATAAATAGCAGGCTGGAGCAAAGTGGCTCTATTTATGCTGCCACACAAGCAGAGCCTAATTTGAAATTGTGTGTGTGGGGGGGGAAATAACCATTTTAAAAATAATAATCCTCTTCTTGTGGCGAGGATAAAGGAGACACTCCAGATTTCATCTGAGCATGACTAAACAGCCACGTAGCTCCCAGCACTTTTAACGCAGCAATACAGGAATTTTTTTTATTTTCTCCTCTAAAAACATCTTAAATTTCCTCACCAGCCAACAGCCTGAATTCTAAAAGTTGCTCAAGCTGTCGCATTCAGCTATAAATTCATATAACCTGAGATCCCTCAGCTGAACCCTCCACGCTCGGCCCCACAGGCATAATGCTTAATTAAGTGTAATATCCTTATTTAAGACGGGCAGTCTCAGTAAGCCTGGTAAGTGTTCCAGAAATTATTTTCAGAGATTTTTTAGCTACAGGAATGTATAAGGGAGGAAAAAATATTACCGAGATAATCTACAGTCTCTAGAGGATCCCAACCTTACAGAGATATGCAAAAACCCCCAATTCTTTTGTTTAACCTGGAAGATAATTCGAAACCTGCAGCTAATGAATCCCAGTAGGTTAGAGGGGGTTTGGATTAAGCTCCAATTTGCTAATCCTGTTGCTGGAGGTGGGGGAGGATCCTGGCAGCCCATTCATTCCCTCTGGGCTCTCACACTCGTGTCACTGCCCACAGAGCTGCTGTCTGGGGGGGTCCTTCCCAAATCCCCCTGGGATGGGTCACAGCAGCCCCCCATCCCAGTCACATGCCACTGATCCGGTCCTGGGGATGTGGAGATGCTCCTCCCTGGATCCCAGTAATTCAGTCCTGGGGATGTGGAGATGCTCCTCCCTGGATCCCAGTAATTCAGTCCTGGGGATGTGGAGATGCTCCTCCCTGGATCCCAGTAATTCAGTCCTGGGGATGTGGAGATGCTCCTCCCTGGATCCCAGTAATTCAGTCCTGGGGATGTGGAGATGCTCCTCCCTGGATCCCAGTAATTCAGTCCTGGGGATGTGGAGATGCTCCTCCCTGGCCTGCATTGCACACAAGGGAAGTTTTTACAAAGCTGCTGCTGTTCTCTAGACCCACCAAGCTGCCTTTCTTACACTTTCAAACCCCACACGTTTCAGAATCATAAAAATGTACAAGCACTTGAACCATAATCTGCCAATTGTGGCAGCTGTTTCCCATGCAATCTCAGCTACTGCTGCTGTAATGAATGTGTCTCACTTGGCTGAAGTTCCTGGGAGTGTTTAACTCCGAGTGGTCCTTTGCAGACCCTGTGCCTGCTTTGAATTTCCTCCACTGCTGAGGTGAAAAGATGTCCCAAAACATGCAAAATGGGCAAGAGATCTGACCTTCCCTCCCATCTTTGCTTCAGCAGGATTTCTCCTTCAAAGCTGCTTCCAGGCAGGTCTCTCACACCACGTCCATGTTCCACTGCTACATATATTTAATGAGCAATAGGAATTAAAGCCACAACAGAAGTAAAACCCAGTGAGGACAAGTGAAGAGATGGAAGCAGCAGGAAGCAGCAGAATTAGTTTTTCTACCAACAGGAGGACTGTGAATGCTTTTCTCACAGTCACAAGTGTCAAACCCAAACCTGTGGTGGATTCTGGACCCCACATCAGATGTTCTGCTTTAATAGAAACCTGCTGTGTTGGGGAATTTCTAATAAATCTCAGAATCTTTGTGTTGTTGCTGAAGTCTTCAGGAGAACAAACAACCATACATATGTCAGGGTGACCTAAATGGGGCCTTCTAGGACCTGAAGGAGCTGACAAAGAACATGGAGAGAGACTGTTTACATGGGCTTGGAATGACAGGACAGAGGGAATGGCTTCCCAGTGCCAGAGGGCAGGGATGGGTGGGATATTGGGAAGCAATTGGTGGCTGGGAGGGTGGGCAGGGACTGGCCCAGGTTGGGCAGAGAAGCTGCAGCTGCCCCTGGATCCCTGGGAGTGTCCAAGGCCAGGTTGGACAGGGCTTGGAGCACCCTGGGCTGGTGGGAGGTGTCCCTGCCCATGGCAGGGGGTGGCACTGGGTGGGCTTTAAGGTCCTTTCCACCCCAAACCATTCTGGGATTCAATGGCTCTATGACATGGCTGGATGCACTGCCACGATCTGTGCCTGCACACAACACACAGCTCAGGGACACAAAATGCACAAAACTTGGAAGCCACTTGTCCTGTCTGTTGTTTCTCTCATTCAGCTCCTCAACTCAACCTACCTGATGGTACCTCATTTCCACCAGGCTCGTTTCCAACCAGACAAAGAGGTAGAAGCCCCCAAACAATCCGGTGTGGGATTCCATAAGTCCCCTTCCCTGGGGGAACCTCTGCTGCTATTTAGCTGATTGCAATTTCTCATCACAGCAATTCTCAACATCATCATTATCAGTACAGCAATCAAACACAAACAGGAGCTGGTTCTAAATGAGAGCTGGATGGGTAATGAAATAATTGCTTTGCTTGGCAGCCCAGGGACACTCCCCAGCCCCCAAATACCTGACCTTCTTCCAGCGTGGCAGGTACACTGAGCTTTCCATGTTTTACATCCCTCCTGGATATATCACAGCCATAACTCTTGCCTTGCCCAAGGCACTGTGGAAATTCCACCTTGTCTCTGGTAACTCTGTGAATTTCCCTTGTACTTCTCAATTTGAAAACACGTCCCAACCAAGAATGTGTTGTTATTAGTAGGAGCAGGAGCAGCATTAGTGCTGTTGCTCACTGCATCACTTAAGGAGTGACTTCCCTTCAGCACAAGGACCGAGGGCACAGCCCTCCCCTGGCACTGCTCCCACCCATCCTCGTGCTGAGCAACACACAAGGTGGTTTCTTATCAATTCTGATAAACAGAACTCATTTTATCACTGCAAAAATCCACAAAAATTAAACCATTACATGTTCACTTCAATGATTAAGATTTATCTGATTAATGGGACAACAGTCCCACCTTCCCTGGGCACCAAAATGGTTCTGTCTGGATGAAACATCCTCCACCTGCCCAAAGGGTGAATATTTACTACCTGTAGTAGCAGGCACACCAAGCACCCAGATGTCCTGGAAGTGTGCTCAGTTTAGGAAATAAGTGCCTGTATTTCTGGAGGTTTTTCAGCAGTACAGTATTTAGCATTACAGCTCCATTTTAAAGTTAATTCAAGGTATTTCCAATGGCCCTTGTGTGCCAAGAACCTTCATTCCCTGCTCTTCCCAAAGAGTTTGTGTCTCCTGGTCTGTCTTCTGGTGTGTCCAGGGCCACATACACTTTTGTAAATGAAACCTCTTTGGCCAAATTAGGATCCTCTGGGGTATCTGGGGTTTCTATGGCACTATTTATCACCGTGTACCCCAACATTTCCATCCCCACCTCAGACACATTCCTCAGGGCTCCAAGAACAAGGGATTAAAGTGGAATTTTTCGTTGTTCTGGGTTTTTTTTTAAAACATGTTCCTGCACAGGGGATCAGGGAAAGGCTGACAGGGCACTTTCCACCTGGCACAGGTTTGTTTTCCTGCCAGAGCAGGTGCAAAAACCTCACACACACCCTTTCCTACCTGCTCTCTGCCAAGCCCCATAAGGGAGCCCTCAAAGATCAGCAGATGAAAATTGTTCCAGTTCAATTGAGTCTCCGGGGGCAAAATCCCTGCTTTTGACTTGGGGTTTTGGTCTGAATTAAAAATCCCAATGAAGTTTTTATAATTAACCTCTTGAAGACACAAGAATAGTCTCTGCATCCACATTTAGGGACACTTCAGCTGTGTTTCAAGATTGGTGGAATGTGCTGTTGTAAAAATCAGGAGACGGTTCTGTATGAGCCATGTTGGGATCACACGGACCCAAAAGTCAGAATAACATCTCAAAACAAGCAGAGGAAAAGCAGAAAAAAAAAATGAATCCTCCTCTCCCAAGCATCCTGCATCCATTTTCCCGAGGAACAAACCCCCCATTTCACAGGCAGCACTTCCCAGGGCTCAGAGCAGCTCAGCTGACATGGCCCAGCACCTCCAGAGCGATGCTGAGCTGCTCCTCTTCCCTCCAGGCAGGTCCCTGGGCATCAGAACATCACAGAGGGGACACAACAGATCCAGAAGGGACAGAAAAGTTAAAGTTCTACTTTTAATTTTCTATTTAATGCAAATACACTCGGGCACTGGTGAGGGAGTGACCTGGTGCAGGGCAGGGATCACAGGCATTTGCACCCACCAGGTCACCACAGCCACATCCCGCAGCCCTGGAGACATTCCCTATGGAGGGAAGCAATTGGGAAACAGTCAGGGAGCTGACAGGGCACAGGGGAGGCTTGGGGTGCAGGATATTCTGCTGGGGTTTGGAGTTTGGAACCAGAGGATGATGTTCTGCTGGGATTTGGGGTTTGGAACCAGAGGAAGATGTTCTGCTGGGTTTTGGGGTCTGGAACCAGAGGAGGATGTTCTGCTGGGGGTTGGGGTTTGGAACCAGAGGAGGATGTTCTGC
>WBMV01006179.1:705630-737676 GCA_013396655.1 Campylorhamphus procurvoides | reverse complement strand
CAGAGGAGGATGTTCTACAGGGGTTTGGGATTTGGAACCAGAGGAGGATGTTCTCCAGGGTTTCTCCCCCCAGCTGGAGGGGCTGCACAGAAAGGCAGCACAGGCAGGCGCCTGCCCCAGGCTCCGCTGTGGGAAACTCCTCGAGGCTCTGATCAACAAAGCACTCGAGGAAATGCTTCACCTCAGCCGTGCAGGGCTCCCAGGGGGATCAGCCTCCTCCTCCACACCAGACACTTGCTGAAGGGCCCTGCTGAGTTGGGACCTGCCTCTGAAACACTCCTGCTCCACCACGCAGCCTCTGTGCCTGGCTACTGGCTGTGCCAGTGCTTGGGAGAGGGGAAACTGGGAGATGCTGTATTTGGCTTCTTAGGGGGCTGGGAAACAGCAGCTGGTTACATTTATATATCTGTGTATATATACACTCACATCTAAACACAGATATATCTATGTACATAGAGATAGATAACCGATAAAAGACAGTTAATGGATGGATAATTGATACATGATAGACAGATGATAGATAGAGAGATAATTGATAGATAGATGACAGATAGATAATCTTCTTTCATGCTGGGGGATGTTTTTTATCCTGCCTTTAAGAAGAAATTCCCCAAATTTAACAAGAGAGAAAACACCCCTATTCCACAAGTCCCCTTGTGCTGTCAGGTCAGACCCCACACCCCCAGCCAGCACAGCCCATCACCGAGGTGGTTTTAGGAGCAAAGTGTTTCTCCTTTTTGGTGTTTGTCTAACATACAGCCCCAGGGAAATGACAGCAGCAATTGGTGGGAGCTGCCCAGCAGGACTGTGCTGGCACAGATGTGATCAGCAGTGGAGGTACAGAGCACATCTGGACATGGTGGGGGACACGAGGGATGCTCAGCATTCCCATGTAGGGTGGTGCCCTGGGAATGGGGTGATTGCACTCAGCAACAAAAACATCCCAAATATCCTAAATCTGTATCCACATGCTAAGGGTACAAAGCTGTACCATTGGCACCTTGGACAACACCCTTCAAAAGTGCAGACACAGCAGTGCTCCTGTCCCTGCCACCATCCCGCTGCACCTTTTGGAGTCCCAAATTCTGTGGGAAGGCCAAGCAATGGGCTGGGGCTGTGAATCAGGCTGAGGTTAAACGCAGAGCATCCCTTCTGCAGGGGCTGCCGGCCCTCCCAGCCCTCCCAGCCCTCCCAACCCTGCCAGCCTCGCGTGGCGGCCGCAAGGTAAACATGAAAGGCTGCCCGTGGTAAATTCCGCGCCGGGATCTTGACAGCGTTATTTCCAAAGGTATCACATCTTAATCAAATTTCCGACCAAAGCACCGCGGCGCCGAGCTCCGTCATAAACCGCCGAAATTATATAACACACATGTTTTTATGCTTTGCCAATTACATCTGAAATAGGGACTGTTTGTTTCAGCCCCTCTAAAAATGAGGCGAGGATGAGAAAACAACCTATTTCCTTATTAGGTTCAGGAGTCAAAGGACTCAGCCAGGAGCCGCAGGCTTCAAGAGCATAGAAGATTAAGACATATATTGGATTCATGATGGAGGGCACAAAGTTCATTTTCAAAATAAAACAGAATTTTATTCATATTCCTTTTAAAATTCAGATTGCCATTTGCCAGCTGACCTGTGACATGGCAGCAGTGTATTACATTTTCAATGAGCAGCCTGTCTGGAGCTGGCAGGAGAGGAAACTGCTTCCTCCTGGAGTTTTTTCAGCACCCTTAAATAGTAAGAATTTGTCGGGATTGTTGTCAGTAATGGTAGACGGTGCAAACAGGGACAGGGCAGCATATTTATTTTTAATAAGGCGACATGCAGAATAGCAAAGTCACTGGCATTATGCACTGAGTAGGGCTAAAAAAATATACAAAAAAAAAGAGAAATCAGAGCTCAGTTGCAATTTGTATGTGGAAATCAGGGGTAAAAATACTTGGCAGATACGTTGAAAATAAAAACAAAAGCAGAGCAGGAAAAAAAATAGGCATCTATATTAAAAAATCAAATGCAAAAGCAGTCTGAGGCAAGTTTGCAGAGAGCGCGAGTCAAGCCAAGGGTTTCTATAGCGAGGAACCAGATTTATCGAGCTCGCCATCTGTCAAAATTATATTACAAAAGGCACATATGCAAAGATACAAGACGACTGATTTTCATATATATTAAAACCCTCAACTCCTGCGGAAAATGAGACGCCCAAAAGCTCCCACCTCCAACTTTGGGGGTTTTGCAGTAATTCCACTGCCACGGTCACGGAGGGGGCTGTTCTGCCAGGGACTGTAGATCCAGCCACATGTGTCCCTGGCACCCAAAAATACTACATTTGGACTCAAAGGATGGGACCTGCAGGAGGGGGATGTGGTGGGTGCCCTCTGCTCCTCCCACCACCACCAGCCCACCCAGTGATGCTGGTTTGTGCTCTGAGTGAGGCAGCCAAAGCCATCGGCACTCGTGGCAGGCTCTGAGCCCACATTCCTGGGGTGAAACAGCAGGGTCGCTGCTCCCTCCCGGTCCCACCCCAATTATTTGTGTATTAGGTGCCTTTTGTCACTGCAATCAAAGCCTGAGTACAAACCACGCCGCTCTCCTGATAACTTAATCAAGGACACTCTGCTTCAATCTACCTGTAGATAAAATCCAGTGTATATTTTGACACGGAGAAACAAATCCACTTACCGCAGGTGAATTAGCTAATCATATATCAGTAAAAACACAGCTCGTGCTCGGCGTGAAGATGATGATGAATATAAATTCTCCACACGCTGAATTTTAAAATTTCCCTGGCCCCGGCTGTCTCATGTGAGCCATGTTAACCTGCAATCTGTAAATACTTATCTGTTGACAATGTAGAAGCAGGATAAGCAATTTTGTTGGCAATCTATTCTACTTTATGAACAGCTGAGCTCTAAAGGAGAGCGCTCCAGCCCGAGCTGGGGACTCGGGGCAGGGGAATGTGGGGGGACACTGGCTCTGCTCCCAGGTGTGTTTCTTCAGCCCTGGGCACTGGGGCTGTGCTGATCCATGCCAGGCTCCTCAGCCCACCAGGGATACCACAGGGCTGCTTACATTTCCCACCCTGGAGTCAGAGCACATTGATTTTACCATAACATGTGTCTTTACCTGGTTCAAGAGCACCTAACCCACCACAATGTCACCTTCCAGCTACTCCTGGGGTCCAGCTAACAGGTAGAAACACTGAGGTTTAAGTACACCAAACGTGGAAAGGGGAAAAAATCCACTTCTCTTTCATTGCAGCACTTCACATGGTTA
The DNA here is from genome assembly GCA_013396655.1 of Campylorhamphus procurvoides. NCBI lineage: Eukaryota > Metazoa > Chordata > Aves > Passeriformes > Dendrocolaptidae > Campylorhamphus > Campylorhamphus procurvoides. The sequence continues at coordinate 734,403 of WBMV01006179.1, read as the reverse complement.
TTTGTTTAATTAGTTCTTGATACTTATATTTCACATTTTGCCTCAATTTAGAACATAAAGCATCCTGAAATCCCGACCTGCATACACGTGTGTTTCCTCCACGTGTGGATTTCTTATACTGTGCCTGGTGGAAGGGGTGGAGGCTGGTTATGTATTAACATTAACAGTGTCACACCACTGGCTTATGCTATTGCTACTTTTTAAATTAATCATTAGAAAAAATTCTGGCTGCTTTGGCCATTCCCAGCATTTCCATGGCTAATTGTGTGAAGGAAGGGGCTTGGGGACTGCACACATCTCCTGGCCACCATGTGAGGGCTGTGTTTGATGTCTGTTTCTCCTGGGAGAGGTGGAAAAGCAGAGGAGAGGAGCAATCCTGACCCAGGGTGGAGAGGGGAGCCCAAAGCATCCTCCTGGATCCATCGCGGGCTGGAGCAGAGCGGCTGCTCGCTCAGCCCTCCCTCCCAAACCCACCGCTCCTTGGGCATAAAATACAGGCTCCTTAATTGGTGTGTGCTTCTCCAACATGTTTTTAATGAAAACGCAGCACATAACTCTTGGTTTGTTGGCTGGCAGAGCCCAATTTACAAAAGTGGGAGTGCGAGATAAGAACAGATACATCTGCAGCGCAGGCTGGGCAATGAATCACGCCGTGCCAGAGTTGAGCAGAATATAATTGAGTCCAACATCTCTGAGCACTTTCACCATAATTAATGATAATCTGTAACAGAGGAATCTGAGATTCCAGTTCAGAGAACTGTTTAATTAGGCCAAGTAATGAAAGCAGCAGCAGTACAAGAATATGGCCTGGCTCATGATTAATGATTCATGCTACTGAACACAAAAGTGCCGCACCGTTAACTCCGGCGGAGGCTGCAGCGCTCTGGCATTTACAAAATAGTGAAATGCATGCATTTTTGTGTTTTAAAGATGGAACTGGCAGGATCCTTTCCCCAGCTATTTACATGATAAATATGGTTGCAAAGGTAAGCGTCTCCCCCTCGCCGCCTTTGTTCTGGGGGACTTGCAGATAAATATGGTATCAGCCTGGACATCAGTATTAAGGGAAGATCTCTCTGCTCAGTAATTAATATCTTCACTTTTAAACTTAGTCAAACACCTCTGTTTTCCCTTTGTACTTGGCTAACACAGACAAGCCCTGGTGAAATGCTGCGCTCTGGGTGCAGCCACAGAACACATTCGGCTCATGGGAAGGAGAAAAGAATCAGTTCATAAGGTACAAAATGGAAAAGGGAAAGAAAAAATATGAAGAGATGGTAAGTTTTTTGCAGGCTTCCACTTTTGCTGGGTCAGGGTGCAAAATGTAGAGCAATTTGACACGGAATTGCCCTGGAAGTGTAAGGGACATGACAAAAGAAGTGATAAGACTGCCTGGGGCTTTAACTTACAAGCCAGCAAATTATATGGGTTTTATGTGACTATTTACTCGGCCATTCAATGAAACAAGGAGCACTACTTATCATGGGCACTGCAGAAGCCCCCGGTACATATGCAAGGTCTGAGATAAGAACACTTTTACAAAGGAGCATGTTCACTAATGTCTCCATTCCCCACCAGATTAGGTCTCCTTGGGTGCCTCTTCAGAAGCTGCCATGGTTCAGCACCCACCGAGACTAATACCCGTGCAGAAGACATTATCTGCTCTCTGGCATAATGGGCCAACATTTCCACCCTCCACCTTCATGGGGGACCCCCTGCCCTGCACCCTCTCCATCCCCTTCCCTCCTCCTGGCACACACAGGGAGCTCCTTCAGCTCCATCCTCTCCCTGATGGCCGAGCTCAGGGACATCGGGGGCTCCAGGAGTGGAGCTTTGAAAGGGGAGGAGAGACAGGCCAGGGCAAATCAAGAATGGAGTCACAGAGTACCCTGAGCTGGAAGAGACCCACAAGGATCATCCAGTACAGCCTCTGACCCTGCACAGACCCCCAAACATTCCTCCCCTGTCCCCCAGAGCATCACCCAAACCCTCCTGGAGCTCTGGCAGCCTTGGGGCTGTGCCCACTGCCCTGGGGAGCCTGGTCAGTGCCCACCACCCTCTGGGGGAAGGACCTTTCCCTGAGATCCCACCTAACCCTGCCCTGACACAGCTTCGTACCAGCAGCACTATTAGCTTTTATCAGCACATTTCCCTGGAGAAGAAAAGCTTAAAGAAAAACCCACCTAAAATGAAAGGAGAATGGATGTGCTTAAATTATGTCAAATAATGAGCAGGGCAACTTGTGAATCTTTAATGGACATTTTAAAGAGCTCATAAACTTTTGGGTGAGATTACAGAGGCTCTGAACCTGTCAAACACTGCTTTGTTTGACAAAGACACTCTGGCAACCACAGACCAGAGAGTTCCACACCTGTGGAAGGGGAACTGTGGGAAACCCTCCTGAGGGAGGCAGGACAAGGAGGAGGAGAAGGGTGTGATTATGGACAGGAGTGTGGTTCTTGGAATGCTGGATCCTGCTTAACTCATCCCAGAGTTCTTTGGAGATGTCACTGCCACAACGGGGAAGGGAAATTCGGTAGGGGAATTTCAGTTTTCCAAAGGACATTCAATGAGGTGCCACCAGCAGATGGACACCAGAGATAAAGGTGCACTGTGGGACTGGGGACAGAGACTTCATGTCACACTGACCTGAGGAGCTGGGGGTCTGTTCCAGTGCTCAGCCAGAGGGTGGTGGGCACTGCCCAGGCTCCCCAGGGCAGTGGGCACAGCCCCAAGGCTGCCAGAGCTCCAGGAGACAATGGAACAGGGACAGGGTGGGATTTTGAGTAATGTAATGTTTGATTCTCATGATCATTTATACTCTCAGAAAGGAAAAACCTTATAAATCTGAAGACGTACCCAAAGACAATTCAGCATGGAAAGGTTTGGGTCATGCCAAGTGGAGCAACTCAGTGCAGCTCTGGCCAGCAGAGAAGGTTTGGAGCAACTCCCAAATTCCAAAAGCATTTCCTGCAGGCCCCAGACAGGACATGGTGACAGCCACCAATGATTTCAGTGTTGGGCGATTTCCAGAAGGACACAAGGAAAGCTCCCAGCAGACATCAAACAAGTGCACAGTGATTCTTCAGCCTTTCCCTGTATCACGAAGGTTGCTCAGTGTATCTTCCCCATTCATGCACTGAATACAGTGGGATTTTTAGGGAATATGTATCTTTTCTGGTTAAATACTTTGAGTGACAGGTAATTCAGTCCTCTGTAAAATGTACCAGTGGCTTCTGCTTTCCTATTGCTCCTTAAAATAGTGACCTAAGGCTCATGATAGCACACCAGAAATGAAGCAGCAATCCTGAAACCTTCAAAGCTGCCAAGACCTACCCCATCCTATAGTTTATTCTGCATTTGTTTGGTGAGTGACTTTAGTATTTAAATTAGAGCTTTCTTTTGCCCCTCACTGAAAGATCCTGGCAGGTTTGTGCTCATCCTCATCAGCACCAGTCCCTGCAATCTCTGCAAACTTCTCATGATCATTTTTGCAAATGCAACTCAGCTGCTCCAGGGTTCAGAAAGGAAATGTTGAAATGGTATTGCCGCAGAAATATTTTTAAACTGAAGTCAGCAGCCTTAATTTTTTCCCATCTTCAACCCAAGAAAAATTAGTACAGTGACGTCTGAGAAAATAAACAGAGAAGGAAGTGTTGAAATCAGCCAGTGCTTTCCACGTTCTCATGCCAAATACTGACTTATTTTAGGTTCCTTCAGCAGTCCTAAGCCAAGTTCAAGGCTTACACCACTGGGAGATGAGTCCAGTGAGCCTGGCTTGGCCCTTTGGGAGAATTACTGTGCAAACATGGCCAGCATGTTTTCCTTGGAATGTGTTCCTACAGAAGTTATGCAGAGAGGGAAAAACTCCAATTCACAAAACCTCATCACTGGAATTGTTTTCCCAAAGGCCCAGTTCATGGGAGAGGGAAGGGATGAGATTCTGCCTAAATACCAGCGAGGGCTGCTCAAGAAAGGAGAATTACAGCAACGAGGGCAGGCAGAGTGAGAGGCTGAGGAGCAGTCCCAGGCATCAAAATGCAGAGGAAAATAATAAAAATAATTAAAAAGCATTGTTAAAGACACTGTAAACCACTTGACACCTCAAATCTGGGTCAGGGGAGAGCTGGGGCAGCCCCACACTGCACAGGCAATCCGAGGAAATGGGATCACAATCCGAGGAAATGGGATAATGGGCTCAGGATGGGACAGGGCAGGGCCAGGGGGGATATTGGGAATAATTCCTGCCTGGAAAGGGCTGTCCAGCCCTGGCACACCTGCCCAGGGCAGGGGTGGAGGAATTCCTGCCCCTGGAGGAATTTAAAAGCCATGTGGGTGTGACACTTGGGGACATGGTCAGGGGTGGCCTGGGCAGTGCTGGGTTAATGGCTGGACTCGATGGTCCTGGAGGGTTTTTCCAACTAAACCATTCCCTGGTTCTCTCTCCCTTCTCAATGGCTTGGACACACCTCAGTGGTGCCTTTCTCCAGCCTGTGTCCCCAGAGCCTCCCTGGTGACTGCACAGGCACAGCTGGTTTGCACCTAGACCAGAACAGGGAGATTGTGCTGTCATTCAGAGTCCCATCTGTGGTTGGTGGGACTTCTGCTCCCAGGGAGGGAGGACCCAGCACAGCCCATTCTCATCCCCCTGGCAGGGACAGCAGCAGAAGCTGCAGATCCATCTGCAGGGGCCCAAACAAACTAAACTAGTCCCTGGGACTGACTAATGCCATCGTTGGAACAGCTGGATTTATTGACTTTGCAAAATCAATAGCTATTTTTATTAATCATCTTTAGATAGCATGATGCTCCTACTATATCTCTTTCAGTGACTAATACAATAAATTTCCCCTTTTGATGTTCCCTGACATTTGAGCAAATTAAATGGAGCATTAAATATGATCCTCTTTGGGACAAAAGTGGGCAGAATCATTTGTGACTACTTTATTAACTGTTCTGAGAACACTGGCAGCCCCTTCCCGAGTGTTGTTCAGCATGCCATATTTATTATTATTTAAATTTTCCAGAGCAGTGCTATATTGCGATGGATCAAATGGTTTTAGTTGGGCGAAATGGAAATATTTCCCTATTTACTTTTCTTCTGAGCATGGCACCAGCAGAGGGAACAGAGCCCATCTTTGTTCTGTGTATTACAGGAAATATTCATCCTCTGCTTCGCTCTTAAGATGGACCATACCCCGTAAAAAGTTCACAGAAAAGTAACTTTGCTATGAAATAGTTACATGAATATTTTTAAAAGGGAGTTGAATAAGGAATTATTTTTTATTCTGAGAAAGTGACACCCATTTATCTGCTTAGACAAATGGTCAATTAAATACCACAGCTTGGAAAATAGAATTCAACAGAGTGGGGACCCCAACCCCAAACCAGATCCCATGGAAGTTCCTGGTGTGTTTTTAATGTACAGTCACATTATTGTCAGTGTATTCTGTATCAGCTATTCCTGGCATTTCTATTTAAATCACCAAATAACATTTAAAAATCAAAAATAATCAAATTACAGCACTTGGATGCTCCCTTTATTTCCAGGGAAGGTTTCTCAGGAGGAAGGATGGTAAGAAGTAAATTACTGAGCCCGCTGGTCAGAGCAGCAGAACTCAGATTCAGCTTCTTCTGTCGATCAACTGTTTATCAATTCTTGCACAAAACACCCATTCAGCACCTCGATGTGCCTAGATTATGTCTTGATAGGAGATTAATGGTGCCCAGCTTTCTTCTACTCCCTCCAAAATTGCAAGCACAGTTCCCATCATCTCCCCCAGAAGCACAAGGCCTTTCGGAGCCGCTCACGGCAAACATTGAAGTTTCAGATTAAGAAGATAAGAACCAATTGACATAAAATAAGAACCATCCGGAATTTTATAAGCAGGCTCAGAATGAACCCAGACATGAACTCCAATTGGATGTGGAGGATAAAGGGAAATGAGAGGTGACCTCCTCCCAAACTGCCTCCCCTGCAGGAGCACAGGGGTGTGTTAGCACAGTGCTCATTAGCCCTGAGAAGAAACTAATTAACACACGAGGAGCATTGTCTTGGTACAACCATGCAATTCTCAACCTCCAAGAGGTACGAAATCAGAGTGGGCATTTCTGCCCCCAAAAAGCCCAGGTGGGGCAGGGCTGGCACAACTTCTGCATCCCCACCTTTCCTGCTCTTCAGGTCCCCTCACCCAGGGACAGCCTCTGGCTTTGGGGACCACCAGGCTGCGTGGCAGGGCCGTGATGGCCCAGCAGCACAATCCCAAAATCACCGAGGCTGGAAAAGCCCTCCCAGCCCCCAGAGCCCACCCTTTGCCCGATGCCCACCTTGTCCCCAGCCCAGAGCACTGAGTGCCACGGCCAGTCCTGCCTTGGGCACCTCCAGGGCTGGGCACTCCAACCCTCCCTGGGCAGCCCCTGCCAAGGCCTGCCCACCCTTTCCAGGCACAAATTCCTCCTGCTGTCCCCCCTGCCCCGGCCCTGGCACAGCCTGAGCCCGTTCCCTCTGCTCCTGTCACTAGTTGCCTACATCACAAACCAATTTTCCTACATATCCCCCACTGATGAAATGCTGTTGTAGGAAACAGCCAAAATAAATGATTTTCCAGGTTTTATTACTTATTGGGAAAAAATATTGAAGGGAAGAAAAGTTCTAAGTTAATTTGAATTAGTTATGCAGGTTCTATCTTTTTTAATAAGAACAAAGCTCTTTCCCAAGTATTTCCTTGTTGCTTTCTTTTTTTCCCACTCATAATGTAATTTAAAATAAAATATTCAGATGCCAATATTAAAATAATAAATAACACAACAAAACCCCTGCTCTTGCCTGCTGTAGTTTCTCTCCTTAGGACAGTGTATTCCCAGCCACCCATTATCCCATGGAGCCATCCTCTCCTGCTTTGAGGGATGTTAAATCAGCAGAAAAGAGACCTCATTTTCCAGCAGACAAAGGGACAGCCCTTCCTCAGCACCCAAAATATTGGCACCCTGAGCCAAGTGGTCCCAAGGATGCTCTGGCTCAGCCCTTGTCCTGGGTGGGGAGAACAGCCACATCCTGCACCTTGGAAAGGTAAAAATCTTAGACATCCTCAAGGATTTTTAATGTCTTTGTAATTTTTTTTGTATTTTAGCATTGGGAGAGGGGGAAAAAAAAAGTCATGAACAAGAACTCATTTCTGCCTCTTGGAACAGGACAGGGTGAAGGACTCGAGGATCTTCACAATCTCACCAGAGTCACTGAAATTAGCTTTCTGCAATAAGCCAAGTCATGTCACCAGGCTCCTTTTAGACGATCTAAAGATTAAAGGCTCTATTCCTGGAGGGTTCCCGTGGCATTTACTCAGGGATTTTTATCAAGCTTTATGTGATGGGCTACCTAACACACCTCTTCCAACCTTAAGAGCTAACAGGAATTTGGTATCTCTCAACATGGATTTCTTGCTGTACTGTGGAATATTTGGCAAACATCTTGAGACTGTAGCCAGGCAAAGGCAGGAGAGAAAATGAAAGAAGAGGAGAAAAGTGGCCAAAGATTCAGAGCAAACACTTAGATTCAAAGGCAAAGTCTATATGAATACAAAGCAAGGATGTGTGTTAAATGCACAGGGTTGTGTGTTAAATGCACAGGTTTAACTGTAGTGGTATCGTTTTCCATGCCAGAATAAATCAGTGGGGTGGTCCTGCCATGGTCCGTGTCCATGGGGTGGCCCAGGCAACCAGAGCCCAGGACCAAAACACACCACCAGAATCACTGCCATGAACACAACCTGCAGCCCTGGGGAGTGTGAAAGGACAGGAGTGCTGCAGCCAGAGTCCCAACAGGAATCAGAGAGCTCCAGTGCTATGAAACTCCGTGGAAATTTAACAGGAAAGAGAGATTTGACAAATACCTGAGGTTACTTGAAAGCAAAATGCTTTCCATAGTGTCATTCAGCTCTACACTGAGCACCAGGGCAGGGATTGAAAGTCCTCTTCAAGTCTGGATGATTAAAAACCAATCCAAACCCCAAAACCACAGCAGGCTGTTGCTGTCCATGGAGAGGTTTGGAATCAGATGCTCTTTAAGGTCTCTTCTATCCCAAACCACTGTGTGATTCTATGAATCTCCCTTCCCAAAAAATAAATCAATCACGACACCTGGCACTGGTGCACAAGCAAATCCAACCCATGTTGAATGAAGAACAACCAACAGCATCACCATTACCAGCAGAAAAAGACACTTTCTGGCAGTGTGGCTTCTGTGCAAGAAGTCACCTCCCTCCTGGATGTCACCAGAGAGGCTGTTGGCAGGTAAATACCTCGGGTTTGTTGCTGTGAAACACAGGGAAGGGGAGGCTGCTCTGGTTGACAATCCCCTTCCAAACAGAGCAACAACCCCTCTGAGTACATAGATAACCATCCTCAAGGCTCTGAAATGACTGCTGTTGCAAATCCACCAGCAGAGGATCAGGATGTTTGCTCTTAGGAGCACAAAATAGAAGAAATGGCCACACAACTCCTAAGAGACTCATGGGCAGAGTTTATCCCATGGATGTGCCTGGCTTGGGCAGGTGGCTGATGGGGCTGCCTTGGGGTTGGTTCAGTGGGGGAATTTCATATACAAGCTTTGTCCTCTGCTCCAGGAAGATTTAAAGTCTTTAAACCATCATCTTGAAACCACACCACCAGCCAGGGCAAGAAACAGGAGAGCTGTTCTGGCACCAGTTGCAGCACACACAGAATGTCACTGCAGCTCAGCCCACGGTGGTGACACCATCAGGGGTATCCAGGGAGCAAAAGTCACAATGGGGTTTTTAAATAGCTCATTTGTCAGTGCATCAGCAACTGGGGGACAAGTGGGTTTAACCTTTGTACCACACAGCACCAGCTGGAGCTGCTCCAGGTGAGACAGCAACTTGTACATCCCTGGGCAAAAGAGCAGAAGGAAGGGCAGAAGGGCTCTCCTGGGGACTTTTGCCACCAGGAATGCTGCTCTTCTGGGCTCAGTGGAAATGCAGAAGGCTACAAAAAGCCCTGTGGGCCATCCCAAGCCTTGGCTGCCCCATGGGGCCAGAGCCCTTCCCTCACCCACGAGCCAGAACAGCCAGGCTGGTCACCTTTTAATTCTCCTGGTCTAAAACGGTGCAATTAGTGCAGGTCATGAACATCAAATGCCACAAGCCCTTCCAGCTGTGCCTCTGCGATGGCCTCCCACCAGAAATACTCCAACACGGTGATAAGAACATCCCACAATCACAGAAATCACTGACAGTGTCAATAACATGTAAAACCCCCACAGAAACTCCACAGCATTTTCCAAAAGACATCCACCAAACACAGCCCCTCCTATCTCCCATTCTGGTTTTACAAGGGGGACTTGGAAACAAATGGGCAGGGTAAATAGTCCCTGGCTGAGCTGCTCTGTCTCCAGGAAAAGATATTATATAGAGTTTCACCTGAAGTCCTCAGGGACCACAGCAGAGGGACCAAGAGCCATCAGCACCGAGCTGTGCCCCTGTGACTGAGCCCAGCAGCTCAAAGGCTGCAGGGACAGAGCAGCTTCTGCTGGGGGAGAAACCCTGAGAAGGGGAGCATCAGCACCTCAACCATGAACCAACCACCCAAAGGCTTGGGGAGGGGAAAATATCAGGGCTAATCAGAGGGAAGTCAAGGCAGGTAGTCCCAGTTAGGGTGGAGAGACAGAAGAACATCCTCATGCTCTCCTCACTTGGAATGGGGAAATTTCGTGGGATATTCACAGCTGGAGAAGGAGCAAAAGGCAGCAGGAAGGAATATGAGGGGTGCAAAGGGTTATGGGGGAGTTTCTGGCAGTGAAAAAGTGGCAGGGAGAGGGAAAAAAAGGGATGAAAAAGCATCGGCGAGAGCAGGGGCAGAGCTGGGCCAGATCAAAGAGAACCACCAGCCCTTGGGGACTCGTGTGAGGTTTTATTTAAGCCCGTACTAAAAAGAAAAAATCAATTAAATTAACAAAATGGTTTACATTAGAATTCATCAAAAATACCCTTCAAAGAAAAAAAAAAAGCTTTAAGCAGTGTGATGTTTTTATGACTCTCAATGCTGTATCCTACACGTCCTCCTGGCTCTGGGAACACAGTGAGGAACCAGGTCCTTGGCCCTGCTCTGCTCCAGCACAGTGTGGCGAGCACTCAGCCCCCACCCCTAAGGAAAGACCCCTTCTAGTTCATCTGGAAACCCTCTGGAAATAAAAGGGATTATTATCCAGCCTTGCAGCCCAGCAGTGACATCCTCAGACCCAACTTTTTGGATAAGGCACAGCCCCAGGTGGAATGCAGCCTCCCCCCTCCCTCCTGCTGCCTTCCCTCCATCCACACACACTTAAGGGAGTTGGTCTTTGGCCACCCCTCCCCAGCCTTTCATTGACCTCCACAAAGGAAATTTCAGCCGTACCTGGCATTCTGTAAAACTCTGATTTATTGGTGCAACAGGGGTTTGCACTGCAAAAAAACCTCGGTGTTTTTTTATCTCAGAAATTTTCAGCTTCCACACAGACTTAAATTTCGGGACAGTTCCCCAGAAAATGTGTCCTTGTAGGCTCACAGAATGGCTTGGCTTGGGAGGCACTTCAAAGCTCATCCTATTCCAGGTGTGTCCTCTGGATTACAGCTGGAGACACGGAGGGAGAGAGAGGAGAAACCCCACTGTTCCCATCACTGGGAGCTGTTCCACTGCTCTTTTATTAATGCAAGTGTTAAACGAGACTATATATTACTGACAATTTACATTACCCTGCTTAAACTGTGTGGACAGGTGGACAGGGGAACAGGGAATTAAACCAGAAGAGGCTGTGCTTTAACATGCAATACCGTTTATGTCCATGTATGCCTAAAATAAAGGTCTGGCAGCTAAAAACACTGAGGAAAGAGTGTTTCCTCGCATTCCAGGTTGGTATTGCATGGCAGAAGTGGGAGAAAATAGGTTTATTTTTTTTTATTCACTTGAAAGAAAATTGTCTGTTTAAAATATGTCTGAATAGTGAGTGGCACTGAATAGTAAGTCTGTGTAAAACCGAGTGCCATGTCCAGTCCTGCCTTGGGCACCTCCAGGGCTGGGCACTCCAACCCTCCCTGGGCAGCCCCTGCCAAGGCCTGACCACCCTTTCCAGGCACAAATTCCTTCTGCTGTCCCCCAGCTCCCTCAGCCCCTCCTGCTGCTCCAGCCCCTTCCCACCTCCCTTTCTTTCCCTGCACACCCTCCAGCCCCTCAGGGTCTCTCCTGGCTGAGGGTCCCAGCACTGGAGGTGCCAGCCCAGGGGGACAAGCCCTTCCCTTCATCAAACACAAAAAAAGAGCAGCATCTTACATGAAGAAATATTTTCCTGTGGCCACATTCCATGATATCCCAAACCACAGAAACCCATCCTGAAGGAAACCTTCTCCGGGATTCCCACGGACACTGGGAAGTGGCAACTGCCTTCAAACACCTTAAATAAATCTTCTTTTATTCTTTCCTTCTCTCCTGACCTGGATCCGGCTGCCACTGCACATGAGAGAAATTACGAAGGCTTCTCAGTCACTGCTACTCTGGTTCCTTTTGCACCACAGCATTTGTCATTGCCAAAACAGCAGAGTTTAATTAAGTGTTGTGAGCAGCCTAGTGAGAAACACACTTTAAATTAAACCTCTGTACATGCAGCTATTGGTTCTTTACCTCCTGAACGATCAGCGGGGTGTTCGGCATAAATTCCTGCTCTCGAGGGAGAGGCAGCTCCACGCACCTCCAGCAATTCATAAACGATCCTGCTCTCCCACCACCACATCTTATTAAAGCACATTTAATTATTTCTTAGTTTTAAACACCGGTAGATGAAGGCGATAATTAATGTGCCTCCCACTAAACATTTTATTTACTCTTGATATATTAATGGTATTGCCAAGAAAATATGCTCCGGTTTGAGGTTTAACAGAATTACTCGGCAAATTATCCTTTGATGCATCAGGCGCTCGTTGAAATAACGGGATAAATGACTTTCCCACCCCAGCAGACACCAATGGGCACAAGTGCGTGAGGGTTTTCATTTTTCAAAATGTTTTTACAATTACAGATTACAGAGGATCCTTAAATTAATGACACAGGAGTGAAGAATAAGGTGGGGGGAGAAAAAAATCCCAACCTTAAAAGGTGTTGACTTGTGGTTTTTCTACAGGGGGGAAATATTTCAGCTTAACTGGTCCTTTCAGGAGACAGGATCCTACTGCATAATGATCCTCCTAAAAACAATAATTGTTAGGAGCAGGTAAGAAATATTCCAGTGACATTGAGGCATTTTTCTTGCAAACTGCAAACATGCATTTATCTCCTGGAGATCCGGGTTGGGATTGATACTTCTGGCTATAAATATAAAATAAATATAAAATGTGCACGTGCAGCCACAGGAATGTCCTGCTCGCAAATACCGGGCATACAGAGGGGAGAGGAAGGTAAAACATTGGATCCCGTGGGTGCCATGGAAGGATGCTCAGAAGGGGTCCAGGGGGTGACACCTCTGGGGACACCACGTCTGTACCTTCCCACACCAGTCAGGGCTGGCCAGGAGTTTTCAGCCCCTTTATGCTCAAACCTGGCCCTTAAAGAAAGAAAAACTGATGCCTTTTTTCCCCATTAAACACAATATTTTCAAAGATCTCCTTATCATTCCTTAAGATACTTTTTTTTTTTGGTGTGGAACAATTGTACAATTTAAACACCATTTTGGAATTATCCCAGTAAATACATCAGGGATATTTTATTATAATAACTCATGGGAATCTTGAAATTTGAAAACTAAATTAATTATTTTGGTATATCTGGGCACCCCTAGCACAGGGAGAAAAGATCCAAACATGAACATCAGGGGTCCAAACTTGAACATGAGCCCTTTGTGCGGGGCTGATGCTGGGCAGGATGAGTGACTTTGGCTGGTGTGAGTGGAGACCAGGCTGACAAGGCACTGAAAGCCTCTGCTCCTTCCCCACCTTCTGCTCTTGCCCGAGTTGTCTTCCAAAAGGGGGGACAATGAAGTTAAATTGCCAGCCAGAGCCGTGACTCCTGAAGTGTTTGTATGTCCAAAGCCTGAGATTGGGCAGCAAGAACTGCAGGTCCTTCTCTGTTTGGACAGCGTGTATTTTTCAGCTGTAAACAAAAACATAAGGATCTGTGGTCACATATATTTTGTGGATCTTCTCAGTAAAGTGTTTTTCCTAGAAACAAAGNAGTCTTCACCTTCAGCCTGGTTTGATGTGTACAAAGGGTGTACAAAGGTTTGACATATTCAAATGGTGCTCTCATTGCTGTGTTCTCTGCCAGTTGCAGGTAATACAACATCCCAGAGATCCCTCTCTCTCATTTTAGACCACGTGAAAAATCAGAGATACAAAAAGAATGCACTGATTTTATTATTCCATAGGGGAGGATGGTCTCTCTTGTCTAGCAGATAATGCCATTGAAAGGAAAACAGGGGGACCCAAGTTCCTTTAACAAGGAGCATGTGGTGCCATGGACAGACTGGGGAAGTGATGCAGGGACAGGAATCCAGCCTTGGACCCCAGAAACAAATAAATAAACTGGGTCTGCAGCGCCAGCCAAGCCACCACTCAAGCAAAATGCTATTTTAAAAAGCACTGAAGCATTTTCTGACTTATCCCCAGGGATTTACACTTTAAAAAATAACATAATTCACTGGCTTCCTTCAAATGCTTCGAGCAAATCCCAACTCTCTGTAAAACACACGGCCAGGAGGAGAACCCTGGTCCCTGCTCAGCCACCACCATGGGCTCCCACCTTCTGCCTCTTGCAGCAGCAAAGGTAACCTCATTTGTACGGTTTTAACAGTATTTGCATGTTTTTAAGGTGAAAGTAGCTTAAGTAAATGGAGAAAAGAAACGTGATCATTTGATTCTTTGAGCATTTTCATGAAAAGGGGGTGATTTACATGTCTGTGCAACTGTTGGCCACTTTGTTTAAGCACTTATATCTATATTTCCTCTTATTGTGGCTCTCTCAAGTGTTTGATAGACTAAGATGGAGGCATTAATTGAATTCAAGTGTAGACATCTGAAGTATTGTTATTATTATTTTTAGTTCTCTCACCTTTTATTTCCATTAGCAAAGAAACGCGGTCGCGGTGGGGATTTATGGCTAAAAGACACAAACAGAGCTGGCTGCAGTTATTAAAATAAAGCTACTTTACCTGGGAAAAAAAGAGTTCCCAAACCACTTAAGCTGAACCCCCCCACCAGAATAGAACAAAACCTCTATATTTTCCCAGATTTCTAAGTTTTGACGCTGATTCCTGCAGAGTTGTACCAGACAGAATTCCTTTTCCTTGGAGTGGTGCCCCTGATCAGCCACCAACAGGCCAGCAGAAAGGGATTTTTGTCCTTCCTTGTAGGACAAATTCTCTGTCCATGCTATAAAAACAGCATCCTGGGCACTCTGGGGGAGCTGGAGGGCTCCCGTGGGAATCCAGGAGCTCTGGGACTGAGGAGCATCTCTGGGCTACAGCCAGTCCAGCTCCAGAGCTGCTGGAGGGGCAGGAGGGCAGGGAAGCCACAATCCCACTCACCCTGGGTCTGGATTTGTCCAGGTAGTGAATATATTTGGGGTAATTCAGTATTTGGTGTGTCCTTGCTACTGAGGCTGAGTTGGAAAAGAGGGGTGAGAAGTGCTGCTGTAAAAGCCCTTAAAATGGGGGTCCTGCCCCAGGCAATAACTCCTGGTGCACAGAGTGATTTGTGTGCCCACCAGGGTGCTCAGGCCTTGGCAGGGGCTGCCCAGGGAGGGTTGGAGTGCCCAGCCCTGGAGGTGCCCAAGGCAGGACTGGCCGTGGCACTCAGAGCTCTGGGCTGGGGACAAGGTGGGCATCGGGCACAGGGTGGGCTCTGGGGGCTGGCAGGGCTTTTCCAGCCTCAGGGATCCTGGGATTCTGTAATCAGGGCATGGGGCTTAGGCAGATTTCCCTTTCACATCACTGAATTCCTCCATCAGAGAGGGGGAGGCGAGACACAAAAACCTTCCTCTCCCCCGAGGAGCCAGAGGAGCCCCACAACCTCCTGCTCCCCCTTGCATATAGTGGGGAACAGGGACCAAGAAACTCCATCTTTCCATGCTTGTAAATACAGTTCAACTGTTTGAGAGGATAAACACGACAAGGGAGTGGGAAAAAAAGAAAAGGTAAGGATGGAAAAAGTGTGTCTGTCCCCACAGCCTCCTCCAGGGCATGAGACACCTCTGGAGAGAACAGTGGGCAAATAGAAATATCTATGTGTGTCCACAGCTGTAGAAGGATATTCCATGCATTTCTGCAGAGCATTCCTCATGTGGTTGCTTTTTCCCAGCCCCATCTTCCCGAGCAGCATCACCCTGAGCTGGCTGAGAGCAGGAGGGACCCTGAACATCAAACAAGGCTGTGTGCCCTCTGCAAAGCAAACTTCACTCACAACAGGGCTGGAAGCACAAGCCTTCCAGCACCAGCACGACCTGCCCAGCACCAGCACAACCTTCCCAGCACCAGCACAACCTTCCCAGCACCAGCACACCAACTGCAGCCCCCTTGGAGTGAATCCAGGACGTGCTGCAGGGATGGGATCTCCCACTGCCAGTGACTCCCACCCTCCAGGGATCACTTTCAAAACAAACTCCATGCAAATTATTATTAAGCTGCTGGTGGACTCAAACCCCCAAACTACCCCCCTCTTCTATATTAAGAAAATCAAGCAAATAATTTAAGGACTTCCTCTAAAAGTGTTTTCTCAGCTATTTTAAGAGGTTTGTGGCAGGTTGCTGAGCGGGAGCTGAGATTTGAGTTCCATAAGTATAATGCAGCAATAGAAGCTGTGAAAAATTGCTGCATTTCATGCTGCACACTTTGCATCATTAGCCTGAAATTTGAATAGGAGCCATTAGAAAGGGTTTCATATTAACATGCATAAACATATGTCGGGTGGGTATAGGAATGAAATCCTGCAGCGTAAGTTTAAGGGTTGTGAATTGTAAGATTAGCAGGAAAAAAGAGATCAGGGGCATAATTTTTGGTCTAATACCAAAGAGCATCCTTTGCTATTGATTTCAGGTAAAGTATTCCAAGGAACAGACAGGAGCCTCCAGAGGGCCCTTCCGAGAATCTCAACCCCAAAGCCCCAGTTTGGCTGTTTAAAGGATGGGAATCCATTGCATGGCAGGGAAAGTTCCTGCACCTGTGAGAGTGTCTGTTCCTTAGCTGGAAAATGAGACATTCAGCTCCTATATTTCTATTATTAACACTAATCATTCCTCTCAGCCTTTCTTTTTCTGGGAGACTAGAATTTAACAGAGGTGCTGCTTGGATTTTTCTGTTCCTGAGATTTTTTTTTACCTCCCAGGATGAGCTTTGAACCCTTTCATGGGACAATATAAGACTACTTAAAGCTTTCCCCCCCCAAAAAATAATAATGGGTGGATTGGCAGCTTCATTGTTCCTGGGAGGTGATTTCTTTAAAGAGACTTCATCAAAAAGAGGAAACAAAAGTGTTTGTAATAGCAAAACTCAGTCATAAACGCTTGTTTGGGAAATCATTTCCAGGGCTGAGCAATGTGGATGAGGGGGTGGCTCCCCCAGTTTCCCACATGGCCGTCACTGTCCACCCTGCTCTGCTGCAGCCACCCTGGAGGGAAGGTTGGGGTCCCTTCAGCCACAGCTTCTCCTCTTCTCCTCAGCTCCTTAGGGGTTCCCAATACATATTTTTGTCAAATTCTTATTTATTCCCTTTGAGATTTTTTTTTTCCAGATTGCTGCTTGGCTCAGACTTTTAAATAAAAATGCAAATACTTCAAACCCAGCAATAAAAGAGTCCTGTTGTGGCACAGAAGTATTATTGGTGTCATAAATAAAGCAGCAGTATTTGACTGCTGTGAAAAACACCCCAAAATGAAGCAAGGCTGTCTACAGGGGTTTGTGTGAGCAGCTCTTACTGGAACAAGCCTGGAACAGCCCTGAGTTTGCCATGGCACAAACCCCACCACTGCAATGCTGCTCTTTAAAATAAACCTAAATGGAGTGACTGAAACCCCTGGCACCAAAAATCAGCTTTTCCTCCTTGGGCTTTTCCAAGGGATCCCATCTTTTGGCCCAGCTCCATCCCACAGTCACTCAGGCACACAAAAATGATCCTCAAGCATGATATTAAAACACCTGGAAATCAGTTTTCAGCTGTCAGGTTGGTCCAGTAAGATTTCTGTCCTGCTGCAATGAGAAGCCTCTGATTTCAGAGTCTTGTGGACAGAGCAATCCTGAATTTCTCATGGACAGGTGTCACCACTGGTGTCTGAGGGACAGATGTCACCATGGTGGGTCCCTTCCCTCTCTCTGCCGAGGACAGATCTGAACTGGCTGCTTGAACCATGTGTAAGTCAGACATGAATCCCAGCAGCAGTTTCAGCACAGGCAACTCTAGTGCTGCCAAATTGCCCCATCTCCAAATATAGGCATGAAACTCAAGAAATATGAAATAAATATTGATTTTGTAGTAGAAAAAAAATAAATTAAAAGTCCATTTGTGCGAGGTTTGGTAGGAGCTTGCCCCTCCTTCCCCTACAGCACAGGGTGGGCAGTGGGTGACACCATGGTGGCACTGCCAGCCCCCTCAATCCCATCCTTCACACGTGCCATCCCCAGATGCTCCATCCCAACCTGCAGGAGCAGCACGAGGGCTCAAAGCTGCCAGAGGCCAGTGCAAAGCATGCCCAGGTGGGGTGTGCTGGCCAAGGGGGCCACTCTACCCACCCAGAGCACCAGCCTTGGTGCCATCACTGCATTCCTCACTCATGTTCCTCTTCCCAATGTCCGAGCCCCTGAGGAGTGGCTGATCTCGAGTTATTTATTTATCTCATTAATTTGCCAGCAGTATTAATTCCTGCTCCTCCACTCCAGTCCATATTGCCAGCCTGATTATCCCAGCTCCCCTTCAGCTCCCTGGAATGAATTGTGCCACGGCACTTAAGAAGTGTTGAACACTCTCCCTTTTTGGAGGCATTAGGATCACCCAGCCCAAATGGGAGCTGACACGGGGACTTGGCTTGCTGTGAAACGAGAAGACAAGGCCACCACGATGGGCAGAGATGGCCAAAGCCCTTATTGCAGCTGACAAACCCCAACACCACCTAAAATGGAGCTGCAGAGAGCCCTGTTTAGGCTGAGAGACTTTGGGAGACTTGGGGTTAACGCAAGAAGTGCAGCCGTTTACATGAACCTTAAACAAACTTACAGCAGCATTTTTCTTCTCGCCGACTGACATTTTTCTTTCTGTTTCGTCAGTCATATCTGAGCGATCAGACAGGCTCTACACGTGGTACACCCACCAGGATTATTATCTAGACCAAAGGCCCAGAGCTCATTGTAGCAGGCATGTAATTCTTTACAATGTATGCCACGTTAACTGTGTTGGGTTATCTATTCAACAGCTGACTGAGCTGGGCTCTCAAGCTCTTCTCAACAACCATGTAAGAAGCGATGACAATTGTACTACTTCATAACGGCTGCATGCAACTCTGACACACACTTCACAGCAACCAGTCATCTATATAAACCAATTTCAAGAGCAAAATTGCATGGTGCCTCCACTCTGTTATAAACACAATGATATCCACTCAGAGCTGATAAATGCACTGCATTTCTCCAGAGCTTTAAAGAACAACTTGCCCGTGCCTGAGAGCTCCCTGAGGCTCATTCGGGCTCTTCCCACCCCGGCTGGTGGTGGCAGAGGCACAAAGAGCCACCCATGGGCACTGGGAAGGTGACGCCGACACTGGCACGAGGCCATTCCTCTCTTCCCAGGCTGTGCCTGATGAGCTGCGAGAGAAAACAAGGTTAGATGTAATTAAGGTTTTAAATACTTATCGACTCCTTAGCAATTTTCAAATTAATTACTGTATCTTTTCGCAGGATTAGATGCAATGTAATCCTTGTTACGGAATAAAATATCTATAGCAACCACGAAGTCCTTGAAAAAATACTTCAACACCAACCACTCTAACAAAGGGGCAGATTAAAGACTGTCAAACAAATTAGAAACATTTTTCCTGGCTATTAGAGCTGGGGAAAGGGAGTGTGGAAGCAGCACACATGGCTGCAGTGCTGGTACAGACAGGCTGGCAAGGGGTGAGGCTCCAGATTTGGGAATAGTGCAACTTCCCATCCATGGGAGGTGGCAAATGGTATTTCTTAAGTGCAGGAAACAAGGCAGCCTTGTAGCTTTTGCCTCATGCTCTGTGTGTGTAACACACCCCACAATATCACAGAGCAAAGGAAAGATGAAATATAGCTATAGGGACCTTGATTTAATGAACCCTGTAATTGAATACCAAAGCAAATAGACATCCCGAGAAAACACAACAATGATTATTCTTGTTTTTTAATTCAGATAAAGAACAGGATCAATGTCTGTTTGCATTGTTCAATAGTACTAGGAGAGAGTTAAAAAAGTGATCTAGAATGATCCATGGGTAACACTGCGTTCCCGTGTACTGTATAATAATTTAAATATTATAAAAATTAACAAAAAACCCATTTATACGTTGTTATCACACTGCTATTTCTTTCAGCCATGACCACTGAAAACACAACCAGCTCTGTCCATTCAGAATATCTCATGCTGCTCCAACAGGAGGTTTGAGATGAGTCTTGGCCAAGGTTGTCCTTCAGTGTTGGGATGCTCCGGGACAATTTCCCACAAGAAGAACTTCTGCCCACAGTGGCTGGGAAGTGGTGGCAGGGTGGGGAAACGGGCCCAGAGGATCCATATAGGTGATGGGACAGGAAGGGCCATGCAAGGAAGACATGAATAGTCTGGAATAAGCCCAGTGGAGTCCACAGGGTCCAGAGCATCCCTGGGGATACCCAAAATTCAGCAGGCCCAGACCTCGAGCAACCAACCAGCCCCAAACTCCCCAGGCGGGCTGAGCTCTGAGCAGGGGGTGGCCAGAGCCCCTCAGCTCCCCCATGGACCCCACCCCCTGAGCCCCAGTCCCTCACAGCCTCTCTCCCCAGGGGCAACACTGAAGATATGAAACACAAGATTGATTTTGACCCTATTTTGAATCCCTGAGGGAGCAGGACAGTGACACATCAGACAATGAGCACAGGCTGATGGTCCAGGTGGCTGCACAGAAAATCATTCTGCTCTCCTTGTTCCCTTTGCTCTGGCTCTCTGAGATTCTGGGTCTCACTCACCTTTTCTCTGCTTTCTACAAAAAAACCCTTAAAAATACACTTTTCTACACTACTTGAAAAATAAAGTTTCATACAAGACTGGCACCGTTCTCCCTGACAGTCCCAGCCTTGACTCATCCTTCCACAGCAGAACTTCTAAAGGAACCATTATCAGTGATCCCCATGGAAAGGTTTCCTAATCCCAAGCCATTGGTGCAGCTCTGGCTGAGAACGGGGGACAAAATGAGGCACTGGCTCAGAATTAACTTTGCTTCATAGATTGGTCTACAATCCTCATTTTACTCTAATTTAACCTTTCCTAGTTAATTTATACCGGTTCATCTTGGCAGCCTGTACCTGCCACAGTGATCATCTTCCATCAAGGCTCTGGGCGTGGAAGGGGCTGCTCTCTGTCGTCTCAGTAACCAACACACCTAATTAAAGTCCTTAAAAACCTTTAATGTGACAAGACGAGACAGGAATGGGAAAGGAAAATAAGAGAGAATCCTTCAATTACTTTAATCACCGCGACTTTCAAATCGCCCCCCAAAACACAGTGTGGGCTGAAACTTTGTGCAGTTTTCCTTTCTCCATGTGGTTCCCGGTGTCCCATCCCACCTTCCCAGATAAGGAGCACGGCCCTTCTGATGGGGAGGGAAAGGGGAAAAAGGGAGAGTAAATATATAAAGTGCTTGTAATAAATGATTAAATTGTCCTCCAGGCACATTTTGCATATGAATATCGAAGTTGTGATTAATAGGTTATCTAACACATTAACAAAGGCTTCGGCAAACACGGGCCAGCGTTGCAGTATTTGCCAGCCCTTTCTGGTTTAAATAGAGCTGGAGCAGAGTGTTTGCTGGAGTCCCAAATTCTGGCCAACAAGGCCATCAAAGCCGGCGAGATTGCGGCTTTTTCACCCAGGAGGCTTTTTGCTCATTGTGCGCCTAAATGCCCCCACTAGGCTCGCGATTAGGAGCGATTTGAGAAAGAAGAAGGAGAAAAAGGGACGCAGGCAACAATATCCCGTGCCAGTGAGGAATGGGAATTGCTCGGAGCGGGGAAACAATGGGGCTGAGACAAAGGGGACATCTGGAGCTCGGGTCTGCTGGGCAAGGAGGGCGATTGGGCTCAAACCGAGAGCCCTTTGCCTTTTAATTGCTGGATTTATGAAGGAGTCTTACACCCCCAGAGTAGAGAGAAGCCTCCAGCTGCCGGAGGAGCCGGGCAGGGAGCTCGGGACGCGGTCCTTGCCCGTCGTGGTCCTTGCCCATCACTCCGGGACAGCATCCCCACCTCCTGGGACCATCCCTCCTCCTCCCGAGCATCCTCCTGGTCACTGTCCCCTTCTCCCTTTGAGCTGCAGACAATGGAAAGGAAAGGTTAGCAAAGCCTTTCCCCACCAGCCACTGAAGCGCTGCCGACAAAATGAAGAGAAAAACGTGCTTTTGGCCCCCCAAAAAAAGAATATTAATAAAAAATCCTTCTGCAACAACAAATAATTCAGATCCATCCCGTTTCTTCTTGCTCGCAGATTTTTAATCCTCTCTTAAGCGCTTTTAAAGTGCCCAATTTTTGTCTCATTTGAATTTAAATCAGCTTGTAGGGAGAACTTGGAGAACTTTTTTTTTTAAGCAAGCTTGTTTGGCAGGTACATTTTCCCAAGATCACCCAGCTTTAATTTTAAATTTCAAAAGCCTTGCGTTTAATCCCTTGAGCTGGCCTGGTACCTTGCACCATCTGTTCTGGGGTTTTGTTATAACGGCGAGCACCTGCAGAGTTTTGCAACATTTCAAGCTGTCTGTGGACAAAAATCAAAATAATTATAATTTTCATAAACTGACGCCGCCAATTCAGGCGCTGCAGCCCCACCTAACACTGATTTTCTCTGCAGTGGGAGCATTTCTCAGGCACGAGGGGGTTTTGTTCTTTCTGCCCCCAGGTGATCAGGGGGAAGCCAGAAGGGCAGTGACCACCAGGCTACGTCCCACCTCACCACTCCACTCCCTGCCCAGGGTGCTCTGGGTTGGGAGAGCTCTATCTGGGCTACCACAGGTGGGACACTCACAGAAGAAGAAGAAAATGGCCTTTTCCAGCAGTCAAACCACTCAGAGAAGCAGTGGCGAGGCCATACCTGTCCACACCTGTGTGCTCCACCAGGGCAATATTTCCTGTTCCAAAGGCATCCCCACCACCTGGCCAGGTAGAAAAGATTTTCTACCACATTGGGCAAAAAAAAAACGCTATAAGAAAGGTGGTTTGTTTAAACTTCATTACTCAGAGATGTTTATTACCAATAAATCCCTCCTCAGGGCATGCTGGATAATTCATGGACTGTGGATATCTCCCCATGAGGATGGTGAGCACCCAGCCCAAACCGTCCCCAGTCCATCTCCTGGTGGATCTGCAGCTCTGGCACAGTCCTCAGACTGGACAGCATCTTGGGAAGGTGGAAGGTGGGCCACAATTGCTGCTGGATGTGTCCTGCAGGACTCTGGGGCATGTCCATGTTTGTGGAGAGGTGTGAGCTCTTCATCCTCATCTTCATCTCCCTTCTGAAGGGGAAAATCTCAGCCTAGACTGGGAGTCCTTTGTTGTTTGGTCCCTGCTAAGCAATGGATGGTGAATGGATGGTGGGGAAATGGAATCATGGAATATCCTGTGTTGAAAGGGACCCATGAGAGCCAGACTTCTCTTCTTGCACAACCCCCTGACCCAAAAGACACCTTTCTAAGAGCAATCCCTCCACTTGCACTCACATCAGGAGGCTCCTCTCCTCTTGCAAGTGTGTTTGCTCAGGGAGGCTGAGGCAGGAGCAGGAGGAAAGGCTGGTTCCTGCTGGAAAGTGTCACCTCTTGCCCTCATCCAGCACAGCTTGGGCATCTCCACCTTCTTATCGCCAATAAAATAAAATAACATATCATAAAATTAAATTAAATTATATTAGATTTAAATAAAAATGATAAACCCCCGTGATGCTTCTGAGCACTGAGCCCGATTCCCCCGAGCTGTGAAGCAGCAGTGACTCACCCCACGCAGTTTGTGGTTCCCTGGCGAGAGATGGGCTCTGTCTCCATGGAGGAGCTCAGTTTTCCACTGCAGGAAAGAGCCCCTCTCAGCCAATTCTCATTTCACGAATCCTCTATTTAAAAGCCCGAGCCCCGAGAGCTGTGCCGGCACCAGAAATAGTTTGTTAAGGCAGACGATGCGGGGATGTGACTGAAGCCTAATTAACCAGACGAGATGCTTGGACAGGCTGAGATTGCAGGGAAGGGAGTGCTCCCTCTCGGTCCAGGGTTACCTGGCCTCCAAACTGGGAAGGGCAGGAAGGGAGAACATTGGTTTCACCCTGTACCAGCCAGGAGCTGAGGTTGCCCCGTGGATTTGGGATCCTCACAACCGTGCTGCTGCCCATGGAATGCCAAGCAGGATGTGAGAGGGAGCACTGCAGGGCAAAGCCCACAAAACCAGCACTGGCCTGTTCATTAAAGGAAAAAACAAGGAGAGACCACAATGAAAAAACATTCTCAACACCCTGACAGGAGGAGGGAGCCAGAGGGGTCAGGCTCTGCTCCCAGGGAGCGGGGACAGGACAGGAGGTGAATCAGGGCAGGGGCTGGTTGGGCATGAGGAGGAATTTGTGCCTGGAAAGGGTGGTCAGACCTTGGCAGGGGCTGCCCAGGGAGGGTTGGAGTGCCCAGCCCTGGAGGTGCCCAAGGCAGGAATGGCCATGGCACTCAGTGACAAGGTGGGCATCGGGCACAGGGTGGGCTCCGTGGGCTGGGAAGGCTTTTCCACCTCAGGGATCCTGGGATTATGTGATAATACCAGGAGGTGCTGGAGCTGGGGCAGCACAGGAATGGTGGGTGAGGACTCCTGGGTCGGGCTGTGTCGGGACTGAATGTTTTGGTGGCATTTATTGTCCCCTGGCCTTGGCAGAGACTGAGAAGGACTAATGGTCACCTGAGCAAAGAGTCCCACAGTGAGATGGACACAGAAAGGCTCCTGCAGAACTCAGACCAGCCACGATGGGATGGGATGGGATGGGATGGGATGGGATGGGATGGGATGGGATGGGATGGGATGGGATGGGATGGGATGAGATGATGCTCCACCAGGAACCAGCAGAGGTGACATCCCAGCTCCTCCTCCACGTTCATTCCCCACCAGCTGATACAAAGGCTTGTGGTGATCACAGGAGCTCCCAAAACTACTTTGAATTTTCCAGGAAACAAGGCAGTATCCTGCAAGTGACCTTGTAAATAGTTCTCAGTGAACACACCTGAAAAGAAATCTATTAGTCCTCCTCAGCTTCTAAATCCTGGTGAAAATTAAAATTAAACAAAGTCCAAGTCTTTTGCTCAAGAACCCAGGAAAATTTTAAATCTGATAAGAATTGTGTGCTACAAAGTCAACACTTCACCTTCCATCTTTATGTCCCCAGAAAAGAAACTTATATTTTCTTTATTTCATTTATTTATGTTTTGTATATTTCCTATGCATTTTTATTTTCCCTTTTCCATTTTTATCCCTTAATTCCCTCCTTTCTGAATACAAGGAAGAAATTCCAAAGCACTAAAGACCAAAATCTGTAAATTAGTGCTTTTTTTTTCTAGCTAACTCCTTAAGCTTATGGTGCACAAAACTGGAACTATAATATTATTTAAATCAATTGCCAAACATTTAAAAATAGAAAAAACTTCAAAAGAACAAGGAATATAATTTCTATATTTTCATGAAAGAGCCTGTATGTTGTATTATCCCTCTTGCAATTTTGTGATTTTTTCTGGTCACACTGGGGAATGGGAGGAAATATAAGCCAATAGGATTAAGATATCAAATGTTGGGGATGTTTTATGCATTTTATCTGCCTTGCACTGGGCCAGTGACGACGAGGGGCTAATGGAAACCGGGGACCCCAAATTTGTAACAGGCTCTTCAAAGGGAAATTCTTCAGCTACATGGATCTTATTTGTGTGGGAAAACCCAATTACCGCAGGGTTCTTGTACCTCCCTATTTTCTTTTATGATGCTTTTTGCTCTAAGTGCTTATTATGATTCGATAACCCAGTTACAAATAAAGTGTGACCCTCCACTCTTATCTCCCAATTCCCAGCTTTCCAATTTGTCGCAGCTAGTTCAGAACTTGACTTCTTATTAATTACTGCCACGAGGTCCTGGGGGGAGTTGCAGGGCTGCAGCATCTTCTCTGCTCCTCTGAGCTATCATGGAAGATCTCTGAAATCCAAATCTCTGTAGAGGCAGCTGGCCAACAAAAAAATAACCAAAACAATACAAAACCAACCAAAAAAACACTAAAACATCACAAAAAAACCCCCACAAACAAACAAAACCCAAACCAACCAATCAACCAGAAAAAAGAAAAACAAACCAAAAGAGAAAAAAGAATCAAAGCCAACAAAACCAGCCATAATAAACCAAAATCCAACAACAAAACAAAAGAAACAAAACCACTGTCATGACCACAAGAAAAAAAAAAGGTAAATAAAAACAATGAGAAAAAGGGACCCAAAAAATCAACAAAATAAACCAGACTAAAGCAAAACCCAACAAAAAACCTCAACCAACCACACAAACAAACAAACAACCAAATCAGAAAAACTCACAAACTTAAGAAAATATAAAATATTTTGGATGTATATCTTGAATAGATTTGACCAGCAAATTGAAGATCCAAAAAGCTCCTCTGCATCAGCAGACATTTCATTCCCAACTTCTCCCAAAGCCCAGCAGTGTGGGGTGTATCCCTGCCCCGCTCTGCCTCTTCCACACCACCCTCTGAGGATGCTGCTCAGCACCCCCAGGGACCTTCTCCCACGGTTTCTGAGGCTGGAAAACCTTCCACCTTCCCCTAGAACAACACCCACATTCCCAGTCCTGATGAACTGCTGTGCTTTTCCCAGGCACAGAGCCTACAAACAGAGTAAAACAGGGGAAAAAACCAATGTATGAACCCCTCTCTTGGCTGTTTCCAGCTGGCTGCTCCTGGCTGTGCCAAAGACATGGTGAAAATGGGTGTCTCAATCACACACTTCATGAAAAGTTGCTCTGACTCTCCCAAATGTCCTTGGCATTTGCCCCTGCACCAACTCGAGATCTTTGTCCTGCTCAGGAATCTGCTGGAAATGTCCAAGGATATCCTCTGGAACAGGCACATGGCTCTGGGAGAGACCCTATGGCATAACAGGGCAGGGAAGGAGGGAACCACAGTTTCTGAATGAATTAGACATTTACTTAAATTTGTTTAGCAAAAAAATTATTGAAGAAATGTAAAAAAACTGCTTAAAGCCCTCTAATTACAGAGCCCTGGCAAAGGAATCAATATGATTATTCCTGTCATCCATTAATTATGAGCCACCTTTCTACAGTCAAGTGAGAGATGATAAATACTCAACTACTGTCTAATATGACTCACTGAGCCCCAATTTCAAAGTTAAACAAATAAAATCTGATTTGCAACGTACATTATTAAATATTTTATCCATTAACCGCTGCTAAAATAATTCAGCTCTCCAATTGAAGCCATTTTTATTTGGACTGTTTCCAGTGCACTCGAGGAATAACACTCGGCATCAATTACTGACCAGTTCTCATCCTGAACTTCCAGTGTGAATTTGTGGTGCCTGAAACGTGTCCTCCCTGTGCTTTGGGTGATAGATGAAAGATCCTGCCTGGCTGTTTTATTTGGGGGATTTCTTTATATTTTAATTAATGCCATCAACAAGAATATATTGATTTGCTAAGCTGCTTTTTAATGAATTATCATACCTGACGCCTGTGCCTTTTTAGAAGCCTTTGCTGCTGCGTGCAGGGAGGCTTTGCCTTGAAAGGAGATGAAAAAAAATAAAATAAGAAAAGAAAACAGAAAGAAAAATGAATGTTTCAATCAGTTCTAATGCTCCCAAAACCCACAGTACTTAATTTCTCGAATCTCCTGTTAGTGAATGAACAAAGGTAAAAATAACAGGCTAGTTATAAACTAGTACTATGATGACATTGTGAATTATTTAAAAAGGGCATATTCAGTGTGACCATAGAGCCATCAATCATAATAGACATTGATGAGAAAAAGAGGTTTCAGTCACTTCCTATCTGCCAGGAGAACAATTCTATCTCGCAGGTAGCTCTGAAGTGCCGCTGACCCGATGTCACTCGCATTGTTGCTCTACCCTTTGAACGGCGAGAGCAGATTCTCTCAATATTAGAATCGAATGAGTAAATAAATCCCCAGTTCAGCCCCGCACTCCTTCCGAGTGCACACTTCAATTTGTCTAACAATGGGCAGGACAGAGAAGCAGGAATCTCTTCAAGCAGGGATGAATTTTTTATGGCTGCTCCAGTCCGGCTGCAAAGAATGGGGTTTTAAATGGGAGCGGCGCTGCTTTTAGAGGGAGCCCCCAGAGACAAGGGCTTGGGGAAGGGTTTTGTGTGGAATTCAGCCCTTCTTGAGCGTGTGCCCCCAGCTCTGCCCTCCTCCCGGAGCTGCTGCCAAACCACCCCACTGTGGGATCCCTCCCAGAGGGAATGAAACACCCCCCTCACCTCCCGGCACTCCCAAACACCTAAGGTTTATAAACAGTCAGGGAGAAATCTGGTTGAACCAACCCAAATCCAAAACCTGTCTTAATCAGCCCAAATCCCAAACCTGGCTCGATCAACCCAAATCCAAAACCTGTCTTAATAAACTCAAATCCCAAACCTGTCTCAATCAACCCAAATCCAAAACCTGTCTTAATAAACCCAAATCCCAAACCTGGCTAGATCAAACCAAATCCCAAACCTGTCTTAATAAACTCAAATCCCAAACCTGGCTCAATCAGCCCAAATCCCAAATCTGTCTCAATCAACCCAAATCCAAAACCTGTCTTAATAAACCCAAATCCCAAACCTGGCTCAATCAACCCAAATCCAAAACCTGTCTTAATCAGCCTGATTCCCAAACCTGGCTGGATCAACCCAAATCCAAAACCTCTCTTAATCAGCCCCAAACCTGGCTCAATCAACCCAAATCCCAAACCTGTCTTAATCAACACAAATCCTCTGGTGGCTTTAAAAGGGAGCAAATATTGCAGCTGAAATCATGACTATGGAGTAAGAAGAGAGGAAAAAAACACTCCAACTTTTAATTTGTATTGGATTAATCTGGGAGAGAGTCTTTCACCTGATGCCCCACATAATTATATCCGAAACTTTCCCTTGGATCACATGTTCCATCGTTGTTGGTTACTCTAATTAGCCCTCAGATTCCTGCAGCTGCAAAGATGGAATAAATTGTGCAGAACTCCAGCTTTGCACAACAAACACTTCTCCCAGAACCCCAGGGATGCTTCCCGTGGCATCCCAGGGAGGCTTCCCTGCACTGCAAACCCCAATTTCTTCCATTCCCATCACTGGGCACTGGCACTGAGGATGCAGGGATGAGACAGGACTGTGCAGGACACAGGAATGGGGGGATGAGGGGATGCATGGATGTGAGGGTACAGGGATGTAGGGATGCAGGGGTGTAGGGATACAGGGATGCAGGGGTGTAGGGATACAGGGATGCAGGGGTGTAGGGATACAGGGATGCAGGG
>WBMV01006179.1:678220-705597 GCA_013396655.1 Campylorhamphus procurvoides | reverse complement strand
CAGGGATGCAGGGATGCAGGGATACAGGGATGAGGGGATACAGGGATGCAGGGATACAGGGATGCAGGGATACAGGGATGAGGGGATACAGGGATACAGGGATGCAGGGGTGAGGGGATGAGGGGATACAGGGATGAGGGGATGCAGGGGTGTAGGGATACAGGGATGCAAGGATGAGGGGATGAGGGGATGCAGGGATACAGGGATGCAGGGATACAGGGATGCAGGGATACAGGGATGAGGGGATACAGGGATAAAGGGGTGCAAGGATGTAAGGATACAGGTCTGTGGGGCTGCCTCCCCCAGCCCCTCTGAGCCCAGCCCTCAGAGCCTGCAGCACCATCCCTGTACTTCCCCCACTCCTCATCCTCACCCCCACTCCAGCAGCTCATCCAGGGAATCCATTCATCTCCATGGAACCTTGTACTCCTCCAAACCTGTGCATTGCCACTTAATTGTTACTAACAGGTAAATCAAAGGTAAAAGAGAACTAATTAATTTTCCAGCTCAGTTTTATTTTACTGTTACTGTTTTGAGAAAATAGAACTAAACCCCATTAGTGTTAAGGTAAGACCATGAAACAACATAATATAATGCAAGAAAGACATTTAATAGCGTAGAGGAATGTTAAATTACTAATTAACTCCAAGTTACTGTATAAAAAAGCAGAGTAATTTACAGGATTATTGCAATATGCAGCTTAGATTGCCACAAGGGTCAGCTGGGGAGCATTTCCTGCTATTTCTTTCAGTGGGGTGGTTATTGTAAAATTCCTCTCACATTAAAATCTACTGTCCTTACCCACAGTTCAGTGCTGCTAATTAGCAGCCGCTGAGATTTCCCGAGCAGTCATTTTTCCTGTGTGAAGCTGCCAAATGTTCCCAACTGCTCGAGAAGCTCCACACGCCGAGTGTCCGGCTGCCCACCCTGCCCCGGTGCAGCCCCCGGGCGAGGGAAACACCCCTGGCATTATTTGTCCTGTGCTTTGTCTCAGCAAGGCAGGTCAGCAGAGCCCTTCTGCCACCTTTGGCTGAGCCACACAACTTACAAATGTCTATTTTTTCCCTCATTTTTTCCCCCTGTACTGCTCAAACCCCGACACTGGAAGCTCTCCAATCTGTGGTTTTCTGCCTTCAAAAGCGAGTGTTTCCACATCCTATTTAAACTTTTATTTAAACAAGAAAGTGAGAAAAGGCATCTTTTAGTTTTTACCTAAATATATAAGAAGAATGCCATAACTTTGATTAATAATTGATTAAATAAACCATCCACACATCAAAGGCAGGAAGAAGAGCTGTTCCACAGAAAGGCTCGACTATCAAATAGCACTTTGTTGTCTTAAACGCTGCTCAGATCTGCAGCATTACATAGCTCGTTGCACATTAATGTTTGAGGTTATAAATGGCAGTGTTTCCCAAAGAGTTTGTTATTATTATTGTTATTATTATTGTTATTCTAAAAGGGAAATAGAATTCAGCCTTTATTTTTTTCTAATTAAACACCAGCAGTTTGAAACCAGAGGAATTTGGCCGGTAATCACAGAGCCTCCTCTTTTCCTCTCCCTTTTGTTGGCTTTATGACTAATTTATGTTTAACCTTCTTGAGAATCCATGGTCACAAGACACTTTCTAAAAAAATTCAAAGCAACTTTTGCTGTGTCCAATAGAAGGGCAAAAGGTCTTGGGAGCTGGGAAATGTTGGGAATTGAAAGAGGCGGCACGATCTTCTTCACCTCCTCTTCATTGCAGTAAGAGCAATCAGGAAACAACTACTAATTGCTTCATCAAAATTAAGCTTCTCCAGCTTCATACCAATTATTTCACCGTGGCTGTTCAGAGCCTCGTGCGCTCACCATCCTCATGAAGGAAAAATAAATCAGGGATGGGAGCTGCAAAGCATTCCCCAGGATCGCTGGGTGAAAGTGGGATTTGGGTTTCAGGGTTCAGCTCTTCCATCTGCAGGAATTCCCCTCTTTACATTTCCCAAGTCACTTGAAACATAAAGCACCTGAATATCCTTGTCCTTCATTTACACATGAGAAAGGATTGTAAAATTTACTCACGACAAGAGTGCAAAATTCATTGTGCTGACAAGAATAAATCCATTCAGTCGATGATCAAAACAGTAGCCCAAGGGTAACAAAGAACAAGTGTCAACCACATTTGCTCTGAAGTGCCACAAAAATCCCCCCTGGGAATTCCAATCATGATGCTCTATAACTATATTTATATAAGGTGGTTTGTTTTTTTAAAAAAAGGAAGGAATATAAAAGGGAAAAGAACTACGTGTTGAGGATGGAGAACTTTTAAACTGGTTTAATTTTTCCTTCAAATTTGAGGGTCTAGTATTTAAAAATGAATTTTAAAAGTATTCCAAATGAAGTGCATTAGTCAGCTCAAAGATACCTTTTTCAACATGATGATCAGGGATCTGCATCTAATACCTGTTAGTGGATATATGCAAATCTATACACACTATAAATGTATATATACATATATATATATATGCACACATAAATATTATTATATATATGTTTATATATAGTGTATCTATGCTGCAATTTAAGTGATAATCCCTGAATGCAGTTCCCTTTTGGTAGTGAAATGCTCTTAGTGCTCCTTAAGAGCTGACTTTGGGTATATGAGGCCAGGGCTCAGGATAAAGGGTGAGCATGTGCTGAAACAGAATTGTGTGCCAAAAAGAGAGGCAACTTCAAGCCCATATTTATGCTCACCGGGTTTGGGTTTTTTTCTTGTTCTTTATTGTGCTCTTGGTTTTCCCTTCAATGCTCTGACTCTCTCCACTGATTATTGCAGCATCATTTTTACCTCATTCCTTTCTCTCGTGGCAGAGAACAGAGTGATGGGAGCACAGCACAGAAAAATTCAGCTATATTTTTAATATAAGCTTTATATTTATGTGTCACTGAGGAAGTCAAAATGCATATGGGCAGAGGAGGCAACTCCTCTCTGGGACACTCCAAAAATTCCTGGGTGCAGCTGATAATCTTTGATTATTTTTCCCAAAAATGAGTTTTCCCTCCTACCTTGCTGGCAGAGGCAGCCAGTGACGAGCCCATTTCCATCTTGGCAAGGGCTCCTGTTCCTCTGAGTGCTGAACCCATGGAGCACCTGACACCCCTGCACCAACTGCACGTGGAGGCTCCAAAGCAGGGCACGAGAATAAATAGACCAGTGGGGGAAAATAAAATATTTAGCACCTATTTTTCGTGTGTAGGGAGTACAATAGGTGACCATTCTCTACTTTTCCCCCACTTGAAAATAAACCCAGTTTAAAAGACACTGATATTCCTAGAATTCAGCAAAGCTTTATTTGTTCATCTTATGAACTGGGATCATCCCAAAGTATCTTTTAAGTGTTGTCACCATGGTGGAGCCAGAAAACACAGAAAACTGTATTAAAGGAGCTTTGGAACTATTTTTTTTTTCTCTTTTAAGCCCCACCTACGTTTCCTGATGTGAAATGCTGAGTTTCCCCACGTTTCTGCCCATACAGCCGGGTCCATCCCTCCATCCCGGAGTGGTGCCCGCCCCACTGGCAGCTGGCAGTGCCCGGCGGGTTCGGGGGCGGCAGAAATGGCCCAGCCTGGTCCTTTCCCTGCCACCAGGCACGGCACTGCTCATCCCCAGGGCCGGGCTCCTGCCGAGCATCCCCAGACCTGCCTGCCGAGCATCCCCAGCGCTCCTGCCGAGCATCCCCAGCGCTGTGCCGGCCCCCGGCGGGATGTGCGGGGTGCTGGGGATGCGCTCGGGGCCGGGGCCGGCCCTAATCGAAGTGGCAGAGCCGTCACCGTCCATCTGTAGCATCCTCTCCCCCCTCACTGCGACCTCCCAAAATGATGCCGCTGACAACCCCCCCCGGTAATGGGCCCGATGCTGCGCAATTCCCACTCCATCCCACCGCCCCTTCCAGCCCCTGCGCTCCACGGACGAGCTCAGGAGAGCCCCTGGGGCCGGGGCATTCTCACAGAGAGCTGTGCCAGTCCCCTCGGGGCAGGGCCATGAGCACCAAGCGGGGTTTGCCCAGTGCCCAGGGCAGCGCTGGCACCCGGAGCATCCCCCGCATCCCCCGCCCGCAGCCCCGGGACAGGCAGGGGGATGCTCTGACTGGGAGGGTTATCCAATTAGGGGCGACTCACCAGAGCCTGCCAGGGTTGAACAGCGCAGGAATCACCTGCAGGAAGGGAAAGCCAGCAAAGGGAGCAAAGGAAAGTCCCCAGACTGGGGGCAGTGGCGGGGGGTGCATTTATAGCAAAGGAAAATAATCTTGCCGAAAAACTCTCTACTGAAATTCTGGATTCAAACAACACCGAGAATTTCAAAACATCAAATTCTCAGCTCTGTTCCCTCAGTTTGACTTAGTTTTTTTTTAAATGACCTTGCTCCAAAATGAATTTATATGGAACAGGAGCAAAGCGTTTCCTTCCCATAGCGACAATTCAGATAAAACTCTTCAAACTGGAAAACCCCCCAGTGAAGGTGAAGTCTGTGTGTTATGGGAAGAGATTATCTAACCCAAAGTGCAATTTGTTCTGTTGATTTTTCAAAATGTTCTAATAATGGATACAACCTCAGTAGGTCCAGATTTCCACACTCTTTTCCTAGAAGGAAAAGAAGAACTTTTGGAAGTTTAAAAGATTTTGTTTCCTGGCTGTGGATTTCTCATGCAAAACGATGCCATTAGTGTAGCTCCAGGGTTTGTCATTCCGGGAATGTGAAGATTTGCTTCCAGGGAACATTCTGCCAGAGCAGCTGGACAGCCCTCAGGGAAACAGGGAAACGGAGGGAAATGAGCTAAAATTGTGCTGGAATTACACAATTCAATATATTGCATTAAATCAAAATTGCATTAATTAGGTTTTGAACAAACAACTTCCTATGTCTTAGGAAACTTAAACGCTAAATTGCCTGTTTGGTTGGAACATCCTGAGATAATATAGCACTTAAAAATGAATTCCTGCTATTTCATGACTTAACTGCAACTCAAACCACACTCAAATCACAAGCAGATAAAGTTTGAAAGGACACTGATCTCCAACTCCAGCAGCTGGTACGTTCTGGGAGCTGAAGGATTTTAATTTTCCTGCTGAATCTGAGACAGAAACGTCTGCACTAGTCCTACCACTAATTAATGCACCGCTTGAGCTGCACTAACTAGACCAGGACAACAGATTTTTTGGGTTGCCCGGGTTGTTTGGATTTCGGAAATTGTCGTCACTGCCTTTATTTAATTATAGGAGCCCAACTCTGCTTCTTGAAATCCTAATTGCTGCTGCCAGCACGGTGGAGAACAAGGTTTTCTTCAGGACAGCATCACAATCATGGGCTCTGCCTGTGCTCAAGGGCTGCTGGTGATGTCAGTCCACACTGCTCCACAGGAGAAGTCATGGAATTGCTCACTTTGGGCAACTGATGCCTTGAGCTTCAATGGTCTTTCTCTTTGATGCTCTGAGATGCCACCACAGAACTTGCTATGGTCACCCACTGCCTCCTGCAGAACCTGCTGCTTGGCTGTAAACTTCAATGTCCTGATTCCGGTCAAATTTCGTTGTGATTTCAGATTTCTCCCAGATGTAGTTAATATCCTCCTCCTTCCTGCCTTCCTCCCTCATAAAGGATTTAAATAAAGGACTTTTCTTATGCTGTGCCTCAAGACATGGTCTCTTTGGTCATTGCTATCACCAGGAATCATTATTTATTAATGAGTTGGCAGCTCATTCTCTATATGATGGCATATTTCAATATTCAGTGTCACTGTTCTTATCATCTTGCCTGGGACATGCTCAAATAAAATGTGTTTTAGATTTTTACCAACTGTTGTAGCCACTCAGTGCTTGAGGGTGGCCTTGGGGCCCATCTCAGATCCAGGACAGTCCTTTTTATTAGATTTCTCTTTCCTTGTGTTGTGCAAAAAGGACATGCCAGTACCTTTATCAGTGTTTCTCTTTAAAGGCTGAGGAGAGGCAGGTCTTTACCAATGCATGTGAAAGACAATTATTGCCTTCCTGAGTAATGATATCACTGTGTCTGAATATCTCTGTGTGATGGCACTCCAGAACTGTGTTGGCATTTTTGCTGACATATTAGAGTCCAGGTAGTGCTATATATAAATTATCTAACCTCAGCCAAATATTAGGCCTTTCAAAGCCATTCTGGATCCAGAGTGATCCCCACACACATCCCTCGTTACTGTTAATGAGGCCTCCTCTGTAACGCCAAGGACAAGGACGTTTAAAATCTCATTAAAATTTAAACCATCATCCCTCACCTTTTTAGGATTGTGCCTTTTCTCTGAAGAACAATACCTGGCGCATACACATTATTTTTGGAGATTTTTCCAGGTTGAGCCTTCACTCAACCCAACACTTCTCCTGACCCTCCTCGTGTGCTCCACCAGCTCCATCAGCCTCAATTCAGCCCTCAATGCTTTATTTCCCTTCCAACTCCCTCCTTGGCTTGAGGAGGGACTATCCCATCCTGCTATCCTTGTATAGAAGGCACTCCCAGAGCTGCTGCTCTGCTGAAGGTGGCAGAAGCAAATTTTGGTCATGTTGACCTTCTCTCCTGCACAAGGATTTGCTCAGGCAGCTCCAGTGAGCCAGTTTGGGCTCCACAATTTTTAATGTTCTTTGTGCCAAATGGCAATTTTTTGGTGCATACGAGGAATGAATTTCAATTATTACATTTTAACTCTTGGCTCTCCCTTGAAACTTGAAAAATGCAATGTTTTGAATTCATCCTTCAAAACGGGAGAGAAGGGAAGGAGCTGGACTTGTTTGTTTTACCCCATTTTGTCTGTGATTGGGGGTTTCTCTGCTCCAGAAAATCCCTCCTAAATTTCCAGGAAACCTGCACTTGGGCTGGAAGCACAGCTAAATTTGCACCCCAGCAATCTTCTGCAGAGTTTCATAAATTAAGAAATAAAAAAAACAATAAAAAGGAAGGGAAGAAAACCCACAAACCCCCAAGAGCTGGATTTTCTTACCCCATTTTCCCTTCTGCTCCAGAAAACCCCTCCTAAATTTCCGCTGAACCTGCACTCGTGGCGGAAAAAACCATTTCCAGAGCAGAAGGCTCCTGCCTAATTTCAGAAATAGAAGGGAAAAAAGGAGGGAAGGGAAAAACCCCCCCGAAGGCTCCGAGCCCACCCCCCTCCGGTGCCTCAGCTGCACATCATACATGCGGAACATTGAACCAGCCTCTTAAATATTATGACATGGAGAAAATCACATTGTGCTTTAACCTATCAACAAAGGAGCAAAGCAATTACAGAGCTAAACACAGTCGAGGAAGACCCAATAAAGAGAAATCCAAGAAAATTTGGTGAAAATTCTTAAGGGGCCTTACAATGTTTAATCATGCTCCAGGCCTAAATTAATATTCTGCTTCTAATTCAAAAGACTGAACCACAAAGGTACATCTTTTGGGTATTTTTAATAACCAGAGTACAACACTCTGTGAATTAGCAGCTGGTCTGACTGGTATTTTACTTTTTCTTTGCTTACTCAAGTAAAGCAGTTAATATTAGTATAATCATCAAACTAACATTAGTCAGACAGAAGGACAGATTTTTTTCCATGTTGTAATGCAGAATATAAAAAAATTAAACCCAGATTTAGAAATTCCTCTGTGTATTAAATAATTTTTCTTAGGCAGTTTGAATAAAACAAAAAAAATTTGTTATATTCACCCATTTTATAAAACAAACAGCAGATTAAAAAGTACATAAACACACGTAAGACAGTAAAAAATCCCATTATGTGCTGCTACCCACCACTATCCCAGTGACATGAAAAATATTTATGGGAACAAATCCATCCTGCTCAAAATTGGTGGAAAAATACCCTTCCCTGAGCTGAAAGTGCTGGTCAGC
This sequence comes from Campylorhamphus procurvoides, assembly GCA_013396655.1. Taxonomy (NCBI): domain Eukaryota; kingdom Metazoa; phylum Chordata; class Aves; order Passeriformes; family Dendrocolaptidae; genus Campylorhamphus; species Campylorhamphus procurvoides. The sequence goes on along the minus strand of WBMV01006179.1, from coordinate 697,704 downwards.
AGGTTCATTTCTGGGCTGTTTTTAATTCAGCCCCAGGTATTGGCAAATGTGTCACTGGATGAGACACTTGGTTTTACATCTGGTTTGTGGAATAACCCATTAAATAATATTCATTTACGCAAGCTCTACACAGACTTGGAACAATCCCATAGAGTTGTCAAGGAGAAAGATAATTTCCCTTAAAATAAATAAGAAGCAGAGATGGGAAAGCTCAAAATTGTGAAACAAAAGGGCATTGCAACTCTCTGATTTGTTGATGTTGCTCTGATGTTGAAGAACAGTCCAGGACACCTCACACAGCTCCAGGACTTTACAGGGTGGCCCCACCTGCAGTTTATGCCATGTAGGGTTTCTACCTTGGTCATGGACAGCATGCCATGGATTCAGCACAAAGATTCCCATTTTCAAGCAATTCCTACCTAAAACTGCAGCCAAAGGAGCCTGAGGCCACGTTGACCATAAATACAGCATTTTATACCACAAGTTCCTATTTCTGCTCATCCTGTGTGGCGTTTGTTGTACAAAGAGGAAAATGACAGATCTATGGAGATGGGAAGGAAGGTGGGCAAGAAAGAGTGGGAATGTTTCCTCTGAGACAACATGAACCCCTTCCTGGGAGTGTTTCCATTTCCCATCTGTGTGTCTTTGTACCACTGCAGCTTTGGCTGAGCTGCTCTGTGATAGAACATGGGATGGACAAAGCACAAACCCAGGCTGGGTGGAGAAGGGATGGGGAGCAGCCCTGGGGAGAAGGAGCTGGATCTGCTGGAGGATGAGAAATTCCACCAAAGAGAGGAGCCCCTCTGCTCTGGGACAGGCTGGGAGAGCTGGGGGGGTTCCCCTGGAGAAGAGAAAGCTCCAGGGACACCTGAGAGCCCCTGGCAGAGACTAAAGGGGCTCCAGGAGAGCTGGAGAGGGACTGGGGACAAGGCATGGAGGGACAGGACACAGGGAATGGCTTCCCAGTGCCAGAGGGCAGGGATGGATGGGATATTGGGAAAGAATTGGTGGCTGGGAGGGGGGGCAGGGACTGGCCCACGTTGGGCAGAGAAGCTGTGGCTGCCCCTGGATCCCTGGGAGTGTCCAAGGCCAGGTTGGACGGGGCTTGGAGCAACCTGGGCTGGTGGGAGGTGTCCCTGACCATGGCAGGGGTGGGACTGGGTGGGCTTTAAGATCCCTTCTCATTCAACCCATTCTACAATGTGATATGACATTTAATCTGGATAAAGAAAAAGCTGCCCCTTCCAACATTGTCACCAGCTGCCACATCACATCTTTGCAGTGGCTCCCCTGGGCTTGCTGAGCCCCATGTCCCCAGCAGACCCCCAGGAGCACTGAATGTGTCCAGGGGTCCTGCTCTCACCATCCGTGGGATGGGCAGGGTGCTGAGGGATCCATGGATCACCATCAGGAGCAGCCCCAGCCCTGGGCACACTCCTCACCCAGGGCAGGCTGCAAGTACAGCCCCTGCTCTGGGCAGGCAGAGGATGGAGAGCCTGGGAATGGCTCTGGAGAGGGCACAGCAACCCAAATCTGCAATGAGGCAGAGGATGGAGAGCCTGGGAATGGCTCTGGAGAGGGCACAGCAACCCAAATCTGCAATGAGGCAGAGGATGGAGAGCCTGGGAATGGCTCTGGAGAGGACACAGCACCCCCAGTCTGCAGTGAGACCTCGGCAAAGTGCCGCAGGTAACATTTTTAATATCTTCATGGATTAGTGCCCAGTAAAGCTCAGCTTATGACAGTGTTTACACACGGTCTTAGGCAGAGCCCCACGCTCAGAGCTGCTCTGAGTCCCTCTGCTGTGGCCATCTGCTTCACAGAGAGGATTTGCTCAGGGAAAAACAGAAAGAGACCTAATGCAGGACCTTCTTCTCCTCCTCACAGTCCCTGCCCATCTCCAACCCCACTGAGGAGACTCCCTCCATCACTTATTGGCCTTTATCAGAGGTGCCTCAAGGAAACAATTATTTAGAGTAATTGCATAACATTGTCAAGGAGAGAGAGAATTTTCCTTTAAATAAAGAAAAAGAAGAGATTTAAATATCTTTTTAAGAAGTAGAAAGTATTGTTCTCTTTCTCAAAGAAAAATTGCATTTCCAGGGAGCCTTTTTATCTTGTTCAGTAAAGTGCCCACTGCCCATCTTCTGCAGCACAGGGAGAAGAGAAAAGGATCAGGAACACAATCCCAACTAATGGTAAATGATTTTTCTTACTGGTGTCTCACCAGCATCTGTAGGAGGGGATGAAACATAAGGAAAGACTGGTTTGACAGAGGAGGGAATGGCAAGGGGTGATGGAAAGGGACCCAAAAAGGAATGAGAAAATTCAGGGAAGATCTAGAGTTCCATGTGACATTGCAAAGAGCCCTTTTGGGCTCCCATGTGCTCAGAACCATTCAGGCAGCAGCCATTGCAGGCTCCCTCCCCAGCATTCCCAGAAAAATTAAGCTCAATTTAAAGGACCGTATCGCTCTGTCACATTTATTTTACATCTACTTGAAAACATTGTCCAGATTGCAAAAGGACGAGCCAGGAATCAAACTTAGTTAAACTATTAAATCAATGCGGGGAAAAAGAGGGAAAAAGATGGTAAGAAACACTTTGTCAGCAGCGAACATCTGAGCAAATCCCAAGGAGAGCTTAATTAAGGAGGAAAAGCAATTTTGTGTCAAAGCACCAGCTTCGAAACAGGTTGTAAAGCACAGATTCCTCCCCTGCTGAAGGGCATGGGGTGCTCCTGGGGAGAGCAGGAGAGCAGATCCCTGCCCAGTGTCCCGGGGCCAGGCTGGGACACTGGGGGGCACTGGGACGAGGCTCTGGCCACGCTCCCCGGTGGGCACCGCAGGGCAGGAGCCCCGTGAGATGGACCAGTGCTCTGATGCACAATGGCAAATCCCATCCTTGCCTGTAATGTCTGCAGACAACGTGATTTAAGGTGTCCCTTCCATTACTCGAGTGCACAAATGGCTACGGGGTGAGAAGACAGCAGGCATGGAGAGCAGCAGGGAGGGCACTGGGGAATACAGGGAACAGGAGAGGGGCTGGTCTGGCTCAGAGAGCAGCTCTGGGAAGGATGATGGGTGGGAAATGGTGCTGTGTTTGCTGATATGTCCAGGGGATATCCCTGGCTTTGTGACCACGGCAGGAAGGGGTACTGGGAGGTGTGGTACCTGTCTCTGGGTTGGCATCCTCTCCAGGATGTAATCCCCACCCCTGGAAGTGTTAAAGGCTAGGATGGATGGGGGTTTGGTCCACCTGGGCTAGGGGAAGGTGTCCCTACCTATGAGGAGGGAGCTGGAAGTGGATGGTCTTTAAGGTCCCCCCCAGCTCAAACCACCCTGGGATTAATTCCCTCCCACTGGTGCTCACACCAGCTCTGACAAACCCAACTGTTCCATGGCAGAGGAGACAAAAGTCGAGCATGAAAAGAGCATTAGGTGAGAGAATCAAACACAGTTCTCCCAAGCCCCAGGCCAATACTGGACAAAATCAGTCTAATTTCACTAAAAAAGATTATATCTTTTGGTCTGGATCATCCCCAGCCTGGGCTCACACAGCCTCTCAAAATTTTGCAAAACTTTCCTCTCCTTTCTTCCACATCCCTGTATGATTCCACCATCATTCTGGACAGCAGAAGACACGAGTCCCTGCGTCTCTGACTTGCCCTATTTGCCATCACCCTCATTTCATGGAGCAAGGAGCCCTTTCCCTGAAAATCAGGCCCTTTTTAGCTGGCTCCTCAAGTATCTCCCAACGAGCAGAGTGTCTGCAAGGAACAGGCTCAGCATGAGCCTCCCCAGGTGCCCCCCACCTGCTCATCCAGGACCTTCCACGATGGGGTTGCAGCCCTGGAACCACCACGGTTCAGGCAAATAGATTGTAATGACTGCAAAGGAGCAGGGACTGACTTAGCACTGCCAGATATCCAGAGAAAATGAAAGGAAAACATTTTGCTGGGATCAGCCAAGGGGAGAAGGCCAGCCCACAAGTCCAAACGTGCTCATCTCTCTCCACTGCAAATATTGGAAGGGATTTGGAGCAAAGACAGTCATTAAATAGCGGGTTTTAAAAGCCCACTGCACTTAAAGCACAGCTCAGCCCTCTCATCCTCAAGGTTTGTTTCACGGCAGAGGAAACCTGGAGACATTTAACTCTCTCTTGAATTCATCTTCAAAAGCTTCACAGTAATTCTTAGCATCTAGTCACTTATTTGAAGCAGTTTTACTGATTTTAATACCTTTAATTATTTATCTACAAATTGCACCTTTGTTCTGGACAGAAATGAGAAGGAACCACCACATCTGGCACCACTGCACACAGACCAGTCCCCCAGGTCATGTCCCAGTGGGCTTTCCAGTGGGGACACTGGGATCTCCTGTGGCCAGGATGGATCTCAGGCAGAGCACTGCTCAGTATGGAAGCCCATTTAACAAAAATAATGCCATCTTCAGAAAAATGTTGCTCTCCCATGAGATAATGAGGGTGGAAGTGCATTAGTAAGTCAGGTGCTACACCAGTTGTGAGACAGGCAGGGGAGGAGGGCACGTGGCACTGACTTCATGGAAAACCAGCTCATCCAAGGCCATTTTTAATGGAGCTCTGAAGGTGCTTCTGAAGATCTGAGAATTCATTTTTCTTGTGGACACAGTTTGTCGTCTCTTGGAATGGTTTCAACACATCATTTAGTTAATCTGTGTTTTCTATATTTACTCAAGTTTATTTAATCTGTGAAACCATCAATCTGCAACAATTAGCTGAATATGTAACAAAAATTCTCTCACCACTAATGGGTGAATCTGTTTATAAAAATATTCTTGAATGTCTCCCTGTTCCCCTGTTTATGCAAAATTTGGAATGAAAAAGAATAATATTTTTTTCTTTCCTTCCTTTTTCCAGGTGATTTTTGAATTCCCCCTTTTTTGTCACCTATTCCTTTATTTTCATCACATGGGCAGTGCTGAAGCACCACAGCCAAACTGTCCCCACCAAATTCTGACCTAATCCAAAGGCAGAACTATAAAAACAATCTGTTGAGACACAGTTTTTACAGTAATTTCTGCCGAATTTTGCCTGCATTCTATTAGAGAAATGAGGTATAAAGCACTTTTTAGGTAGAAGAACTATAGGTATAGAAGAACTATAGGTATAGAAGAACTATAAATACCCCCCCCCAGTTTTTCTACTGGGCTGATTGATTTCATAGAATCCCAGAATGGTTTGGTTTGAGGGGAGTGTCTCGTTCCAGAGACCAGGAACACCTTCCATAGACCAGGCTGCTGATTGAACTGACAGCAGGTTAGAGGAGCAGAGAGAAGTGAACCCTGAACATCTCAAATCCTTCCTTGCTCTGGACTGACCCACACACTGTTGTCCTCCATGGCTCTGGTGATGCAACCCCATCTGATAAACCTTGAGGGAAGCTCAGAGGGGATGTCCCAGCTCTCTTCTCCAGGGGGAGAGGGCAGGACCCCGAGGATGCTCAGCCACTCCTCCCTTTGTGTGGGGAGAGCCCGACGTGCCCTCCCAGCAGCACCACGAGGGAAGAGCTCACTTGGAGCCAAAGACTCACCAGTATTTTCCACTTGACAGAGTATTTGTAAAATGCTCAAACCTTGCATATAATGCGTAACGCTATTAAGTAGAATATCTAAAGTACTTAAACTAATTATGCCTATTTTGTAAGATTAATTATAATTAATAATTTAACATATTTTATCATTTAAGTCAGTATCCGTTCTGATCTTTAACTTTAGAGAGCACACTGTATACGTACCACATAATTAGGGCTTATGTATCACATAATTAGGGCTAAATACTAGGAAATCAGGCTAATTAGACCAAATCAAACTGAATTATTTAAGCTTTTTTTTAAATTTAGATGTAGAATATTTGGTAATTAAACACTGATTTCATTTTCTTGTGCTGGCACATTGCAGTTGTCTCTCAGTCGTCGGGATAATGAAGGTTTATGGAAGTGTTTGGCAGGGAGGGCAGGCCGGGCACCGTGGGAAGGGGCAGAGGAGGCACCGAGGGCAGCAGAGACGTGGCATGAAGGGTTTGGGAGGAGCTGAGCCACAGGAGCACCCCACGAACACACAGGGCTCCTCCCAGCTCGGCACTCCCCAGCACACAGTGTGTCCCACAGCACTGTCAGGGGTTTGTGCCAGCCCACAGGTGAGGGAAACCTGCAGCAAAGCTTCTCTCAGAGTCCCAGGATGGGTCAGGCTGGAAGGGACTGCAGTGCCACCTGATCCCACCTCCCTGCTCAGGCAGAGTTAGATGGGAAGACCATCCTATGGCAGAGGGGTCTGGAATATTCCCAGTGAGGAGACTCCACACCCTCTCTGGTCTCTGTTCAGTCACTGCCCACCAAAGAAGTTCTTCCCCATGTCCAGGTGGCACCTCTTGGGCATCAGTTCCTGCCTGTCCCTCTTGCCCCAGGGCTGGACCACCCGAGCAGAGCCTGGTCCCTGCTCTGCCCCCTCCCTGCAGACACTGATGGACATGGGCAGGTCCCCTCTCAGTGTCCCCTCTGGAGCCTGAACAGCCCCAGCTCCCTCAGCCCTTCCTGCTCCCAGAGATGCTCCCGACCCTTCAGCATCTCTGTCACCCTGCCCTGGCCCTGCTGCAGGAGCTCCATGTCCCTGCTGTCCTGAGGAGCCACAGCTGGACCCAGCATCCCAGATGTGCCTCACAGGGCTGAGCAGAGGGGCAGGATCACCCCCCTCAGGTGTCTCAGGTGCTGCACGTACCAGCTCCCAAAATCTGAATATTTAAATATTCACACACCTCTGGTGCAAGCAACTAAAATTATTCCTCTGATGAAGGTAAATGTTAAGGGAATCCATAGGAGATCAAGGGCCATGGAATTGAAAACAACCATATGCCAAGCAGTGGGGGCCCTGTGTACGTGTGGCATTCGCTGCTGCTGCCTGAGCCAGCGCTCAGCCAAGTCAATAAAAGGAATCCCATGGACTTCCAGGGGCTTAGAGGGAACCCGTGCCTTCCTCGTGTTTTGTTTTGAAAAATGAGTGTTCCTCGTGTTTAAAGTGCTTAAGATGAGATCTGCACACTTTGACTTTTTTCGACACCAGCTCTTGAATCAAAATAAGTTGGTTTGTGGGTGGTTGTATTAAAATCTCCCATTGTGTAAAAATGAGGAAAGTGGACAAGAGGCAGAGCCAGAGGAGCCCAAGTCACCCAGTGCCCTGTGACACAGGACATGGGGGAAGTTGTCACTGAGGCCATGGAAGATGGGGAAGTGCTTTGGGGAAAGTAGCAAAGCAATATTTAATTGTAAAAGACAGACCAGGGAGACACGGTCNTCCATCCCCACAGCACCTCCAGCAGCATCCCCACCACTGCTCCATCCCCACCACTGCTCCATCCCCACCACTGCTCCATCCCCACAGCACCTCCATCCCCATCCCCACCACTGCTCCATCCCCACCACTTCTCCATCCCCACAGCACCTCCAGCAGCATCCTGGGAACAGACAGCACCCACCCAAGCTCCACCTCCAGCTAACAATCATTTCCACATCCCCAGATCCCCAATTTTCCTGGACACAGAGGCAGAGCCCAGCCCAGGTGTGTGAGGCTGAGGGACACGCTCAGCTTAGTTTTTCCAGTGTCCTTTAGGGTGAGTGTTAAAAGCATTTTTTAATCTGACTTTGCTCCATACAAGGAATTAAAATCCTCAGATTAAATTCCACAATTCCATGTCTCAGCAGAAAGGCGCCCACTCTGCTTGGGATTCTCCAGGTTCGTGGCACAACCTCCTCGTTTGGTGGTAAAACACAGAAAATAAATCAACTCTGAGCCCATATAAACAATTAATAAAGATTGATTCTATGGATTTCTGGTTCTCTCCAGCCCTGTGAACAATATCTGCTGTGTACAAGTCATGAAACGAAGCTATTTTAATTTTTTTTAGAAAAATAGCGTTTTCTAAGTCATTATTTTATTTGTCATTTATTACACATTTGAATTGGCCTGGAGACATCCTCGCTCAGGATCAGCTGCACATATGTTGGTTTAAAAGTCAATTTTCATTTGCTCCTATGAAAGGAAGAAGCTTTTTTTATGTGTTTCTAATCACTTTTTTAATACTTGCCTTGATCTGACACAGAGACTTAGGCAAAAGGGCAGTTTCAGCTCAAAAGAGGAATTATTTACTAAACCTCCACCACGTGAAAAGAGGCAGCTCTCACTGAAACTGCAACATAGGATTGGTTGTATTTTGACTATTTAATTAATTTAATAAGTCAAAGTCATTTGGTAAGTCATGTATTTACATGGAAATACACTCAATACCCACACTCCTATGCAAAAAATTTAACTCACCTGATTAACAAAAAATATCCCCCAATTAATGACCACTGAAGAACTCTGGAACACCAACGTAATTTTTGGTTTTAATTAAACAGACTCCACGCCCAGCTGAGTAAAAATAATCAATATTTTCAGGTTTAAAGCATTCCACAGTGATTCCCGCTCTGGTGACAGCTCCAGGACTTCTCGTGCAGCACAGCCACAAAGGATAATTTAACACCCATTAATAAAGGAATTTTCAGAGGAGCTCAACTCAAATTATATCAATCTTCTACTGTTCCAAAATAAACGCATCAGGTGGCATTTAAATGCAGGTGGCTAACCATTTTATCAGTGCACATATTTAAGCTATTAGAAATATAATTAGAAAAATTAAATTAAACACACTTAATGCAGATTCTAATTCGAGCAACACTGTCCTTATCATTATGCCATTTTTATAGCAAATTATAAAGTATGTCTAAATTGTGCAGGTTTGTTGCTGACTGATAGCTGAACTCAGATAATTAAGTTGTTAACCATGTACTTCAGTGGTCAACATGGTTATATATCTTTGTCTTATCACTCCCCCTCCTCCTTGTTTCCCCAGAGCTCAGGGGAAGCAGATGAATGGCACTTGACACTACCCACCTACACAGCCGACTGATTAGACACAGGCCCGTGCCACAGGTACACTCAATTATCTGCTTTTCCAACATTCAAGCAGTTCCTGGGGCCGGCAGGGTGGGAAACTGTTTGTTTGCTGCTTTTGGCAGCCCAGGAAAAGCGCAACGAAACGTCCTTAAAACTTTCCATCCCATTTTATCACCCTGACCCGCAGGGCAAGGAGGCTGCAAAGGTTTCCTCCTCGTCTCAGTCAGGAGGAAAACAATAAATCCTCTTCCCACCAATAATTAAAGTGCTCACAAGCATGGCCATGGCCTGCCCTGCCACCCAAAACTGTCCTGGTGCCCAGAAACCCCAAGGGATCCCATCCCTCCATCTGGGATCTCACCCCTCCAGCCAAGGCATGTTTTACTTCTCACACTTCCCTGAGGAATGAACATCCCTTCAGGGAAATAAAAATACACTTCCTTAACCAGTGGCTCCAATCAATAAATAGCAAAATACAGCCACAGGTAGAGGTGCAAGAAGGGAAATGTGGATTGCAGTTCTCCCAGGGAAACAATTGATATTCAGGTAATACAACACAGCACTGAGGATGGGATTTGTAACGGGAGGAATTATTTGTAATGTGGTTGAAATTAAAGAATTTGGGTGACTTGAAGGCTTTGATCAGATCTCTGCATCTGTAATTTTATGTGTTTGAGCTTTCTCCTAATTTAAGGGGAATCACATGGGTCTTATGGAATCAAATCTCCCAGTATCCTGTTTTCATCAAAACAAGACAGAAAATGAAAGGAAAAACTTCCTGAATTTTAAATTTCTTGAATTTTTAAGTATTCCAAACTAACTTTTGAGAGTTCTCTTTGTCCCCCTGGGAACAATGGGTGTCACCAGCTTATTTGATACCTTTTTGACACCAAACCCAATGGGAACACGTGGGAATTTTACAGAGATGTCCCCAAGCAGGTCAGGTGCTCCCAGGGATTATCAGCCGTGTGAGAGCTGTGTTAATGACACAAACCAGATTGGTTTTCCACAGGACAGTTGCAGTCATTTCTTTCCCCACTTAACCTGCCTGGATGCTGAACAGTCTGCACTGAGCATCGGAACGGCCACGGCCCTAATGGAGTTCCACTTCACTGCCCCTAGATGATTACAAACTAAAGACCCTGGGTTTAGGAGAAGAATAGGGTTGGGGCTTTTTCCCCATTTGTGAAGGCGAAACATACAAGGTTATTTTCATGTGATGTCATCAATAAATATTTTGATTTTGTAACTCAGTTACAAAAATTCTATTTTGTTGGAGGATTTGCTTTTCCTCCCGCTCCAATTTGGTGGAGAAAAAAATAATTCCCAGCTTTTATCCCTATTTATTAACAAATTCAGTAGGATCCGGTGGCTCCCTTTTAAACTTCTGAGCACAGGAAATATTTCAAAAGACACCTCCTGAAAGGAAAAGGAAGCCACTCTGCCTGGTGGGGGGCATCAGTCTGTCCCTGGAGATCTTTCCAGGAGAGCAAACCCACACACCCGGCCAGGCTGGGCAGGCAGGATTAAAGCAAATCCTCCCCACAATGCCTTTGCCTGCTTCTCACTCTACGTGATCAGACTCAACTATTCTTCCTAACAAATATGTAATTATTAGCATATAAATTTAACACCTAGCTATGCTATAACCGTAATGTCTGCCTTTATTTCCTTTTCTTACTTGTTATGGAAAGTTATCTCTCTGGAATTATTGTTTTCTGGTTTCTATTGTTGAATGTCATTTATTCCTCAAATTATCATTAGCTTCCACATACCTGTCAATGATAATTTTTGATATGTTTAAAATAATGTTATAAGATTGAAGATAATTGCCAAAATTATTTTTTTGTATCTTACTCTCGAGCATTTAGAGCCACAATCCCTTTTTCCCCCATTTCCAGGTGAGAGCAGTGCAGAATGTCCCATGACCTGCTGTGAGATGGGATGCTCTCCTGGCTGAGCACCAGCCCAGAGTGACAAGAACTGGAGTTTAGTCCAGTGTGAAAGTTTTGTATCTTGCTTAATTGTTAACTTTTTGGGGACAAAATGGATTTAACCTGGAGGAGACTAGGGTGAGAGTAGAGATTTGGAAGAAATCCTTCCCTGACACTCCCAGGGATCCAGGGGCAGCCACTGCTTCTCTGCCCAACCTGTGCCAGTCCCTGCCCACCCTCCCAGGATGGAATTTCTCCCCAATATCCAACCTTTCAGCCTGCCAGCAGGTCTGGCACCAGCCCCTGGTCCCCTTTGAGCAGAGCAGTTGTGCTGATCTCCAGAATAAGATTCCCCATTTCATTGAAACCATCTCAAATGAAGCACCTGCATTCCAAACTTCACAGCCCACACACTTCAGACTTCAACATTTAATCACTCCCTCATTTTAAACACCTTTTATAACCTGGAGGATGGGCAGGGCCAACTTGGGAGATTGCTTTTTGCAAAGTAAGTTATTTGCCATTATAAAAAATGAAAACAAAGGCCACAGTCACCACTAATTGAAAACCTCTCTAAAGCATCAGTGTGAGGGACTTTTACTCCCACCACCTAAAACGTGAGGATTGACATTTATGATACACAGTCTAATGTGACTAAAAGTTTTATAAACTCTTCTGTATTCAAAGATTAATTATTTGAATTGTTACACTAAAAGAAAAACAAAATAAAATACAAGGGGGTGGGACAATTACACTGGCTGATAGTTCAATTTTCTAGCATTATTTTCTTAGCAATCAGAGTTTGTATTAAACTTAGTGCCACCATAAACCCCTGCTGGTTATCAGTGAGCACAATCCTGAGGAGAAACCTGTTAAACAATGTTCAAGGCCAGACAACAGGCACAGGTCGGTATTTGCTCTTTGTTCCCCAGTTGAGGTGCATTTTACAACTGACTGTGCCAAAAAAGTTGCTAAAGTTTCAACGAAATGAGACAATGAGCAACACATGGGATTTTCTGTGAATTTGCCCTTTTAGAAAAGCAATTACATTGTGAAATCTAGAACAGCCTCTCTGTGTCCTGTGGGCTGGGTAAAAGGCTGGGAGTTTTTATGGCTTTTAAGACGCTGTACTTAGAGCAGGTCAGCATCCTAAAAGTGTTATCCTGGTACATTCTAAAGATTAATTGAAAAGAAATAAAAATAAAGAACCCACGAAGAGCATCCAGCCTGACAATTTGGTGAGGATCAGATAATCCTAAAGGAAAGAAAGCAGCAGGAGGAAAAATGAGGAAACCCCTCGGTCTGTGGTGATGGGGGAATTTCACAACACCTTTGCAATCACCAATAAAGAGAATTATTGCTGCACAAGAGAAATCTTGTGGTCTCTACTCTATCACTACAGAGGGCAGCAACAGACAACAGAGCTCTTTAGCATTACAGGGGGAATGTTAAACATTCCCAGTAAACAAGGGAGCTGGGAGAGGCCAGGGATCTTGGCTGGAGTGTGTCCCAGAGTGTTTGCCACACATTTCAGCCTCCTCTGGAGGAGAACAGGACCCAGGTTGGGAAAGTCTTTGGGAAGCCTGGATGCTTAAGGAGCTAAGCCTGTCTCCTGTCAGTTCAGCAAGCCCAGATATTAAAAATAATCATACCCATGAGTCAGAATGCATGAGCTGGGCCGTATGGCAGCGAGCTAAATTCACCTAAATTCACTGTGTGTTCTCTGCCCCACTGCACACCCAAACCAGCTGCTTGGTTTGCTGCTGCATCCCTGGGCAGGGCATCCCCTCCAGCCTGCCACAGCACATCACACACACACTGGCTTTACTGCGGGCACAGAAAAGTTCCAGGTGGGAGAAAGTCGCTCAGCTGAAGGCATTTTGAAGCCTTTCTGTATGAAAAAACCCCTGTGTGGGGGCCGGGGAGGCGCCAGGCAGAGTTATTAGCAGTGGTCACATCCTCCTCCAGCCCCGGCGCCTGATGCAAAGGAGGGCAGCAAAGGTCTTATGATCAAACGGGGAGAAAATGACTGACAACACGGAGCCGGTTCAAAGGAACTAATGGAATAATTAGTTCCAAAAAGACTAAAAAGGACTGAAGAATTCATGATGTCATAAAAAGCAGAGCTACTTAAATTGGATTAGAAAATAAAAATGACACGAACATTGTAAATATTCACAGATCACATCATTGACGTGTAATGTGCCGTTAAATGATGTCAAATTAAAGGGGAAATTACATGTGTAAGAACTGGGAAGAATAAAGGGAAGACATTTTAAAGATGCGCAGTCCTTCAAGTGAAAATCCCTCTCGTATATCAGGGCTGATCACTGCATGGATGAGGAAACTATGAGAGAAGAATAAAATAAAATATGAGAAAGAAAACATAAGGTAAAAACATCTCAATTTGAGGCTGTGGTGAAAGGCTGTTAACTCCAGAGCCTGTGCGCTTCCCTCAGCCTGGCTTTGTCAGGCTGTGCCCAGCACCAAGTGCCTTCACTGCTTAAACCCTCTTAAAATTAGCCCTAATTTATTACAACAACCCCAGCAGCCAAGTGTGCTTTCACACAGGAGCCTGCCCTGAGTGGGGAAGAGGGCTGGGCTCAAATGGTGCTTTGGAATCTTCTGAATTGGGGTGCAATTAACACAGTGAGCAAAGTGGGCGCAGGTAAGGATGGCACTCCTGAATCCACGCTCTCCCGAGGCAGGAAAAGCCATTAGGGATACCCTTAACCACACACACCTCGTGTACACCACCCAGAGAGGCTCAGAGACCCTCCTCTAGAGTGAGATCTCATCCTCTCCATGGCAGATAGCAGTGCTGTGGCAATTAATTTACCTGCACTGTGCTCTTTCAAGTGAGCTCGACAAGCAGGTCCTCCCAGCTTCTCCCCCTTCCCTCCATGTGCTCTCAGAACGCTCTGCTCCAAAGGTGGCATTTAAACCTCCCGAAAATACCTGCATAATAAAGGGTAAAAGATACTCTGCACATGTATATATGTACATATCTTTGCCTTCCCTCGTGGTCCCTTCCATCTCCAAACTCTGAGAGGTGTTAAAAACACATGGCACGTACCCGAGGAACTCGAGATTATCGGCGTTATCTCCCCGCTCCTCCCGGGGATAAGATGGTCTGATTTGCTCACTGTTGTGATAACAGGCACTGACTTTGCTCCCCAGCAGCACTGCCAGGCTGCTGCTGGCATTTCCTCATTGCCCTCATAATTTAGAATCACAGAACAGTTTGGGTTGGAAGGGACCTCAAAGCCCATCCAGTGCCACCCCTGCCATGGGCAGGGACACCTCCCACTAGCCCAGGTTGCTCCAACCTGGCCTTGGACACTTCCAGGGATGGGTCATCCACAAAGTCTCTGGGCAGACAATGTGTTTAGACCAAGCACACTTTTGCCTCCCCCTACAAGGTGACCACAGGGTTTGGGTCTTTTCCCCCAGTGGTGTTTCGTGTGGATCCCAGTCTGGCAGATCCAGTGGATCCCAGTGGAAGCACTGGGTGCTGTCAGGAAGCCCTCAGCACATCTCAGGCTGGTTCACAATGCAGTCACCCATGTTTGTCCCCAGTTCAGACAGAGAGGTCAACACCTGTATCGTCTCCAAAATATCAGGTGATCTCTAAGGATGAACAATCAGCTTTGTCCTGTAGCCAAAAGATGAATATTGACATCATGTTGACTCTCCCACACTTAAACAGGCACATGGAAACATACAAAAATATCTGTGAGAAAAAGAGCAATGTTTTCTTATGTTTGTTTTTTTTTCCACTGAGTTGAAACAGCACCACTTTCATTCTTCAAGACTTCAGTCATCTCTGTGCCTACACTGAGATCCTGTCCCCAGGTGAGGTGGGAACCCACTGGGGCTCTCACTGCCAAGGGCACGGGCTCTACAAGGACACTGAAAGTTTGGAGATCAGGGGCTGAGCTCACAGAAAGCAACTAAAATACCTCAACCACTTTTAAACCCCTAATGTAATGCCTTTTAATCACTTCTGAGAGCCTATTTTTGTGTTGTTCATGCCCAAGGGTCTCCCAGACAGGAGGATCTGCAGAGGAAGGGAAGGAAAGGCACCTGCACTGTCAGAGGAGAGGCAGAGCCTGCTCTGCAGTACCTGGTTATGGGCTTTGCTTTGCCTGGGGGGCCAAGATTAAAACATTAAAAACAGTCTGGACCTTTCTGCCGAGGGGCAGCTCCGATCTCTGCTCTGTGTGAGCAGGGACAGGTGCCAGGGAATGGCTGGAGCTGTGCCAGGCCAGCTTTAGGTTGGATATCAGGATGGTGGTGGGCACTGCCCAGGCTCCCCAGGGCAGTGGGCACAGCCCCAAGGCTGCCAGAGCTCCAGGAGGGTTTGGGTGATGCTCTCAGGGACACGGGGGGATTATTGGGGTCTCTGTGCAGGGCCAGGGGTCTGGACTGGTGATCCTTGGGGGTCCCTTCCAACTCAGAATATTCCAGGATTCTCTGGTGCATTCAAACAATCAAGGAAAAGACAGAAGGGTCACTTTTCTGTTATACTATTACAGTTATAGTTAAAAAACCCAAAATTCAGACTTGTCCTGGCCATCACTGTGTGCACTGGGATTCACTCAATCCCACAGCTCCTGTGCCCACCAGGAATGACATACCCAGCCATTAATGGGGACTGGGACGTGCTGTTCTGGCCATGCACAGAGGGGCAGGTGGGAAGCAAACCTATTCCAGGGAGGAAGGCAAAGCCCAGGAGAGCCTGAGATAGCTCAGGGCCCCCAGACCTGCCTGCACAGCCCTTGGGGTCCCAAGGAACTGTGTGCCACTGCCTGGGGAGGGAGAGGGGACAATTTCTCCCTGAAATTTATCTAACTCCAGCCTATAGCCAGGAGTGATTTCCAAAGCGGAGTTGCCTGAGCCCCAGGAACAAACAAAAGTATTCTGAGGCTCTTCATTTGTGCAATGGCATTTCCACACTGACTGCAGGGACCTGCTGGTTGCACTCACATTGTTACTACAACAATTTAAAAATTAGAGTGATAATTACCTTGGAGGTTTTTTCCAACTTCAGTGATTCTGTGATTCGTAGCTCAAGAGAATGTGTTATTCAGACTCCACTTCTCTGATTCTTCACCATGTCCTGAGTGCACACACGGAGCAGGTTCCCAAAGCCAAAGGCAGAGCTTGGCACCCGTGACCCAAAATCTCTCAGACATAAGAAGCCCTGATAGAACAGGAGATCTGTCAGGGCTGAGGATCCAACATATTACAAGGCCCCAGCAAAAATAGATCCCAGCTAAATAACTTGGGAAATATCACACTTGTAATGGCCCTGCAGAGTCAATCAATTTAAACCTAATAAAGACGACGACAGACAATGAAGAGAAAGTTCAAGGACTTTTCACCCAGGGCTTTGCTATGGCTGGGAGTCAACCTGCTGGAAGTCTGCAGAGCCTGGAACTCAGCTCCAGGGAGCAGAACCATGGATGGAAACTAAGGACACCTTCCATTTTGGGGAACAGTGCTCCAAAATACAGGCATAAACCCTGGGAAAGCTAAAGAGATTGGAATATTTTTGAAAGAAAGGACAAATTTTCATACTTTTTTTGCTGGGCAATACTGTAATTCATCTTTTCATGTCTTGGCTTTACCTGTGAACTTTATCACAGAACAACATCATGGGCTGGACCAAATAATCCCACCGACTTTGCTCTGCTCCACTAGTACTGGGAGGTTAATACACTTCATTAGCTGAGCATCTAATTCCTGCATTTATTCCTTTTGTACACATTTATTCCCTAACTATTGTTTATTCTTCATCCTAACACAGGAAAATGACCAGTGTATAAGGCACAGTTTAACAGTGGAGCTGATTTACAACCTGGAGCTGTGGAATCCATTAAGTGTGTTTAAAAGTAGGTGGCAATTTGCACAGCCAGCCCATTTGTAGTGACACCTTGGCGGGGACATGTCGGAGCCCAGGCTTTCTATGGAAATGATGTTGTTTGCTGCCTTTGCGACGAGTGCCGAGCGAACTGCAGATTGCAATTGGGATTCAGTGCAAGATGAAGCTTGGAAGCGCGAGGTGGAAAAACTGCAGCTCGTTTCTTCTTGCCAGGTGGTAAAAAACTGGCTCAGGATTCCGCAGAGTCTCAGACTTTGTCCCCATTTCAGCCATTGGAGAGAAAACTGAGCTCTGGTCCAGCTCCAAGAGTTCATGGGCACAACAAGGGCAGTTTTCAGGATGAGCTTAGAGCAGGGGAAAGCCCAAAGAGCCCAATGTGAAGCTCTGCATGATGACACAGCAGAGGAATATTTGGGTAAGGAAGAGCAGGGCACAGCCAACCTGCTGTGTGGGAAACGAAAGGTGGGAAAGGAAAGTCTGTCAGAAAGCTAGAACAAAATAAATTATCATACTTGAAAGAGAAGGGGAAAAACTGAAATATTCTGAAGAGATAGAGTGATGTACATGAGTGAAGATTTGAGGCTGGCGAGGAGACAGCAATCACAGCGTTGTTAAGGTTGTAAAAGACCTTCAAGATCATCAAGTCCAACTGTTAACCAGTGCTGGACATCTTTCATATTGTCCTTCACAGGCACCTTGGAAGGCAAGAAGGAAGGAACATACAGTTCCTTCCAGGAGCATCCAGGTCAGAGAAAGGAGCTGAAGAAAAGGCCAAGGGCAATTAATGGTCTGACTTCACACTTACACAGCGGAAAGGGGAAAACGAAACAGATGGGTGGGAATTTGGAAAGCTTCATGAGTTTGGAAATCTTCACTGTGAGCTGGTGATCTTTTCCATCAAGATTTGATCCATATTAACTCTCTAGAACTGGGCTGGATCCTCCAAAATTCAGCTCCATGAAGGAAAGCCCCCACCAGTTTCATTGGGAAGAGCACTGACCCCTTCTAGTGACCCAAACTTCAAACCCAGTGCCTTGGTGAGACCATGAGTATGCAGAAAGTCATGCCAATAAAATGCTCCTCACAGAGGCACCAAATAAATCCTGCAGCCTTTGCATCCCAGAATATTGGGGTAATTTCTAGATTTGGGAATTACACAATTACCACATAAACTGCCAACGCAGTGGCAAATGCACAGTGACATCATTAATATACCCACCAAGGGAAGCACACTAATGTCATAGGCTGGAGCATTAATATCCTCGTGCAAAGTGATTCAGCACAGTTTAATTAAAATATGCAAAGTATTTTTGTTTATGTGGAGCATGACAGAGACCATGGGCATCACTCACCGGTGCTTCAAGTGCAGACCATGAACTTGAGGGTACAGAGCCACTCCTGCTGCATAAGAGACCTTGAACCCAAAACTTGGGGTCTCCATTCTACTAACCACTGGCTCATCCCAGAGAATACCCCTCCCCAGGAGAGGTGGATCCCATACTGGTGCAAACCATCACTGTGGCAGTGTGTTTTTAAACTAAAATCTAAAAGCTCACAAAGCCCAAAACCACAAACAAACCAAAAATCCACACTTAGATCTAAGTTTCTCTCATTTTCAGGCATTTTCTGGGCTCTGCACCCAGGACATTGACAGGGCACCTCAGCAACAAAGCAGTGTTTTGCAGGGACTGAGAACTGGGGTTCAGAACTAGGTAAGTTTTAAGGTCCATTCTGACCCCAACTGTCCTGTGATTCTATGACTGAGTTGGGAGAGATGAAATGAAAAAGGAGCTTTACTTTTGGTACTTACTGGTCAGTGCCCACCACCCTCTGGGGGAAGGACCTTTCCCTGAGATCCCACCTGATCCTGCCCTGACACAGCTCCAGCCCTTCCCTGGGTGCTGTCACAGAGCAGAGATTGGAGCTGTCCCTCCTCTGTCCCTCGGGAGGAAGGTCTCCCCAAATGTGAGGTGCCCCCTCAGTCTCCTCCTCTGCAGGCTGAATACAAACAGTTTGGATTATATAAACTCGAGACAGGCGCCTTCCCTCTGTGCTGCAAACTCAGTCCCAATATTTAATACACACTCAGATAAAATATCACTAACGGGAGTGATAAATTTAAGTCAGATACTAGACTAGAACGAAACCATTAACTGGCAAATCAGCTGTTAAGTAGTCCATGTTTCTTTTAATTCTAGATTCCTAACACTGGATTGAAACAGCAATACATGCTTGACAAGAGCTTATTCAAAATCCTGGGGGGAGTGGGAACACTGGGAAGGGCTCCTGAAGTTGGGCTGGGAGCAAGTGGGACGGAGCTCCAAACAAAGGCTGCAACAGGAGCCAGTTGTTGACACTCTGCATCACGTGCTGCATATTAAATGATTCATCAAATGCTGTGTCACAACCTGTATAAAGTCTTTTAAAAATGGATCTCTCCTCCTTTTTGCGTTTTTAGCAGCAAGGAATATCTGGATGAATCTAGACTTCCTCAAACAATACTCCTTTCCTGGAACCATTCCCCATTTAATGCAAACACTCGACCCAAATTGTCATTAGGAAGAGCACCAGTCACCAAATTTCACTAGATAGTACAGAAATAAATAAGCAAAAAATATTTAATTATAATAATATATTATATATTTTATATATATATATAATATATTATATATATATTATATAATATATTATATTA
>WBMV01006179.1:569459-677537 GCA_013396655.1 Campylorhamphus procurvoides | reverse complement strand
TATATATATAATATATGTATAAAATGCAATAAACTGGACTGAAATAAATAAATAAAGAATGTGCCCAGAACATTTTGGAAAACTAGATAATAGATGAGTAAATAATTTCCCTGTCTGATATGGAATGGCAATGTGTTATTGTAACCTGCCTTGTATGCTCCTTGTAAAGCACTGTAAATTATGATTTTAAATTATCATGTTAGATTAGGTTTTCTGCAGCTTAATATATTGTAATATAATATAATTGCCAAATGCAAATGAGCTACCGTACAGCTTTTCCATAGAGTTGCTCATGAAAGCCGAGCCTTTTACACATTACACTGAAGTGAGTGTTATTAAGAAACAAATCATAATGAAGCTAAATTTGGTTGGGAGGCAAGATGCTGCCACCTTCTCATGGCTGGCAATGCACAGAGTCCCTTGGAGCTCTGACACCAAGTTCTGTGCAGCTCCACACAGACCTGCCCAGGTAACAGCTCCCTCCCTGCTCTGACTCCTTACCTGGAAGTCAAGTAACACTCTGAAGTCATCAGCGTGGCTCCAAATCATACCTGACAAATTCCCTTCTCTCAGCAGCTAATACAAAGTGCATTTGTGCTCCCACCCCACACTCTGAGTGGGGAGTTTGGGGAGAAAGCACATTTCCATTGCAGGATTGAGGGTGGAGATGGAGGCAACACAAGGGTTAAAAACAATGAAATGATCGAGTTTGCACTGCTGCAGGTCACAGAATTGGAATCACAGGATTGCTGGGAGTGGAAGGGGCCTCTGGAGAGCACCCAGCCCAGCCCCCTGCCAAGGCAGGTCACAGGGATGTGTCCAGGTGCGTTGGGAATGTCTCCAGAAAGGGACTCCACACCCTCCCTGGGCAGCTGGTCCAGTGCTCTGCCACCCTCAATGTCAAAAAACCTCCTCCTCATGCTGAGGAGGAACTTGTGGTTTAGTTTATGGCCACTGCTCCTCGTCCTGCTGCTGGGCACCACTGAAAAGGGCCTGGCACCATCCTCTGACACCCCCTGGAGCAATTTATATGGATTGATAGGATCCTTTCTCAGTCTTCTCTCGACCCAACCACCCCTCGCACCCACAGACCTGTGACCCACCCAACAGACACAGCCCTGGCACCTTCCCTCTGCATTTTCATCACAAAAAACAATAGTTGCTGGTAGATGTGCCAGCAAGAGTGCACTCCCTAAATAATGCATCAGCTTGTAAATTGTCCGTTGGACTGTAAATTCCAGAAGAAAAATTAAAATGTGATTTTTCAGCCTTTTCCCAGTGGCCCTCGCTCCACGTGGCGCCATCCCCACGTCCCCCCAAAAGCCCAGGCACCAATGGGTTGGGTGCAGAGCAGGAAAAACCTGCTCCGAAGCAATTCATTATTAATGCCAGAATATTCTTGCTAAACAGTTCTGATTATTTCACAAGAAAGAGGTCAAGGTATTGGAGAAAGGGATTTAATCAAATAAACTCTCAATCTCTCTCCAAATAGCATTTTCATCCAGCTGCATGTAAATTCATCAGCTGACTCGCCTCCGAATGCCCAGGCAAGGTTAATCTGCTATGACTGTTAAAACTTCTTGGAGATGCCTCTGGAATAACGATTTAAACCGGGATGAACCACCAAACTCCTTCCCAATTCTCTTTTTCCTGGAAGTTGGGCCCTGAACCACGTCTTCAACAGGAGCTGAACCCCACAACTTGGGCTGCACTTTTGGGACCCCACAAAGAAGTGTTTATTTTGCATTTGCTGCTCAGCTCTCCAGATTTTGACGACTATATTTGCCCCACAGCAAATACCCTGCCCTGGGCAGAAGGCAGAGGGGGAGTCATGGATTATCAGGAATATTTCCAATATCACCAAAGCGCTCCTGCTGGAAGACAGAGCAGCGTGGTCAGTGACTGGGAGGAAATGGAATTTCTCTTGTGTTCTGAATTCAACATTGCACCCCTTTGCTTAAATAAGGAGCTGAGGAATTTCTCACGGCGTATCCCAAGGTGAATTTGGTGGCAAACACTAATAATCCCTCCCGGACACGCAGCACTTATTAGGCAAACCCTGCCCTCCAGCAGTGCAAATCTATGTGTGTTTTTAAAAAGGATCTCTGTGAACTTCATGTTTAACCACAGGATTATGATATAGAGGTAAACTGCACATTTGGTCATAAATGAAGAACTGCAATTTCAGGGTTTATTTTAAAAAAATAAAATATTTCAGATGCCTTTGACACAGAGCAACGAGGCAAAAAGGAGACCGAAATACAGCAGGGAGGCAGGATTATTTTCACTCCTGTTTTTTGCTGTCTTTACCCTAAGTCTGGCTGAGGATTCTGCATTCAGTGGAATATTCTGCAACCACCTCCACGGAGCCAGGTCATTAATGAGGCCGAGGAAGGATTCCTGTGTGACCCAGGGTGTTGCACAGACCAGCCTCCTGTGTCCTGCTGCCCAACAATCCCCAGGCTAGCCCAGGGCACACCTTGCTTAGAATTTTATTTTACAGAAACCACCCTTGTCATTTCCTTCTGTTGCAGAAGCAGCACACACCTAAATACCCTCCAACTGAGCAGCCTCGTTGCCTCTTCCTTCGGGAAGTCTGAGCTGACATTTCCTCTGCTAAAATCCAAGAGGATTTCGAGCACCCACGGTCTCCATCCCTCAACGAGGAGCCAGGCAGTGGTTAAAAACTCTGCCTCATCCGGAGAGAAAGTGTTTTGATGCTGGTATTCTGTGCCCCTGTTGCTCCCAGCACCTTTGTGGAATCTCAGACACCATTTTACATGAGGATGCTTTCTAAAGAGCCAAATGTAACTGTCTAATTAAGAGCGGAGTGATTGGCTGGTTCATGGACTCTGTGACAGTTATGACAAATACACATATTGGCACAGCCCTAACCTCACTTCACAGTTTGCAACACAAAGATGGTATTTCCAGAAATGTGCAGAACACTCTGATACAAAGCTTCACCTTGTCTAGTGCTATTCCATTTAATTTTTTATTAACTGCCTGAACATATGCCATTCTAGGAGAGGGTAATAGTTACAAAATGTCAGCAGAAACATTTAAACTGCTCAAATGTAAATGATTTTATAAATTTGTAATGAAAGGTAATTGTCATGTGGGAAAAGTAACAGAAAAACAGATATGTGTAAATGTAAAACTGGCAAAAAATACATCTGACTGGTCGAAGGCAGCAAAATTTAAGTGTGTTTTAATGACCACTGTAAGGAGTATTTAAATAAAATTAGCTTCATAAGCAGAAAATGTGAATTCTATAATATTTTATTTTCTTACATTAGCAAAGTTCATAATAATGAAAAGACCTCATGGAACTTTAATGCGCCCAAATTCATTAAACAGCAGGACATTAAGATTCCTCACCTCATTTTAAAAAACAAATAAATCAAGTCAGATAACATAAATACAAAGCCCCCGCCAGCCCGCCTTCAAAAGAACAATATTAGAGCGCGCTTAGTTAGTTTCTTTACTTTCCGCTAAAATGAGAAACAATTTGGTGATTAATCCCTTCAGCGACACGGTGCTGGGTCAGTGCTCTCGGAGATGTCAGCCAGGAGAAGACTGGGGCGAAGGAGGCAGCTTTTCTTCAGCCACCACACAGAGCAACCACCTTCCAGTCAGGTTTGCGGGCAACCATCTTTAAATGCTTGAGCTGCTCTGCGTGGCCATGACAAGATTTGCAATTCCCCACGTTTATTTACACACCATCACCCCAAGTAGACATCACATGGAAGTGGCATGGTCGCGGCTGACCCCAGGGTAGTGGCTGTCTCTGCCGATCCCATTTCAGCCTGCTCGGCAATTGAACTGCGCTCAGCCCGCCCCGGATGCTTCCACCGCGCCGCAATAAAATTAGCAGAAGCTTGTCAGGGGATATTTTCTAGTTTTACGCTGACAGACACTGGACAAATATGTCTGCTTTTCAGAAACCCACGGAGGATCCCGCTCTCCTGAGTGGCAGCGTGGTGGGGTGGATGCACAGCCCACCTGTCCTCCCCAGCCTGGGCATCAACCCCAAACCCTTGGCCCATCCTATTCTTCTTGTGTTCTCCTGCATGCACCCCAGCTCAGGACTGGACGTGCAGAATGAGTTCCTCGGCTAGGAATTAATAGAACATAAATCCATCACGATTCGAGGACCAAAGCTGGGGCAGGAAGGGCCACTCACTGGGCTCACAGGTCACCTCATACCTGCAGCTCACACCAGAGCCCACCTGGCACCCCGCTGCCCCCACCAGGGAAACCTGCATTAATCTCTTTAAGGAGCTTTTGCAAATAAACTAAAGAAAACGCTCGTTTGTTTCGGAATCAGAAGCTGAGGGAAGGTAACGCAGTAAATAGGGGAAATTTACCATCCGTAATGGGAACATTTTTAAATAAAACCACCTAATATGTTTGGTAATCTACACCAATGTAATTTTATTAGCTATTCAGTGCAGTTCTTACATCAAACAGCCTCAGAAGCCCCAGGATCATTTTATATTCACTGGAAGACAGAAAGAAATCCAAAACCTAGTTAAATAAATTGTTCATTTATTCCTTTCCTTTTATGCACCAAGATCTACATGTGG
Source organism: Campylorhamphus procurvoides (assembly GCA_013396655.1). Taxonomy (NCBI): domain Eukaryota; kingdom Metazoa; phylum Chordata; class Aves; order Passeriformes; family Dendrocolaptidae; genus Campylorhamphus; species Campylorhamphus procurvoides. Next base: position 672,948 of record WBMV01006179.1, on the reverse strand, counting down.
TCATTAATTATAAAGAGACTATTATAGCACCATATTTTCATTCAATACGATGTCCTGGTATATATCAAAGAAGTCCCATAATTAAAACAGAAGGGCCACAATGACAATTAAAATTACAATCTATATGGGGAAAGAAAGTACAGTTCTGCAATTTTTCACCCTGTCACTGTCAGCACCGGGGGATATTCCAGTCACGTCTCTTGTAAAGCAGCCTAAATTCTTCTTCACCAATGCAACCTCAAAAGCATTATCAGCACCTAAGCAAAAGCCTATGCAAGTATAATTTAATACCAAGCCACAGTTTGCAAGTAATAGCGTATAAAGTGATATTTAAGTGGTGTTTTAAGCACACTTCTGATGGCTACAGCCGCCTTTTACTGGTAAATGCGTTTTCCTTTGAGTAGTGATTATGAGTCCTGGGTGAAGAGGTCCTGTGTGCAGGTCTGCCTGTAAGCCTTACTTCCAGCTGCCAATCTTTACTTCACAGTGAAGAAAAAGCCACATAGCACCTTGTTCTTACTCTTGTAGGCTGTCATCCCCTGAGCCTGATAACTGCAAAATCATTTCCACATAACACTTTTCTGCTTCTGCCTCTTAAACCTCGAGACCTACACATTGTGCACGCACTCGCACCCCCGGCACTCGGCCCCCCAGAAGCGTCGCCGCCGGCCTCTTCCCCAGCCTATTTTTAACACTTATCCCAGTAAATATCTGCATTAATGGAGTACAGGGCCCCGCTGCAGCAATATGTATTTGCTACAATTTATTGTCTATAAAAGTCACGAGCGGTGAGTTATTACAGTTAAAACTGTGTTTTTCTTTATAATAACTGGAAAGCGAGCGCTCACACATGAAGCATGCAATGGAGATGGAGAAGGTTTTGTATAATAAAACGGTGACATGGTCATTTTTCCCAGTTTTGCATTACACAGACACACTCATGCATGGTGCTTTTTAAATTCTTATTATATGTGAGGTCAGGGGGTCGAATGTCAGAAAGTACTGTTAATTTCACGGGGTTAGGGGAAAGTAAATTCAGAGGGAATACAGATCACTTAGCACAGAAAAGCAGCTCCTCTGAAGTTTGGTTTTACATTTGTTAACCATATCCTTCAGCTGACGAACCATTGAGACCAGGGTGACATTCTGGGCCCCGCTATAATGGCTTGACATGCTGTGGGGAGAGTGGGATGGTGGCGAAGGGGCCGGAGCTGCCGGAGCACCGGGGGCTCCACGAGCCGGAACCGAGCCGAGCGTGTTGCCATTTGGGCTGTGACGCTGAAATTACAGAGAGAGCAGCGGAGATGTCTTAAAGTTCAACCTGACAAGAAATGTAAAATATATTTCTGTCTCCGTTCGGCGGGAAGGGAGAATCCTGCAGCTGCCCAGAGTCCTCTCCAAGCACTTCCCAATATATCATCGGAGCCTGAAGGATGGGGCAAGCACTCGGAGCATCAGGGTAGTTGGTTTTACCTCTTGATGCTCTCATGGTTTACAGTTTCTTTTTCCCTTTTTTTTTTGTTGTTGATGATGTTGATGTTTCACGGTTTGATTTGGGTTTTGGTTTTCTTCCCCTCAGTGGCAAAATGAAATTGTGGAAAGCAGAAGAAAATTAAAAAAAAAAGAAATTTAGATGATCTCGGTTTCACAAATAGCAGGGGAGTGGTGATAAAACACAGTGACTGAGCTGCTCTTTGGCCAAGACAAGCCTGGAAGCTCGTTTTGGGGGTTTTTTTAATTAAAAAAAAAGCCATTTGCTTGACAAAATCCACCTCACCCACATGCAATTTCAAGTCATAAACAGTTTAAAAATGGTGGGTGTCTTGCATCAAAGTTGTAAAAGACCTTCTTGCCATTGTCTCTATCAAAAGTTCAACTTCAGAGCACCATAAGGCCCATGCTCTACATCCATTTGTGACATGTAATAAAGGGAAAAATCCAACACAACAGAACAAGCTGAATTCACTCAAATGACTGCAAGAGCCATTTTAAGAGACACACAGGATTATTCCCTGCAAGGAACCTGCCTGGCACAACGCTGGGCTGGGTTTATGTGTTGGTGTCTTTTGCAAGATTCCTCTGAGTCAAACCCCAGCCCAGGCTCAGCTGCCCCCTCGTAATTACATTTTAATGACTCAGGCTGGGTGTTTGTGTTTTGGCAGCGTGTTTAATAGTGTTAGCATTTAAATGGTCACAACTGGAGCCGGCAGGGCAGCGCTCGCTGCCGCTTGGGGTGAAGTTCACCCTCCTGGTGCTGCTGCTCATCACAGGAGCCACGGGCAGCCAGGACAGAGCTCGGGCCAGCCCCCCTGGGAGCTGGGCTTTCCCAAACTCTGCTCCAGGAGACAACAGGATCTCTGGAAATATTTTAAGCCTATGGACCTGGTGGGTTTTCCATTTGCTGAGCCTGGGAGTGGAGCACACAGCACACCCAGCTCTTCTTTTCCTCTGTACCACAAGATGCCAAAGATACAACTGAGTTCATAATCATCCTTCTCCTCCAAACAAACACTCCCTAAAATCTCTCAGGCAGACAGGGAAGTGGCAAGCATAACGAATATATATATTATTGAAGATGCATTATTAACTTTGCAGTGGTGTATTTCAATAGCTGCCTTCTATAATTAAAAACTTTTTTCTCCCATCCCCTTTCCTGCAAGGAGCCTGTTGCCTGAAGATTTAATCCTTCATTACCAGTTAAAACAAAATCACCAATTAGGCACATGAACACGTCTGTATTAATCTCATTAAGGTGATGGCACCAAATAAATTGGAACTATTTTTGTGCTTTTACTGTGTTCCTATGGCTTTATCAGGCCCTGTGGTCATATACAAAGACCTTGCAGCTCAGTCATTTAGAGTCATTCGGTTGTGGACTAAATGTGGCATTACCATCTATGGCTGAAAATTGCTTTCAGCTTTTAAACTGCACTGACTAGTCTGTAGTTAATCTTAGATCATTCACTTGCAAAATTAAATGAGCCAGAACGATGGTCGTCTTTTTTTTTTTTTTTTGTAAAATAATACATCACAAAACACTTATTTGCCCTGCCCAAAAGAGAGATCAAATTCATTTAAAATCCCATAAACCTGAGTTGTGAATTTTTAATTTTATTTAGGAGCACAGAAATAGAGGGGGAGCTATCTTTGCACAGCCCATCATCGCTATAAATTTACATATAGAACATAGTTTGATGCCTAACCAACCTTTAATCTATCTTTGATGTATACTCCTACTCCAGTATGGATCATGTGATACACCTTATTAATGCAAATGTGAGAAGGATTGTTTTGGATCTCTGATGTAATTAGCCATAAACCACGTTTAAAAGGAAAGGGGGGGAAAAAAGCACTTCCTCTGCCACTGTGGTTGCACACAGACAGGCACATGGAGAGGAGATCACAGAACCAAAGAGTCTTTCAGGTTGGAAAAGATCTTTAACACCATCAAGTCCAACCTAACCATGGCCCAAAAGGGGCTACAGCCACTACCACGCAAAGGGACCCTCATTCCCAGGCTCCTGGTTTCATTGCTCCTGGATTATCCCTTTGGCTCCACAGCTATTCCACTGGAACAAAACAAAGGTGAAGCAAAGCCTGGTTGGCTCTTAACTTTCCAAACAACATAAGTAACAGAACAATTAATTCCTGATCCTTCCACCATTGAAATTGATGGGAAATTTGCATTTAAAATTAACATTCAGGCCACCTTCTCTAAGTTCCCCTCAGAGTCTGCTTTTCCCCTGGTGGAACACCAACACTGCTCTGTCCACTCTGCACTATTACTACTATAATTATTACTATTATTATTCCTGTGTTGCAAACCACACGTGGCCACAAGGACAAGCCTGGCAGTGGCTCCCCCCAGCGCTTGTGCCAGAGCTGGGGGGATGCTGTGGATGGTTTGAAGGCTGCCCGAGCTCTGGGGTTACGTGGTGGAAATCAGGCTGTGGCTCCTGGGGGAGCGGGGCAGCCCCGGGCTTTGGGCTCCGCAGGGAATCAATGAATAAATCAAGCCGGAGCCAAGCATCCAGCCAAGTCGGGAACAGCCGCGACTGAGAGCCAGGGATGATGTTGACATCATCGGGGGGCCCCAAAAGCCAGCGCTCCATTGGGCTTTAATTGCCGGGGAGATAACAGAGGAGTTTCTCCCTCTCTAAGGACAGCTCCAGAGCTCTGGGTCCCGCTCTGCCGCCTGTAAAGGGCTCTCAAGGAGAGGGAACAATGAGGGCGAGGGGTTGTGCTGCTGGCCAGCCCAGCTCCCCGGGACTGGCAGGTTGTCTGATGCCCCCAAATCGCAGTTTGAACCCAAACACGGCGCTCCGGTCCCTGCCATGGCCAAGCGACTTCGGGGCTGGCGGGGCAGGGACGGGGGGGAGAAGGAACAAATGCAGACCCCACCAAACCCACACCCATTTGCTCATTTTCCACGGCTTTGCTGCATTCCCTGAAAACTTTCCGGGCACGGAGCAGCGAGCGCTGCCCGAGCGGAGCCACCGAGCGCTCCCGGTCCCGCTCCCGATGGAAGCGCCGGAGGAACTGATGGATCCGGCTTTATCTCCCTGTACAACAACCTCCCGCCCCGCTTCTTCAGCACCAAGAGCTTTTAAAACAGATATTAAGGTTCTATTTCTCAGTAATTTGTAATAATGATCCCACCTCCCCCGCTCCCCCCTAGAAATCAAAGTTTACTCCAGTCGCTCTCTCCCACGAAGGATATCCAGAAATGATAAATTTTTATATGCATAGAATAATATTCTAATATAAAGCTGCCATTCTCATAAAAATATATTTATCTGGTAGTTTTCACTCTTCAGAAGAAAAATCTGCATATTCTGTTTATTCTGAAAAATATTCTTTTTTTCTTTTTTAATAGCCTGAACCAAATAATTTCTCATTTTTACAGGCTTCACTTCACTTTTCTCACAGTGAATAAATTGCAACTTATTTCCATGAAATTCACAGATGACACAGATCTTTATTTTGCATAAAGGCATAGAGAAGTGTCTAATATCTTCAATATTCATCCGCTAAGTGGACATTTGCATTGGGTGAGCGGGGAGAAGGAGCCCCGGCCCTCCCGCGGTGACAGCTGTACGGAGGGATGACATCTGACAGCTGTGACAGTGCTGACGGGAGGCTGGGATGGCTCCCGCATCCCTGATCCAATTACGGCACACATCCCTCTGACAGGGCCGGCAGCCGCTCCCGCGCCGGGAGGACAGTATTGATCTCTTGTCAGAGATGGGGCCGCCGTGAACTTTGCCGAGCCCGAGCCCCCTCGCAAGAGAGGAGGGCGCCCAGGTCGGGGGATGCAGGTGCGGGTAGAGGGGCTGAGTGCGAGCCGAGCATCCCCGGGGCACGGCACTGATGGAGACAGACACAGAGACACAGNCAGACGCAGACACAGAGACAGAGCCGGCCGTGTGCGCTGATGGAGACACAGACAGGGAAAAGGGCACTGCTATTAGGGTGAGCTGGGCTGGTGGCAGGAGCCTGGATGGGCTGGTGGCAGCAGCCGATACTGCCGAGCCCCAAAAACCACACGGACCCCCAGCAATCAGCCCCTGGATCCCCCCAACCCCGCTCATTGCCTCGCTGTGGCACCACCAGCCCAACGTGAGCTGCCACCCTCCTCATCCTCACTCAAAGGCAGGATGGCAGCCGTGCACCAGGTCATGCAGGATGGGGCCAAAACACTTAATTAAGCATTAGGAAAGCAGTTAGAAACACAAGCAGGGGGGCATTCACTTAAGAGCTGGGACCCTCATGGGTCCCTTCCAACTCAGAATATTCTGTGATCGTCCCTAAGGGACAAACTGGTCACCAACACCCACAGCACATCAGGCCAGAGGCCACAGCACACCTTTCATCTGGCTGTTAGTTTATACTATGCTGTAATTAAAAACTACCAAGATTTTTGTTTTGTCATCTTGTTTAAAAGTTGCTATGTGATCTTTAATAGCTCAAAGGAAAATTCTTTCTAAAGAGCCTTATATTGCCATTACAGACTCCATACAGCAGTCCAACAGAGTCTGATCCATCGTCCTCATGTATTCCAGACTAAGAAGAGATGGTGATTTTAATGTGCTCCCAAGGAACAGGCTGAGAGGAGCAAAACAGAGAAGAGTCAGGAGCATGTGGACGCTTCAAATCATTTTGACAAAAAGAGAGGCAAGAGCAGAAAAGCTCCCTGTGAGCAACCAGAGACATCTCGAGCCGTGGCCCTGCCCTGCCAGGGAGGTGGGATGTGTAACCACATCTGCACGGTGGGAGAGGTCATAATTCTTCACAAGCATCAGAAGGAACCACAAAATTAAGCCCTTCTATTTGAAGAAAACCCTCACCCCTGCGCATCTTCCTACCCTGCCTCACTATTTTATGTCAATCTGCATGGGAAGAGGCCGTGCCTAGGCTCACATGGTAATTCCAGTATCATTCCTGCTCAGTCCAACTTCCCTTTGGTCAGGCTTTGCAGCAGCCCCACGCTGCCAGCTAGATGTCATTATAAACAAAGTTATTGATTACCTCCCTTGAGCTGGATTGGAACCTGCAGACAAACTGTGACTTGCTGCCACGCTATAATTTTATTGATCAGAGCAGCCCAGCTGCCAGTGCCTTCTGGAGAATAAAAAATAATAATAATAATAACAATTTAAAAAGAAAAACAAAAACAAAACAACAGCCTGACTACATCTTCCCTTTGCCCACACATGAAACAAACCGTGATTTTAAAGCCTGAAGAACAATTTTTAACTGCTTTTTCCTCCTCCAAAATCCTTTAATGTAAAACCACATATGTCCTCATCTTCCAAAGTGTTCCCATCTGTCAGCTCTGGGATGAGATTGCAACCATTTCCCAACACTCTGTGTCCAGATTCCCCAGGGGGTTGTGACCACCAAGGTTTCATTTAAAAAAACACTGTCAATTCTGTTTCATTAAGTTTAGAGCTCTCTGGAAACCAAGCTATTTACACACTTTGGTCACTGCTTCAAACCAAGTTACTCAAATGCAAACATTGCCTCCAAGCTTTTTGGGTCCATGCTCCCAGCCAGGTTCTCCTGGAATTTTGTGAGGTTGCAGAAAAACGGGGTTTGGGCTCTCCTCCCGGGCAACCAGCAGCAGGACAAGAGGAAACAGCCTCAAGCTGTTCCAGGAGAGGGTCAGGCTGGACATCAGGAGGGATTTCTTCCTGGAAAGGGTGGTCAGGCTTTGGGAGGGGCTGCCCAGGGTGGTTTGGAGTCCCCACCCCTGGAGGTGTCCAAGGAACAACTGGACATGGCACTCAGTGGGTTTCAGGGGCTGTTGGAGCTTTGTACCTTATTGCATCACTAAAATTGTCCACTGTCCCCACTGAACCCATTGGTGCCTTGCAGTGAAGATGCCCCAGATGAGCACAAGTCTGAGCCCACCTTCCCCTGGGTCTCAGCACCAGCATCACCTCCTCCTCTCACCACCATTTGACCAGAAACTCAGCAGCAAAACCCACAAAGCTTTGTGTAAACTCATTGAACAAAGTTTTTCTGAGAATAAAAACCTCCTCCCCACCCCAAGAACATCTACTCCCAAGAGTAGCCCTTACTCCCAGGATAAGCACCAGTCTGAGAGACACACAAACGGAATGGACATGAGGAATTCTGCAGAGTGTTAATCAGAAGGGATGGCAAAACTTACATGCAGAATTTAAAAAGCAAATTGCTTCCAACCTGCTTGAAAATGCGATTCACACTCTCAGGCAAAGCAGTCAGGGCTTCTTCTTGTTGTTTGGCTTTCTGGTGGGGGGTTTCTTGCTGACACAGTTTGAAACAAAAATATTTCCAGGTGGAAACTGGTGCTTTAGCTGCCTCCCAGAACAGTGGGATCTGAGCCTGGCTGGTCACCAGGAAAAGGCTGCTCAGAGCTGAGCTGCTGGAATGTCATATTAACCAGAAACAACTATTAGAATATATTTTTTTATTTTTAAAATAAAACCAGGAATTAAGCTTTATGCCTGAGTTACTGAAGTGTCACCTGTGGCAGAAGTGCCACACATTGTCCCACAGGTGAGACCAGAGAGATCCCAATCTGTACAGAAACTATGAAGGCTACGGAGGCCAAACCTCAGCTCTGCATAAATCAATAAAGCCATTGCACTGAACTCAACGTTTTGCCTCAGATGCACCTCTGATTGTCATTTGATCATTGCTGGAGGTCTGTTAGGCAGCATGAGGAGCCCAGAAGGCAGCCACCACATCAGCAGGTTTGGACATGGATGTTCTAGATTTATGCATCTATATTCTTTTTTTTCCAGCACATTTCCTCTGCCTACTTTTTATCAGTATAGTAAAAGCTGAATACTTTTGTATAAAGTCACTAAGAACAACTGCAATGGTTACAGGTGGCTTTACTAAGGGAAGGGGAAAGAAAAGCATCTCAAGGAACAAGAAAATGCAGTGGAGGTTTCACTGTAGCTCATTAATTCATCCTGGACTGCAGACATTCTTTGATTGTGATACTCTTTAATGGCAATTCTTAATTGTTGACATTAAAAAATATGCTGAGCTGAGCAAAGAGCCGAGTTCTGGCTACAGTGCAGACGCTCCTTCCTCCTCTCAAAAATTAAGTGCAACGGGCACAGTGGCTTAATAACCTCTCTCAAGAACCATAGTTCAATCCAGTGCCACCAGAAAGGTTAGGGGTGTAAATCTTGCCAAACTGGCAGCTCAGGAGTTTTGGGTAAGTCTGGAGACTACGGGAAATCTTGATAAGAGGAGGAGGAGGAGGAGTCCTCTCCTGGAAGCAAAGAGGCCAACACAGATTGGCTGCCTCCAACACACAGATTCAATTAGTGTTATTGGACAAAGTGGGGAGAGCTGGAAATTCAGTCCACCTTTCTGGCCACCTCAGAAGAATCCAGCTGCATTCATGAGCAACCAGAAGACCCTTCCCTGAGCACAGGAGGGTCAGGTTGGGCATCAGGAGGAATTTTGTCATGGAAAGGGTTGTCAAGCATTGGGAGGGGCTGCCCAGAGAGGTGGTGCAGTGGACTCAAAGGTCTTGGAGGGCTTTTCCAGCCTCAGTGATTCTGGGATTCTGGGCTGGGCTCTCACACACAGCACTGTGGGAAAGCCAAGGTTCCTCTACGAGCTCAGGAGCTGCCAAGTTAAAGTTTCATCCAAGATATTACCCCTGACTTGAAAAATTGGAAGTTATAAACCAGTTCAGATCACACTGTATAAATACCTCGGGTCTGAATTAATCTGCAAAGTTTGTTAGAAATGAAGGTCAGGACTTGAATTCGCAGCAATTAGAATCCTTGATGTTTTCATGGTATCAGCCTCCTGTTCCTGATTATGAACTTCCATGGTGCTGACACCTAAAAAGTTTGCCCCTCTGACCCTGCTTGAGTTTAGATGTAGATTCTGTAATGTCAAGAATATGTTTCTGCATTACTTTTTGCAAGTCAGAGGAAATTCATTCTAGAAAACATCACAGAGAGAAAATATATATGCAGAAATATATAATATTTTACATATTTTAATTGAATATTATAGCCAAGTAAAATACTGATCGGGATTCTGCCTTCTCCAACCTTTGCCTCAACACTTAATGCAATTTATTAATGATGTTCTGACCTACAAGGCAACTAACCAGGAGATCAACTTCCAGCACAAACTTCTGGGAATGAGCTCCCCAATAATCAGCTACTTAGTGAAAGCAAGGACAAAAGGCTGAGCTGGTGGTGGGAGGCCTGGAAGGAAACATCATTCCCTGAGATCCCTTTGGAAAGGAATGTGATGGTCACAGGAGGCAGATCCAAGAAATGCTCAGTTTAAGCTATCCATTGATCCTTCCGCTGGCACACAACAAAATATATCCTTTACCAGCACTGACAAATGTGCTGTCCCTCCACAGACCCAGAGGGGCTGCAATGTGAGAACTCCTGGAAATCCCATGAGACAGAGGGACCAGGAACAGTGAGAGCATCACTTTGGGGACTACATGCCAGGAGCCAGTTCTGTCCTGTATCCCTCCACATAACTTCACAGACACCACAGAACCAGAGAATAGTTTGGGCTGGATGGGACCTCTGGAGAGCACACAGTCCAACCCCTAAATTAGGCTGAGATTAGGGCTGAAAAATTGATTGAAGCCCCCACAAAAACCATGTAATTTCATCCCAGCTCAGCAGAACGATCAATAACAAAAAATGTGCCAGTTCTTCCCCATTTCATGAACCTTCTTGTCTATACAGGAGGGGCTGATGTTTTCCTGTGGGGAATGGGCTTCTCCATTGCACAGCCTCGAGTCACCCTCTAAGTAAGTAAACCAAGGTTTCCTTTGACTTTGCAGCCATAAAAATCATCTTTGCCAGAGTTTTCTGAGCAAAATGCTCAGGCAGATGCAGAGTCCAACACACCTCACTGAGTGATACCATTACAGTCCTTCCCCCTTGAGGGGAAACAGAAGGTTTGTGATTTCTGTACACTCTGGTTTTCTTGTGGTCTAAAAATTACCAGAATTTAAAACACACAGGAGGAAAAAAAACAACAAACCAGAGCCAGAGTAAGTGGGAATTTTCCCTATTCTGGATGCAGAGTAAAAAGATAAAATGGTATAACCTTATTTTTTCTTGTGAATACACCTCAACTCTGACCTTCCTGAAAACCAGGACCTCCTGGGTAATATGGTAATTTAATGTGAGTGCTTATATGCTGATTTCTATGGAGTGGGTTGGCTTTGTGAAATACGACGTGGTTTACTTTTAAATAGGGCTCAGCTGAGACCTCAGAGGGACCTGGAAACAGGCCTCCAATGGAGAGAGATAAATGCCTAATTTACTGTCCCACTTAATCCAGCGCTTTTTCCTTAAGTCATTATCTCCCATTCCTCATTATTGTGGCAGCACAGTCATGAAAGACATGTGCAGTGAGACCATGATTTGAGCACTTCTGTTTACAATAGCCACAATTTATCATTAAAACAACAGCAGAGCTGAGCTGGGGTGTGAAATATTAAAGATAAATAGGATAAAGCCTGGAAGTCTCTGTTCCAGCTCAGATGTACCTTTACCTGGAGAGTATCACACACAACTGCAGCTGGAAAAGCTGTTTCCTGGAGCAGCATTTGTACAGCAATGCAGATTATGGAGAAGACAAGTGGGGCAAGTTGAGCATCAAACACTTCAACATCCTTTTATTCTGGTTGTATTTTTAAATGCTTTCAAGAGGCGGAATGACACAGAGAGGGCACCAGTAATACTCTAAGTAAAAAAACCCTGTTCACCCAGATCTTCTGCAGATGGTGTGAACCCTCCAGCAGCTGCTGAGCTGTGGTGCTGGAGAGCACCAGAGACCCCTCCCAGTACCTCCTGTGGGCTCCTGCCACAGCCAGACCCAGAGCTGCTGCTTCAGATGAGGTTGGCAGCCTCAAATCTAAATCCCAGAATCATTAACATTGGAAAATCCCTCCAAGAACATCAAGTCCAATCTGTGCCCGATGCCCACCTTGTCCCCAGCCCAGAGCACTGAGTGCCACGGCCAGTCCTGCCTTGGGCACCTCCAGGGCTGGGCACTCCAACCCTCCCTGGGCAGCCCCTGCCAAGGCCTGACCACCCTTTCCAGGCACAAATTCCTCCTGATGCCCTTCCCAGCTCCCTTCCCTTCCCGGCACACACTCAGGGTCTCTCCTGACTGAGGGTCCCAGCACTGGAGGTGCCCCAGCAGTGCCAGCACAGGGGGACAATCACTCCCAAGGACACCAGATCTTCTGCAGACAATGAGATGAGACTGCACTGCAAACACTGTGGCCATTTAGGCTTCAAGACACGTCTCTGCCTTTTCCTAGCACTTGGCACTGAACGAGGAGAGCGGCCAGAACGGGGGGTCACGTGTCCAGTGTTTCAGGTGTGCACATAAATTAAAACAGTCTCAAATAAAATAATAAAAAAGAAAGGGATCTATAAGTTTGGATCACCTCAGGGCAACAGTAAGTGGCCTGTCATGTGGCCATTAAATTTGGTATTCACTGAGGGCAGTGGCTTTTTAGTGCAACCACCTGTGCAGCCCCTCCCAAACTGCAACTCCAACACCATCATCCCATCAGCACATGTGAGTTAATTCACATCGCAGAAACTTCTTCGCTTTCCACATTTTAAAGGAGGGGAAAAAACCCAACTCCATCACCAAAGGGCTCTGCAAAGTGACAGGTTGGAAGGCACAAAGTGCCCTCCAGAACCCTGGAGAATGTCTGGGGGTGCCCCCAGCGCGGGGTCTGCAGGAGGAGCTCCCCAGGACCACCTTCCCCCCTGCTCTCCAGGCCAGAGCTGCACAAACAACAGCCTGTCTTTAATGGCACAATCTGAAAATGCAAATTAGCCATTTAATTCCTTGCAAATTTCACATTAATTATTACTCTTTATCAGTTTAAATATTAGTGTCACATGTACGGGTACGGGGCTACTTGTCTGCGCGCTCAGAACAGATGTTGTGGGAAAAGTGGAGTGTAAATATTTATGGGTTAAAAGGAGAGACTTTGTAATGTGAAGATCTCTGCTGCTGCTCCTCACTCTGCCTCTTCCCACCCTTCTCTGTCGCCTTGTTTTGGAGACAGACAAATGCTTTATATGCACATGTATAAACTGCCACTTGCAAATTCTGCTTTCCCAGCTCAAAATATCAAATATTTAACACATGCAGAGCTAGAAGAGAAAACATTGTTTTCCGGAAAGAGTTTTGCTCTTTATTTTATGCAAGCCTCATATTTCATTCACTTTTCTCCTCCTTTCTCCACACTTCCAGGGGTGGGGCAGCCACACTTGGCACCTTTCAAAAATCAGGGCCCAAATTGTTGAGCTGGGAAAATTAAACCTGAAATCCCCAAAGGGATCTTTCACTTGGCAGCCTTTGAGGTCCCTTCCAACCCAAACCATTCTGGGCTTCTTCTCTAGAACAAACTGCACCACTGCTGCCTGGGCAGGAAGGGATAGAAGGTTTAAGATTATATAACAACTAAAAAAAACATACCTAAGTGGTTTACTTAAGATCAACAAATATTTCAGTTCGAAAAGAAACAAAACCCATGGGGAGTGGAAATCACACCCAAACATTTTATTTCACTCCCTACTCTGTCTCGCTCCCCGTTGGTTTTCAGGTTGTCACTGATTGAGGGAAAACAACACTCACCCACTGCCTGTGCTTCTTGGGATAGCTGTGGGGTTTTTTTCTGAATATCCAATGAATTAAAGCATTTTGCAGAATCCTGCATAACAGGATGAAGAAACTGCATTCAACCCTCCCCTCTCTTTTTCTGTTCAACTTCCTACTGGAAATTTCAAATGCTTTAACAACAACACAAAAACAAAAATCCCAAACAAACAAAAAAATAAAAACAAAACCACCAGGATTTTTCTTATAAGAGAAACTGTGCAAGCCAAGAACACTCTGTTGGAGTCGCTTTCAGCGTGTCAGTGTAACCAGGAACACGGTCTGTTGACACAGTGAGCAGAGCAAGAACTACAACACTTTTTAGATGTATTATTACCGGGGTTTGGATGTAAAAATATCTGCAATATTTGCAAGTCAGTAGCCTGCAGTTTCCATCCTGACTGAAAGAGTAAGTAAGGATAACAGAGGAAGAGCAGAAAGTGTCACAGACCCCCATTATTATAATTAATTACAACTCATTTCTAGACTTTCTAGGCATCTACAAAGCCTACAAAGTCCCTGCCTTTGTCAGCTCTCACTTCAGCCTCCAACAGAGGGCTGACAGAAATCTGTGTTTATTTAGAGAGAACTTCAGAATCCTTCACAGCTTCACTGGGTGAGCAAAGTTTAGGAAGCCTAAACACCCAAACCAGACCATTACTCCAACTCCTTTTCTTCCCCTTCCATGAGTTCTGGTTTTGCCACTCCATGGGGTCACTCAGTGATTTATTGACAACATCAAGGCCACATTGTCCAACTGTGTGCAACAAGTCCAGCTGCTCACAGTGAGGGTTCACCCAAACATATTTCTGAGCCAGAGTCTAGCAACTCTCAGAGCCCAAATATATTCCTCAGTTTTAATTATTATCTCTTATTTGGGCTTCTTGCAGCCCTGTGCTTGCAGGACCGATGCTGGTGCTCAGCTGCTGCGTCAATGGACATATTGTAAAATGATTAAATGAATAAATATTCGGCCATAGGTATAAATGACCTATCCTGGGGGACAAGAGCCATTATTCACTGAGCATAATGCATCTCAAGGAACGCACCAAATTAATCAGAGCCCTGCAAAACCTGACATCTGAGGAAAGATTAAAAGAATTGGGGTTGTTTATCCTAAAAAAGAGCAGTTAGTAGAGGACATGATAACAATTTTCAAGTGTGTCGACAGCTGTAGCAAAGACAGAAGGAAAATCAGTTTTTCACATTTATGGTGGATTGGGGAGGGGGGGAAAAATAAGGGATTTAAATTGCCACAAGGGAAATTCAGGTCTCCTGGCAGAGAAGAAAATGCTAACAACATGGAAGAGAGCAGAGCTGGAATAAGTTCCTTGGGAATGTGTAAGAGTGGAGGGAAGGGAGCATGTCCACCTTGTCAGCAGGGAGATGGGGAAGGTGAACACGGCCCCGATGACATCCCCTGGTGCTTTTCCAGCCGTGTTTTCCTGGGAGCCACACAAAAGCTCACTCTATTGGAGAGGAGTAGAATGTCTTGCTAATTGAATGTCAAAGCAATTAAAGTGGGTATAGACTTCCCTCAACATTATCTTGACTTGATAAAATAAAGTTGTTTTGACAACGCTCACTGACAATCCCTGATTTTCAACCGCAGCGATTTCTCTCCAGGCGAGACACGGAAAACGTGGAGCCTTTAGAGGGAATTTTCAAAATCTATGCAGGGACATTATATTCAGAATAAGCCTATTAGACAAAACTAATCAGTGATTTTCAAGGCATTGCCACGATCCTGTACCTGGGGCTGATTCCCTTCCCACCCTCCCCACAAACACAAAGCATCCCTAACACGCTCTAACAGCTCCAGTTCAAGGGCCAGCCCACACCAGGCTGATACATCCAGTCCTTAACACTGAAATTCAGATATCTCCATTTCCTCATGTTCTTACAGTCATTTGTATTTTAACCAATGTGCACAAACACAAAAAAAATTGCAATAAATACAATGCTGCCACTGCTTCTGGCATTTGTTCCCTTTCCCATCACCTTCTCTCCAGAGCAAATCCAACACTACCCTTCATCCAGGCAGTCAGCTCATGTTTTGAAAGTGAGATCACTCAAGTTGGGCCTGCTTAGGGAAAAACCCACTAATACAATGCAAAAAAAAGAGAACAAACTTGTGTTCAGATTGCTCATTCTCATCCAGGAAAAGAAGGAATTTCCCGTGGACTCCAGTTCAGCTCTGCTTAATCCCCACTGACATCAGCTCCAAGAACAGATACATAAGCCTCAAGCCAAGCACACGAGGGGCCATCCTGCCATTGACCAAAGAGCTGCTGACCTCAGGGAAGGGTTTGAGCACAGAGTGAACACCCAGCAGAATTTCCCCAACAAAATGACTATTTGAAGCACAGGGAATTCCTGAGCCAGGGGTTTGCCTTTGTACTTCACAGCCTTCACTTCCCTGACGCTTGCTCAACTGCCATTTGAACTCTTTTGGTTTGAGGAGGAACAGCTTAGAATCACAGAATCATTTGGGTTTGAAAATACCTCTATGACAATGACAACTGAATCCAATCCCAGCACTACCAAGGCCACCACAAACCCATGGCCCCAGGTGCCAAAACCACACAGCTTTAAATCCCTCCAGGGATGGTGATGCCATCACTGTCCTGGGCAGCTGTGCCAAGGCTGGATAACCATTTTGGGGAGAAATTTTCCCTGATAACAAATCTAAACTTGCCTATGTTGTTGTGCTCTCTATCCCTTTCCCAATAATAGGGAGAGGAAATGCTTTTATTTATTGTCATGTTCTCTGCTGTCATTTGCATAAATGGTCCATTAAAGACTGCTCTCTCTTTTCTAAGCCCTGCACTCCCTGAGCTCCATGGCCAAGGCTCAACAGTGCCCAGAGAAGCTGTGGCTGCCCCTGGATCCCTGGGAGTGTCCAAGGCCAGGTTGGATGGGGCTTGGAGCAACCTGGGCTGGTGGAAGGTGTCCCTGCCCATGGCAGGGGGTGGGATGGAATGAGCTTTAAGGTCCCTTCCAACCCAAACCAGTCTGGTATCCCCAAGAAAACTCATCCAAGACTTATTTCATTCCTGCCATGCTCTTCCTCACACTTCCATCCCAACTTAAAAATGAGTCACAATGGTAAGATATTGTACAACGATGTAATAATAGTGACACTGTGTCACTGAAGTCATTTGTTCAATTGGAAGCCACAGACAAACATTTCAAGGATATGGAACTGAGTGGAGGAAATGGCAAAATGGGAAAGGAGAACAGGGAACCATCCAGAATGTTCCTCAGCTCTGCAATGGCTGGGACACACTGGGGACTGGGAATGTCACTGGTGTCACTCACACAGCCCTGAACACGGGACAAAGAAAAAGACCAATGGCATTTGCAACAAATTACTTATAAACTACTTATAAAATCAGTTAGTTTATGGGGTTTTTTGTTTACTTGTTTTGTAGGGTTTTTTGGGGTTTTGTTATTTATTTTTTTTAAGAATGGGACCATATGTGGTCAATCACAGGCTTTCTACTTTTGTGCCTCACACCAGGCATTGCCAAATCCCCCACAGTTTAAAAACCAACAGTATAAAAAACCCCAAACCACAACAACAAGACCCCACAAACTACAAACCCCCACCAATCCACAGCCCAAGTATAAGCTCCACCAGCTTAAAAAGAATTAAAAGAGGAGGGGTCTGTTAATTCCTCTCTCCAATATGAACAAAGATAATGCCAACAATTATAGAAACACAAGACATTTTTAAAACACCACTGATGTGTGAACTGACCCATCTCAGTATACTGCTGTCCACAGAAATAATACTCACTCCTAAAAAATGTAGGCTCGGGGATGGGAAAAACAGTCTGAAGGAAGGGAAAGCAGGAAACAACAAGAGCCTGTTGTGCCCAGCCCAGCAGAGGCTCCTCAGCCTCACCCAGTCTGCACCAGTCCCTGCTGCCTTTTCCCTTTCCCTCTCCACTGGGACACTGCCTGCTGTTTTCTCCATCACTGGGGGAACTGCTGGAGCCCAAAATCACCCCCCATGCCCTCCCTGGATACTCACACCAACACACCTGAGGGCTTCTGGGATGTGTGTACTTGGTGTGTCTGATAAAATGCAAAGAGAACCATTCAAAGGCTATTTATATTAAAAATAACATCCAAGAGGCATTTTTCCCCCCAGATTCTGTTTTCCTGGGGATTTCCATTTTTAATTTAGCAGCCCTCCAAAATGGCATTTGTGAGGACAATGTGTCAGGTGTCCCTGTCCATGGCAGGGGGTTGGAAACAGGATGATCTCTGAAGTCCCTCCCAACCCAGGCCATTTCCATGATCACCACGGACACCCCAACCCAAGTTTAGCCCTGGCTCCATCCAATTCCACAAAGACTCAGCCGTGTCACACCTGAGATCTGGCTGTTTACCTCTGTTTTAAACAAATTTTGGGGGGGTTTCCACCCTTTTTCTGGCCCAGGTTGCACACCACGCTCCAGATAATCCAAGTTCATCCATCTTTTCTGCTTTCCCACCCCAGAACCAGCAATCCCAAGCCACACACCTCTGGCCAGGCAGGGATCTTGCTCATCCCCACGCTGACAAATCCAGAGCAGCTCCACTGATATTAAAGGTGTTGGGCTGGACTTAGACCAGAGCAAACGAGAGCACAGCCTGACCTTTTCTCTCCTTCCTTCCACACCTCATAATGGCTTTTTTTTAAACAGAAGAGATAAAATATTTGTGAAACCAAGGAAATCCCTCAAATACCATGTAAATTCCCCTTCTAATTTTCCCAGATTCATTTTGAAACTCCTTTTAAAAAAAAATTAAACTGCTAAGAGAAATTTCCAACCCTCTTCCCTTGGTCTCTGCTTTTCTGTGGCATCCCCAAGCCTGACCTCCCCAAAACGCCCCTCTCAGGGGTCTGGGATGGGGATTGCTTTGGAACTGCCCTGGTGTCTCAGCCAGCCCTTTCCCTTCCCACAAGAACATTTCCTGCAGCTCCAGTGATGCAGCTCCAGGTTTGCCTCTGAAGGTCAATATTAATGAAATCTTAAGGATCTCACTCAGCTGAGGACAGGCAGCACGCGGATTCATTTTGGTTTCAGCTTCCCAGGCAATTCAGGTAAAGAAAAAATGCTGTATTTCTCTATTTTTCCTGTCCTTAAGTCTGCTTTTAACTCACTCCTTCCCCAAAGCTCCCAAGGTTTCCTGCTTGGCATTTGCTTATCCATTTTGTTAGAAGAGCACAAAGTGGATTAATATTTTAGATTCATTGTGTCTTTTAAAGTTATTAACAAGCACAGCCCTTCTGAAATGAGTGAAAGCTAAGGATAAAAAATACTTCCATTCTCTGCCTCAAACAAAGTGCTTCTGCTGGAATCAAAAAGTCCCACTTTCATTTGTGTCATTTTTTTAAAGCCAGTAATCACAGCAGAGCAGCATTTCTAACTTTTGAGTCATCAGCAGCACAAATAAAGCTTTCACAAATTGCAATAATTTCTCATCAAGGCCTCCCCACAGAGAAAAAAATACAAATTAACACAATGTCACATATCACAAGTTGAACGCTGGTACAGAACATTTTTGGGAATAGAAGAATTTGCAGGAAACAAAGCACAGCATCTGACAGAGACAGGAGAGTGAAATGCAGCCACGATTCTGCAGCAGCTCCAGGCACTTCTGGAATTCTGCTTGGGCAGAACAACCCCTTCCATTGGCACCCTGCTGGCTGTTCCACAATGAACCCCCTGGCAAAGCCAGCCCGAGCAGGGGGCTCCAAACCTCCTCCTGTCTGAGGCTGAGGGGAACTCTCTACGTTCTGCAACACCAAAGAAGAAATGGAAGTCCTGGCTCTTTGGGGTCCTGCCTCTTTTCTTTTGCACTGGAAATTAAGCAGATAACGAAGTTTCAATTCCCAGAGTGGCTGAGGGTGAAGGGGCCTCTGGACATCACACATCACACTGCCCAACCCCCTGCTCAGGCAGGGTCCCCCAGACCCAGAACAGCTTTTGAGTATCCCCAAGGTGGGAGACTCCACAACGTCCCCAGGCAACTTGTGCCAGTGCTCAGTGACCCTCATGGTGAGAAACTGCCAGAGAATCATGGAATTGTTTAGGCTGGCCAAGCCCTCTAAGATCATGAACCTTCCCTTCATCACCTTGCTGCCAGTTTGTTGGACTGTGTGGTACTGGGGAGCCCAGGACTGGACCCAGCACTCCAGCTGTGGCCCCACCAGTGCCAAGCAGAGGGGAGGGATCACTTCCCTCGACCTGCCTCTCATCATTCACCCCAGAACCCCTTCCCAGCCTCCTCAGCAAGGGCACATCGCTGGCTCATTGTGGTGTCCACCAGGACCCAACACTTGTTCCCTCCTCCCAGCACATCTTCCCCAGAGCTTCACCTCCAGCTTCCCAAGCCCCTCTCTGCTGCTTAGAAATGATTCCTGAGCCCCAGAGCCATCGGCTCCATCACCACACAAGAGTCCCTTTGTCCACATTCAGCAAGTAAAAATTCACAAACCTAAATTCAATTGACTGTGATGCCACCCCTCTCTGTCCTGTCACCCTGCCAAGGGGATGGCTCTCCTGCATGGGCAGGCTGAGATCCCTCAGCTTAACTAAAAGCCCATGGGAATCACTGATCCACAATCCACTCTTGGGTATTTTTGCTGTTGTTGCCACTTCAGGAGGAATCTGGATTTTATTTTGAAATACGTTTTAACTTTCAGCACAGAATTACACTTCCTTTTGTTTTGAATGGCTTCCCAGTGCCAGAGGGCAGGGATGGGTGGGATATTGGGAAGGAATTGGTGGCTGGGAGGGTGGGCAGGGACTGGCACAGGTTGGGCAGAGAAGCTGTGGCTGCCCCTGGATCCCTGGGAGTGTCCAAGGCCAGGTTGGAGCCACCTGGGCTGGTGGGAGGTGTCCCTGCCCATGGCAGGGGATGGCACTGGGGGGGCTTTGAAGTCTCTCCCAACCCAACCCATCCCTTGATTCTGTGATCACAAGCGACATGTGGCACCTTGGCAGAATGTTCACTTGCAGTCCATTCTCTCTCTGCCACATAAAACTCTTAATTCTCAAGAGAATTGGTGTCTTCAAGCTTTAACTTCCCATTTCCCAGGACTCTTCACACTGGGCAGTGGTGAAACATCTCAGATAAATCACACATGAGCAAATCCCACCTGAGAAGTGATTACTGACTCTTTCACCAAGAACACACAGTGTATTTTTTCCTACTACCTCCTTATTTTTGCCTCCTCTTAAAAGACAGCGTGCATAGTAATGATTATAGGGCTGAGAATGGATTTTATTAAATATTAAATTTTCTATGGTGCCTGTAATTTGGAGTTTGTCAGATCTGAGTCACCATAAGTTACGAGCTCAGAATTTGTGGACTAGAATAGATTAAATGTTTTATTGGATCTCCCCTGGCTGCATCCATCAGGGAGTTTTCTTTTACCCTGTCAGTAAGGAACAATTAAGGTGAATTTATGACAACAATCCCTATGAGAGGTATCTACAGAAATTCCAAAACATTTTATTTACTACACACACGACTGACCCCCACGAGCTCCACACAGCCATGGGTGGCTCTGCCCAAGCACTTCTGGGAATATGAGGTGGCAAAATGCCCATGTTGGTATCCCAGGAATTAGGAACTGGTGTTGCTGCGACTGGGGGAACCCTCAAGAGACTAAACCAGCCCCACTGGTGCTGCTGAAGGGGCAGTGGGACAAAGCCAGCCCTCTGAGTTCCAGTCTAATTCAAAGAAATTTTGGTCTCGAAGGAGACTTTGGAACATGCCTGAAATTCCCTGTTTTCCCCTCCCTGTAACACCTCCTTACCCTTGAGCAGCGATTTGCAAGCATGAAGTGAGGGAAAAAAAGGGTTTCATGTCCTTAGAAACAAAACCTCTCGCTCAGTGCCCTGCCAGGCTACCTGCAAAATGTCAACTCTTTTAGGAACTATTGCTGCAAAGCAGAAACTCAGCATCGTTTGCATCCACTTTATGGCCCAGCCAGCCCAGAACCCAGAGCAGCAGAGTCGCTTCTTTATTTACTGCTAGAAGGAGGAGTAAAGACGAAAAGGTCTCTCTCCTCCTCACGAACCCGAGCAACCAGAGGGAGCAATCCAGAAATCCACCAGAGGGAAAGAATTCCTCAATGTGACTCCAAGCGAGCTCCTCTGAGGATCTCGGGTGCCTCATCTCAGCAGCCAAGCAGGTAATTAGAGACAGTCGTGATGTCTCCAAGATGCTCCGGCTGCGACGGCGTCGCAAACGCTCCCATTTGTCACTGGAAAGGGCTCTGGAGCAGCACAGACCTGTGGGCACTGGGACAAGCACGGAGAAAACTCCTCAGTGTCAAAGCCAGGACACAGCTGAGCTCCAAACTTATCTCTGTGTATAGTCTGGAATGCTCCAGACAGGTGAGTTAAGGCTAAACACCAAAAAACCCCCGAAAAACAGCAGTAAGAGGGGAATGAGTTAAGGCTAAACACCAAAAAACACCCCAAAAGCAGCAGTAAGAGGGGAATTATGCACTCAAGGCTTATTTATCAAGAAAAACCTAAATCAAGGAGCCTCATCCCTTGTTTTTTAGCCTAGGAGTGGTTGTTTGCATCCCAAACACTGCCAGGCACCAGCACTGTGGGAGGTGCTGAGCAGGTAATCAGCTACAACAGGAGAGGGCAACAAGCAAAGCAGCTGATTGTCAATGATCTGTCCGGGGAGAAAAGAACAGAGAAAATCTCCACAAGTGCATAAAAATAAATTCCCTGGGATTTACTTCACCTTTGGTCACGTGAAATTCTGATAGCAAAAGTCAATTATGGTTGTTTTCCCCCCCTTTTTAATTCTAAAGGGACTTTTTCAATGGGTGACAGAGGAGGAAATAAACTTTCATGTCTAAAATTTGGGAAGTTTAGTATTAAATTCTAAAATGAAAAAAAAAATAACCTTCAGGAAGGCAGGGCTCAACTGAAATATTTTCCAGGCAGATTCCAGGGGTGATTCCAGCTCTGCATTAAGTATCTGAATGTCCCTCATCTGCACAGGGCCCCCAAAATAGGACTTACCACCAAAGCTCCACAACTACACACTGGCAGAGCCCCTCCAGAGGGGTGGATTTTTACAAAACAACCAGCAAATGAACCCACAAAATTTCAAGGGGAAAAAATAAAATATTGATTTTTTTAATAAATGTTTATTATATTTTGATTTTACTTATTTTTAATTTAAAAAACTCTTATTCTTAATGGTGGTGCATTTGTGTTTATTCTGATTAATTTGATACTTTTGAATTACAAGGGTGACTACAAAAATACAGAATTTTAATAGTGCGAGATGCAGATTAACAAGGAAATTTCTGATGGGAAATGGAGTAAATCCCTTTTTTCAGCACTTTAGTGAGTGCCTGCTGCACCCTGAGACAGCCCTTTCCATAGGGATATAAAAGAATTTACAGATGTGCACGGGCAGGGAGGGGAAAATAAAAACACCAAGAGAGGGAAACAAACGCCAGGAAGAAGCATTAAAGTGTTAACTCATCATCCCAAACCCTCACTAAGATTTTCAGCTCGGGAGCTTCAACAAATCCAGCGGCGGGGACCAAACCCGAAGTGATGCTCGCAGCAAACAGGAGGGGGTTTGCTCACCCAGGGAGTTTGGGGAAAGCCAGGAGGGCTCCGGGTTTCATTTGTCACCTCCACTCCGGTCCCAGGGGCAGTGGCAGAGCCCGGGCAGGGACACCCGGGGAGCAAAGGGAGGCTGAACAACAGCCCGCCTGACAAAGCCACTCTCCTCCCCCGCCAGAGTGTGGCAGGCGGCAAAAAAATATAGTAATTACAAGAATTTCATTTTCATTAACTAATAAACCGAGGAAAACAATTTAAGTATCTGAATGTCATTTTTCAAAGGAAAATAAACTGTAAACATTTGAATAACATCACAGCAGGGATAATATACCTAAGGAAACCTATTGAAATATGCTGGTGAATTCATCCTCTTTTATCACATTAAAACTGCAATTGACTGTAAACCTCCTACCACTCTCCGCTGAGACTTTAATTGTAAAGATTCCTGTTACACATCATATTAGAATTTAGTTAAAATTGTAGAACACATTATTTCCAATCAGACAGCCAACCATCACTCACAAAGATTTTTAAAAAGGTGATTAATAATTCATCTCAGATAAGGAAAAGATCTATATTTATACCATCTTCTCAGCCACCATAAACTACCTGACAATTGTTCAGTAATGATGCCCAGTAAATTCTTTAAAATGGTAATTTGTCATTCTGTCACTTCATTTGTGACCTAAAATTCCTCACTTGAGGCATCATCAAATAAATTAATCACTTTCCAGGATCCATTTCTCTGTTCTGCACGTTATTATGCCCAGGCTCTCTTGTGTTTCTCTTCATTTACATATATTTAATGGCTCAGCAGTGGTTCACTATGGCACATAACGCACACATCTCATTACAGGTGAAATATTCTAACTGCCACTATCACTGGGAAAGAAAATAACTCTCCCAATTTAATTTTCCTGATGTAACAAAACCATGATTCTTCACTATGAAATGTTGATGCCATCCATCAGTCACAATCAATAAAATCATCACAGAAGTACGCCTTCTCCAGCATCCTCCCTTCATCCCGGTATTATTTGAGGGAGGTAATTAAACTCATAATATGTAATGAATGTAAATGAAGAAAAAACCCTCGTGTTCTCCCTCTAACTACGCTTATTTTACTGCTTTGATTTAAAGTATTTTTACATCTTCCAATCTATGAGATACACAAAGCCCTGAAGGAAAGGCATCACAAGTACAGTAAGCATCAATCAATACATATAATGACTAATTAAAAAGGAACATATTTTAACATTAAAACCCCACCAAATGCTGTTATTTATCGATTTTTCATTTAAAATGATGCATTCCCCCTGGACTAATATATTTGCTGTCTTCCTGAGATATAGATTGTGAGACACAAGTTTTAGATACTGTTGCTTTGCTAAAAAAATCCCAACCCGAAGTGATTTTGTGGGTACCTCATCCCCCCCAACCGTTTGGAAACCACAGGTAGAAAGAGATGCAAACTATTCTTGCTCCAGAGAGAAAAACCTTAATCATTTCAGTCTCATATATGTGCCTGTGCTCATCTAAGTCAAGAAAGAAAACGCTCTCTTAGAAATGATAACTTTGAACGAAGTCCACAAGAAAAGAAAAAAAATGGATTTAGAGCAACGTTTTGCCATAAAGAGCAAAAAGGCATCATCTCCCTTGTAAATATTCACGCAATTTTGCTCTTATTTAAAAAGCACAAGGAATAGTGTTTTTCTTGTGATGGGGAAGCCCAAGAGTCACCAAAGCTCCCCACTGGCCTCCCTCACCCCTGGAGGGCACAGGGGGAGTGGGGCATCCTCCCCAGGGAGGGTTTTCCCCAGAACCAGAAGTGATCCCTCATTCCTGCTCAAAGTGACTCCCTTCAGGGATCATTTCAACATCACATACACAGAATTGGGTTCCTCACACTGAGCACAAGGGAAAAGGGCAATGATGGAGAACGTGGCTGGTGTGACCCGGCCGGTGACCAACAAAACTGCCCGTGGCACTTCCCTCTGCCCCCTGGCTAAACAGGACACTGCTACTTTGAATAAACATTTATTTTCAGACGATATACCCCTCTCCCTACCCCACTGGAGGTGAGGGATGCTGTTAATCCAGTCCCATTGTGCCCCCCCGAGCTCCAAGGTGAAGGGATGCAGTGGTTCCCCTCGGGGCTCCCCAAGCATCACCCTGCTCAGGGAGCCAGCTGTGCCCAGCTGTGCCCAGCTGTTTGAGCCAGGCTTGCACATCAGGAAACATCTTCTGGGAGGTGAAGCTTATATAGCAAGGTTGGGATAGAAACTGGGCAAAGAATCCACCACAGGAAAAAAAATTGTATTTGATATCTAGTAATTCACAGCTGTGCAGGAAACTTCTGCACCACGTGAAGGAGCAGCAGGCACAGGATTTTAGTGTTTAATTATTATTAATTCTTTTAATTTAAAGGCTGTTTTCCATCAGGAAGGTGTCCAGAGAGGTGGGCTACCCTCCCAAAAAGGGCCAAGGGGCACTGCAAACAGTCCAGCATGGGCAGCCCTTGTCAGAGCAGCTGTAATGTCAAGGAGAGGTCCTTAAAAGGGACAGCAAGACACAAATTAGATACAGTCTTAAACTCGGGACTTCAAAACCATAAATTAGGGAGTCTTTCCATTTATTTCCCTAACTTTCCCTCGGTGGAGCTTTGCAGCAGAGCAGCAGCCCTGCTGGGGGGTACCAGTGCATCATCACACCCCACACTGGTTTGGGTTGGGAGGGATGTTAAAGACCATCTCCCTCCAACTCCCCCACCACGGGCAGGGCCACCAATTAGCGCAATTAGTGCCCAGAGCACCCTTCCCTCTGCCCAGGCGCCCGGGGGGGGTGGGATGGGAGGGAATTGTCTCCGGTGAGTGATGCTGCTCAGCAGCTCTGTGCACTTCAGCACTTTTCTCCGCAGCCACGTCCAGTAAATGTATGAGCCCGGCACCTCCTCTGTGCCCACCGGCTCCGGGGCCAGGGGGGCTGCGAGAAGGGAGGGATCCCAAACCCCCAGAGCACTGACAGACACTCCACACGGCTGGATTTACCGGGTAAATAAATAAGAAAGAGACCCAGGGTCCATCTCTCGGCACTTTTTCTCGGCGAGGTAACCCCGGAGCGCGCTGTTCTCATTAACCCCTCGCTGCTGGGACGCGGCGATGTCTTCTGCCTCTCTGCCAGGGAGCAAAGAGCTCCTGGAGCTTATTACGGGCAAAGGGGGATTTCTGCTGGGTAATTGCATCCTGCCACACACCACAGCAGCTCGCAGCCATCAGCTCCCACTGCACACACACAATCCCAGCGCCTCCTGCCCCGGTCCCCGAGCTGCTTTGCTGTTGAGCTGTCATGTTTCCCTCCAGAGGTGGTTGTAGCTCTGCTCGAGGTGAAGCAAACCCTTGTAGGTTCCCTCTACAGGGGTTACACACCTGCGTTTACAGGGCATGCAGGGGCTCGGAGGGCACGATGTGACACAGGATCCGAGTTTACAGCACAGATTATCCCCAACAAATCTGACTGTGCCACTGCCACACTCCTTTGGCCAGGGCAGCTCCTACAGGAGACAGGGGCTACCAAACCTGTTCAAACACTTCTTGAACCGAGACAACGCCCTCAGGCACATGGTGGGATTTTTGGGAGGTGCTGTGAAGGGTCAGGAGCTGGACTCTGTTATCCTGATGGGTCCCTTCCAACTCAGCATATTCGATGGTTCTGTGTTCTATACATGCCCACAGAGCTCAGATTCTCCAGGATCAGACTGAAAGCCCCAAAGCAGACAGGAACATATTCTGTGGTACCTCTATACCCACAGAATCATAGAATGGTCTGGGTTGGAAGGGAGCTTAAAACCCACCCAGTGCCACCCCCTGCCATGGGCAGGGACAGCTCCCACCAGCCCAGGGTGCTCCAACCTGGCCTTGGACACTCCCAGGGATCCAGGGGCAGCCACAGCTTCTCTGCCCACCCTGTGCCAGTCCCTGCCCACCCTCACAGGGAAGAAATTTTTCATCCAATCTAAACCTGCTCTCTGCCACTGTGAAGCCATTCCCTGTTTTATGTGGTTTCCCCTCCTTTTTCCCCAATAACAGCTGGTATGGGAGGCTTGTGAGATAGAACAGAACCAGAGAGGTTCTCCTCATAGTCATTATAATACTTGCACATAAGACACCTTGTGAGAGGACTATGATTCATTTTTACTACTCCTGAGGTGGCTTTGCTGGTTCACAATAAATATTGTGGTTTANTTCCCCTCGGGGCTCCCCAAGCATCACCCTGCCCAGGGAGCCGGCTGTGCCCAGCTGTGCCCAGCTGTATGAGCCAGGCTTGCACATCAGGAAACATCTTCTGGGAGGTGAAGCTTATATAGCAAGGTTGGGATAGAAACTGGGCAAAGAATCCACCACAGGAAAAAAAAATTGTATTTGATATCTAGTAATTCACAGCTGTGCAGGAAACTTCTGCACCACGTGAAGGAGCAGCAGGCACAGGATTTTAGTGTTTAATTATTATTAATTCTTTTAATTTAAAGGCTGTTTTCCATCAGGAAGGTGTCCAGAGAGGTGGGCTACCCTCCCAAAAAGGGCCAAGGGGCACTGCAAACAGTCCAGCATGGGCAGCCCTTGTCAGAGCAGCTGTAATGTCAAGGAGAGGTCCTTAAAAGGGACAGCAAGGCACAAATTAGATACAGTCTTAAACTCGGGACTTCAAAACCATAAATTAGGGAGTCTTTCCATTTATTTCCCTAACTTTCCCTCGGTGGAGCTTTGCAGCAGAGCAGCAGCCCTGCTGGGGGGGTACCAGTGCATCATCACACCCCACACTGGTTTGGGTTGGGAGGGATGTTAAAGACCATCTCCCTCCAACTCCCCCACCACGGGCAGGGCCACCAATTAGCGCAATTAGTGCCCAGAGCACCCTTCCCTCTGCCCAGGCGCCCGGGGGGGGTGGGATGGGAGGGAATTGTCTCCGGTGAGTGATGCTGCTCAGCAGCTCTGTGCACTTCAGCACTTTTCTCCGCAGCCACGTCCAGTAAATGTATGAGCCCGGCACCTCCTCTGTGCCCACCGGCTCCGGGGCCAGGGGGGCTGCGAGAAGGGAGGGATCCCAAACCCCCAGAGCACTGACAGACACTCCACACGGCTGGATTTACCGGGTAAATAAATAAGAAAGAGACCCAGGGTCCATCTCTCGGCACTTTTTCTCAGCGAGGTAACCCCGGAGCGCGCTGTTCTCATTAACCCCTCGCTGCTGGGACGCGGCGATGTCTTCTGCCTCTCTGCCAGGGAGCAAAGAGCTCCTGGAGCTTATTACGGGCAAAGGGGGATTTCTGCTGGGTAATTGCATCCTGCCACACACCACAGCAGCTCGCAGCCATCAGCTCCCACTGCACACACACAATCCCAGCGCCTCCTGCCCCGGTCCCCGAGCTGCTTTGCTGTTGAGCTGTCATGTTTCCCTCCAGAGGTGGTTGTAGCTCTGCTCGAGGTGAAGCAAAGCCTTGTAGGTTCCCTCTACAGGGGTTACACACCTGCGTTTACAGGGCATGCAGGGGCTCGGAGGGCACGATGTGACACAGGATCCGAGTTTACAGCACAGATTATCCCCAACAAATCTGACTGTGCCACTGCCACACTCCTTTGGCCAGGGCAGCTCCTACAGGAGACAGGGGCTACCAAACCTGTTCAAACACTTCTTGAACCGAGACAACGCCCTCAGGCACATGGTGGGATTTTTGGGAGGTGCTGTGAAGGGTCAGGAGCTGGACTCTGTTATCCTGATGGGTCCCTTCCAACTCAGCATATTCGATGGTTCTGTGTTCTATACATGCCCACAGAGCTCAGATTCTCCAGGATCAGACTGAAAGCCCCAAAGCAGACAGGAACATATTCTGTGGTACCTCTATACCCACAGAATCATAGAATGGTCTGGGTTGGAAGGGAGCTTAAAACCCACCCAGTGCCACCCCCTGCCATGGGCAGGGACAGCTCCCACCAGCCCAGGGTGCTCCAACCTGGCCTTGGACACTCCCAGGGATCCAGGGGCAGCCACAGCTTCTCTGCCCACCCTGTGCCAGTCCCTGCCCACCCTCACAGGGAAGAAATTTTTCATCCAATCTAAACCTGCTCTCTGCCACTGTGAAGCCATTCCCTGTTTTATGTGGTTTCCCCTCCTTTTTCCCCAATAACAGCTGGTATGGGAGGCTTGTGAGATAGAACAGAACCAGAGAGGTTCTCCTCATAGTCATTATAATACTTGCACATAAGACACCTTGTGAGAGGACTATGATTCATTTTTACTACTCCTGAGGTGGCTTTGCTGGTTCACAATAAATATTGTGGTTTATACATGAAAAGTCTGTTACCTGCAATATTTGTAATCCTTAAATTCCTTAATAACCACTTAGCTACCCAACAGATGCCAGAGTGCACATCGGGGTGAAGATGTTGTGCAGCAGGACCATCATTAAGTTCACTTTGACAACTCTGCTCTCATGATGTAAATGAGTTTGATACCAGCTAGGAGAGGCACATAACACCCACAGTCTGACATCCTTTTCAAGTTTCTGCTCCATTTTAGAATGAAATCTTGGGAAGAAAAATTTAAAAAAAAAATTAAAAAAAATCACCCACTAAGAGAGACCTGTTGAAGTCAGCCTAAAGTAAACCTATCCTATGATAAAGCACCACAAGTCCCTTTATTTTAAGTTAAAGGGCCCATCCTCAACATTCTGAGCTGGATTTTGGTGTGAGAGAGGAGATCAATCCAAGGGCAGACATTTCCTGTTGCTGCAAATGCCCCTCCAGGTGCTGGAGCTCAGAGTTACAGCCAAGCTGAGCATTTCTGCTTTGCAGACAGAAGACACATGTCTGTGTGGCCAGGGCTGGGCCACTTCACCAGGGGGTGAGGAAGAATTTCAGAAGGAATTTCTTCACAGGAGGGGCTGTCAGGCCATGGCAGGGGCTGCCCAGGGAGGGTTGGAGTGCCCAGCCCTGGAGGTGCCCAAGGCAGGACTGGCCGTGGCACTCAGAGCTCTGGGCTGGGGACAAGGTGGGCAGCGGGCACAGGGTGGGCTCTGTGGGCTGGGAGGGCTTTTCTACCTCAGCAATTTTGTGATATTGAGCCTCCCCAGCAGCCCTCTGAGGTCTTGCCCCAGTAATTACCCATGAACTGCCACACACCATGGCTCCCATTAGCCCATACCTTTTGCCCCCCACTGTCCATCACAGCCACGACAAATATTTCTGATGCAGTTGTGTCAAAGAAACAGACTCTGTTGTGTTTGTGGGCAAACCCTCCCCAGACAGGAGCACCACAAACTCCCACTGCTGCTCATTGAAGCTTTTCAATAAACCACCAGCAAAACAGGTCCCAGTTTTCTGCTGTTGGGGCAGCAGGTCCTGCCCTGCTGGCCCTCACTGCCTCTTTTAGCACAGATCTGACAGTCAGCAGCATCCACAAAAAACACTGGGATTGGTCCCGCTTCCAGCCTGCTCGGAAAACAAACCCACCAAGCACTAGGAGAGGTTAACATGGTCTTGAGTCCCTGTGGGTGGTGAGCCCTGGACTGCACTGATGCCCCAGTANGCATGGCTGGCAGAGCCACAGCCAATCGATCTGCACATTCACCAGCAGAGCTGACTGGTACATCTGTTCTGGGGGAAAACATACATCCCGCCTCTGGTACAATCACTGTAATTAAAAATTAACATGCATTAATTGTTGGAGCTGATGTAAACAGCTGATGTTCCACTTAGCCCTGTCTTCTGTACATATCATTAGGCAAAGCCAAATATTGTTAAGTAAACAGGCAACACTTACAAGAAGAAATAGAAAACTAATTCCAACTAAATAAATTGACAACGCCATGCAAGTCATATTAGAACAGTTGAGATAATTATCAGGCTACTGGACTAACAGAGAGAAAATCATAGAAGACATATTTAATTGTTTGAATCTCATCTCACTAAATATATTTAGGCATAGTGTGAAATACAATTTAACTGGAATTGGGAGGCAGCTTTTTCCCAGAAGAAGGATGTGCAATGGAGAGTGAGGGGTAAAAAAAAATAAAAAATATATGTAAGTTGGAATTTGATATGCAGGTAAAACAAATAACTTCCCAAATGCAGCAATCCCAACCAACTGCTTCAGCAGCCGACGGTCTCCAGAGAAATTCAGGTTGGTTATGCAACGTGAAAGGTTTTTTCTTCCCAGCTACATCTGCACAACTCCTGCCTGTACCAGTGGGAGCTGCAGGCAGACACCGAGAGAAGAACACACTCCTGAGGAGCAACTTCCCACTTTTCATCGCTGTTATTTAAATGTCATAGCAAAATCATCCCTCCAATTTGTATACCAAAACCAGCCACTAAAGGCCCCGTGACTGTGCTCGGAGCTGCCCTCCTCAGATCTCGGTGGTGTTGCTGTGCATTGCCTGGGGGGTGTCAGCTGCTGGTACCCCCAGGCTGCTCCTCCCGCTCCGGGCACGCAGGGCTGGGGGTCTCCACTGTCAATCTCAGAGCCAGGGAAAGCTGGAGCCTAAAGGACACTGCCAGGAAGGGAACTCTGCAAAGAGGCAGCAGCATCCCCTCTGCATCCCCCCTGGCAGGGAAGAGCTGTCTGTGCCATGGGAAGCCTGACAGCAACTTGCAGAAAGGTTCATGCCCAAGACTCCCCACAGTGGGGCTAGGACCACCTCAGTGTCCACGAGGGACTGCACATTTCTCCTCTGCAGAGGGAAAATGCCCAAGTTCATTCACAAAACCCCACACATCCTGCCAGCACACGCCGAATCCAGGGCTCGAGAGCGAGTGCTAATTGCTTAGTGGCTCTTGTCATCTCAATGAGCCGGGAGCTCAGGAAATTTGGGCTTGGTGGGAACGAGGAAATTTTGCGTGTTTGTTTGTTTGTTTACAAAAATCAGCGTCAAGTGGAAATACCATGAAGGGGTTTTCTTTAATAGACAAGATAAATTTCGTTCAATGGTTCTTACTGAGGAATCCTGTTAATCCACTCCAAAATCGTTTCCACACAATTCCTGTCATGGGTTTTTCTCTGCCTCATCCATGAATCCCATGCTGGGCTGAGACGCCCAGCAACTCAACTTCTGCCTCATCCCCAACTTTCACATCCACGAGGCTTGGGCTGCGCTGCTTTGGATACTTCCAAAACCCACAGTCATCCTCCTGGGTTTGTTTGTTGGGGTTTTATTGTTTGTTAAGGTTTTTCTGTTTGTTGGGGTTTCCCCCAGGAGCAATTTGAAGTGAACAAGCACAAAACAGCTGCAGTTCAAAGTGCACACCCCTGGATCTCTCCTTCAGCTGCCCAAAAAGTCCTTTTGGCTAAAGAGCACCAACCAAATGGTGCTTCAGGTCACACCATTTCCACCTCCTCATAGTCTCTTTTAAAGGGGACCCACATGGACCACTGAGGTCCAACTCTTGGCTGGACAAGAAGGTCAGACAAGGTGGGAAAAGAGCCCTTTCTCATTACAGTGACAGGAATGCCAGAGTTATGGACTGAGAACTGCCCTCACAGCATGAGCCACACACCTGGGTGTTACACAGGTGGGTTGGGGAGCATTAGAGAAATAACTGTGGTGGTTTAAGGGTTCAGGAAAGCACATGGGGAAAACAGACCAGAGACAGCAATTGGTTCTGACAGTCCTGAAAGCCTTTGGGGCAAAAATCCCCATGCCGTTTGTCCCATTATTGATACATAACCACAAACAGCACCAATTAAACAAAGTTGGAACATACTCTGTGTAAACAGCACCATTAAAATGCTGCAAAACAGAAGATTTTGAGGGTTTGATGCCGCATTTCAGTTGTCTTGGTGAGTTCACTTCTGACCTGGTGCTGATGAAACCTTCCAGAGCTTGAGGAACTTCCTGCTGCAGACACTCCTTTTTTAATCAAATACCCCTGGTTTGCCATTTCTAAAGGTCCCCCACACCCCACAGATGAAGTTCCCACCCGACTCCCTGCCCTGAAACCCCTGAAAGGTTCACAGCACTGCTCAGCTGTTTCATAACAATATCAGGCTCATGATGAACCAAATGAGTTCTGATTTGTGCTATTTAATGTCCTAATGGCTTGACTAGTTAGGTAGATAATTACACAGTATGATTTATCCAACCCATTTATAAATATTTATAATAATGGATAGATTAACCTTTGGGATTTCTATCCTGCAATCCCTTCAGGAAGGGGGATCTCTCCACAGCAGCAGTGAGTGCCATGGCCTGGGAGCGAGCACAGGGTGGGCAGTGGGGTGGGGATGCAGCCTGGTCCATGGCCAAGGGGTCCTGGTCATCACCCAGTGACACTGTCACACCTCCTCCTCCCCTCCAATGCATCTCCAGTTTTACTTCCTGATTTTATTTAATCAGGCAAGGAAAAACCACAGGAGATAAGGCTCCTGCTGCTGAGCAATACCAGAGCAACCTGTGCCATGGAACAACAAAACAGCATTCTCAGACCTCCAGAAACATGGTAGAAATTCCAAGATCTTCTATGAATTCCAAGTATGGTAGAAACCCACCGTAGATTCTGAACCCTCAGTAACAGAATCCCAGGATATGCTGAGCTGGAAGGGACCCCCAGGGATCATCAGTCCAACCCTCAGCCCTGCTGATGGCCCAACAGGAGCATCCCCAGGAGTCACCCCCTGTGCCCCAGAGCATCACCCAAACCCTCCTGGAGCTCTGGCAGCCTTGGGGCTGTGCCCTCTGCCCTGGGGAGCCTGGGCAGTGCCCACCACCCTCTGGGGGAAGGACCTTTCCCTGAGATCCCACCTGAGCCTGCCCTGACACAGCTCCAGCCCTTCCCTGGGAGCTGTCCCTGCTCACACAGATGGATGCTTGGCTGAGTTTGCTGACCCTGCCAGGGGCAGGGGGTGGCAGGAGGCACACGGCTGCCCAGGACAGCCCCATGTGTGACAGTGAGTCAGAGCCACCCCCAGTCCTGCAGCCCGGGCGGGCACAAGTGGCACATTGTTGGCAGCACCATCATCACCCAGCCTGGGACAGCAACGCCAACGCTCTGCTGGCCCTGACAAAGGGTCAGTGTTTGCTGCAGCCACGGCCAGAGCGAGGGGCTCACCCTCCAGAACCATCTGATTATGGAAAGAGGCAGATCCAGCACTTTCTGCCTGCAGAAACTGCTTCTTGGGACAAGCACAAAGACGCTGAATGCGTGAGAGACAAACAAGGAATGGATTCTGTCTTCCATGGTAATTACCTTTTGGATCTGTCTTTGCTGGAGGAGACCCAAGCCTGTGCCTATCACAGCTCTGAACTGACACAGTACAAACTTTGAAAATCACAGATTCCATATCCCAGCAGCACAAGGTAACACTGAGTGCTTGGCCACCATCAGTGAAAGTCAAGAGAATGGAGAAACAAGTCTGCTACACCCATTGAAAGACCCTTCCTGACATCATTAAACGATTGCAAAACTCACTATTACTGTATCCTCTATTCTTTCATATTTTGCAGCATCTCTCTTCACTTAGGAAGAGCAGCCCTGTGTTTCGATTATTAGGATTATGTATAAATAAATACCATTCTGGCAACAAAATGAAACAACATGAAAATAACCAACAGGAACACTCAGGTTTTTTTATTTCTGGATTTTCACTAAAAGGCAAAACCATCACTTTCATTCTCTGAGGCTGGGCTGTAGCAACTTTTCTACTGAGTGTTTAAACCTTGTGCAATCCATTAAATAAATTTTGGAAAAAGCACGTTTCATAGGAAAACAGTTTAACTTTTTCTTTATCAGATTATTAGAAAATTATGACATAGTAAATCTGGGGCTTAATAAACTTCTCATGCAAATTATCACACCTATAAAAGATCCCCAACAATTATTTGTGAAAGGCATCTGTATCCCAGAGCAACTCCACTTCCATGGAATGGTGGGAAATATGAAATCCCACCCATTTCCCCGGGAGGTAAATCCCCACTTCATCTCGGATAATTTCTCTGTTTGAAATCAGTGCTTGGCCCCTCTGCAAGGGCCACTCCAGCACACCCACCCGCCTTCCCTGATTGCTGCCATTTGTGTGGAGCCAGAGCTTGGGAAGGGAGGGGGGAAACTGGGAATGTACAGAGGGGAGGGTGGGGAAGGTGACAGAATAGAGATTACTCATAAAAATGGATCAGGGATTAGACTATGACACTTCTGGGTCTTTTACCAGGGTCGTAAGAGAGGGATTCTACAAGAACTGAGGACAATCAAGTTATTGTGAAGACACTGTCAGAGTAAACATCTGCCTAAAGAACTTCTCTCTTGCCAGGGTGGGATTCCAGCAGACACTCCACAGTGGAGCAACTCCTGAACTCACAAAGCCAGCAATGTGGTGAAGAGTCTGTGTGTGTATAAAAAAATCACATATTAGTGTGTCAATGCCCTGTTTTGCTACTCTCAAAAACTGTGTTGAAAGTGGAGCTCAGACCACAGACAGAGGAACTGCCTTTGGGGTTAATCAGCATCTGATCCTGGTCAGGAGCTCCCAACAAAAGATTTCAGGCCTGGAAGTCAGGACTTTACAATTTATTTCCATGTCAACCAGATACCTAAAACTTCCAAATACTTCAGCTTAGTTAACCTTAAACTTGGTCTAGAACCCATAATGCTCCATCTCATGTGAAGGCACAGGTAGAAATTATTTTCTAAAGAATCACAGAGTATTCTGAGTTGGGAGAGACCCACAAGGACCATCATGTCCAAGTCCTGGCCCTGCACAGGCACCCCAAAATCCCCTCCTGTCCCTGTCCCATTGTCCAAACCCTCCTGGAGCTCTGGCAGCCTTGGGGCTGTGCCCACTGCCCTGGGGAGCCTGGGCAGTGCCCAGTGCCATGGACACCACACCCTCAGAGTTCATAAGAGATGAAAACTCCACTGGAATTGTTAATTTGTCTGGCTATTGAGAGACTTAATAGCAACCTAAACACCTGAAAAAATGAATCCCAGACCCTGCATTCTGAGCTTCTCACACACATATATGTATATTTGTGTATATGCATGTGTATTTCTGTTGCAGTTCACCTTCCCTGGCTGAGCAATGCCCATTTTCCAGCCCTGTCCCCCCCAAATCCCTCCCTGGGTGTACAAGGATGTTGGCACAGCCCTGCTGAACCTCTGACAAGAGCCACAGTTTGCAGGGTGGTGACAGGCATGAGGCTGCTGGGACACATGGATTTGTCACAATGTCAGAGTGTGTCATTGGATCTGTACGGTTGTTTGGGGAGAACTTGTTTGCACAGCTGTTTGTTGAGTCGTGCCCTGCCCGTGATGCAGAGACTCCTCTCCGGGAGGTGTTTCACTCCAAACCCGACCTGTCCTGCCAAGCCCAGGTGCCCACGAGGTGCAGGCTGTGACATAACTCATTTACAGCTGAACACGACTTTCTTGGTGGAACAAGCCCAAACCCCAGAGCGATGCTAAGGAGAATTCACAGGATACCCTGAGTTGGAAGGGACTCACACAGATCACCGAGTCCTACTCCGAAGTGAATGGCCCATAGAGGGATCAGACCTTGGCAGGAGCAGGAGACAAAACCTGCCTCCACCAGTTGGGCATCACCCTTCCCAGTGCCCCGTGAGTTCATCCCAGTCAGGCTGTGTGGATCAGCACCCCAGGGAAGGGACCTGCTTGGGGACAGCCACTGGTGTGGCAGCACAACCTGGCCCTGGATGCCAAGGGAGCTTCCAGAGCAGTGTGGAATGACGCTTCCCTCTCCTCCCGGCTCTGCCCATCAGCAGTTCTGACACGCACCACAATCTCGCACTCCGCTCGGGATGCGGGAGTGGGGCCCGGAGCGCACAGGGATGCTCAGCCGGTCCCTGGGATCATTCCTGGAGCGGTAATCGAGGGAAGCGAGCCCGAGGCTTGGCACGGCTGCAGAGATGCTGCCGCTCCCACTCCGAGGACTCTCACCCCGGGGAGCGCAGAGCCCCAAATGAGCCGCCGGGGACGCGCTCCAGCTGTGCGCACATCTGCGGGGACACTGCCTGCCTTTGTGCCCGGCTTGCTCGAGGCAATAACACAGCCAGCCGGCTGCAGAGCCCCCGGGGGCGCACAGCCTGCCTGCCAGGCATTAACATAAACCCTGCGCTGAGCCTGGCAAGGGACAGCCTCGGCTACAGCTGCTCACACCCAAACCTGCACCCTGGCACCTTCTCCAGAGGGCACGAACATCCTGAAGGGCAAGGGCAAAGGATTACAGGGGAGCAAAAGTTATTGCTGCCATACAGCATATTCCACCTGCAGCCAGTAAAAGGAGGAAAAATCCATAAAACAAGGAAAAATCCATAAAACCAGGAAAAATCCATAAAACCAGGAAAAAAGGTCCCTGTTGCTGAAGGAATCCACCTTCCAAAATTTCATAGAATCCCTGAATGGTCTGGGTTGGAAGGGACCTTAAAGCCCATCCAGTGCCACCCCCTGCCATGAACAGGGACACCTCCCACCAGCCCAGGTGGCTCTGAGCCTCATCCAACCTGGCCTTGGACACTCCCAGGGATCCAGGGGCAGCCACAGCTTCTCTGCCCAACCTGTGCCAGTCCCTGCCCACCCTCCCAGCCACCAATTCCTTCCCAATATCCCATCTAACCCTGTCCTCTGGCAGTGGGAAGCCATTCCCTATGTCCTGTCCCTCCAGGCCCTTGTCCAAAGTCCTTCTCCAACTCCCAGGCTTTCCCTGGAAAGCCCAGACGTTCCTCAGAGAGGGGCTGCTGCCCCTGCCCTCCCTCTCACCCTCTCCTGGTGCCTCACAATTTGGTGGCCGTGGTGCAATAACCCAGCTCAAGGGGAGGACGTGGTTGTGCCCAGGAGGACATGCCCGGTGTCCCTGGGGTGGTCAGTGAGGTGGGATCTGTGGACACATCCCGGCTTTAACAATCCCCACCATGGTGCTTCTTGCTCTGGGGAGCTCCCACTTGCTCTCCAGGGGAAGGAGAGCACTGGGTCTGAGAGAGACTTCTGGCATTTTAAACTAAATTAATCCCTGGAAATGTAATATCCTCCAATGTGACCAAATTCTCCAATAAAGCATTAAATGAAACACGCCATTCCCAGCACAAATAATTGCCTTTGTTTTCATCATTTTGTCTAGTGCATCGCAGGAGGCTGGAGAACAGTGTGAGTTTTTCTGATCTATAATCAGACAGTTCATAAAAATCCTAATGGAAATGAAGATTTTGCTATTTGGAGTGGTCAAATTTCCATTTTCAAACACATCACATTTTAAAACCCAGGCTGGCATTTTGGTTTGCTGAGAGTTTTAGGATAATAGCAAATTACACAGAAAATCTACCAATTCTTTGTCAAGTGAACTATGCAAAAAGGAACCATTAGTTCATAGTTCACCTGTGAGATGGGAAGACATCCTGAATAATAATTTTTAGAGACTACCAAGGGCATCTATTCGCAAATAACGCTCACATCCACAGAATTAAGGCTCCCCTGCTGTCTATAACACCACTGCACTCAGATTCCAGTGAAGGTGTGTTTAAGTAAACTTGTTTTCCTCACTAGAAGGATAAGAAAATCCAACCATCCTGTACAAGGTTGACTTAGGCCAGACACAGATGGAGAGCACCAAGGAGACTGAAATGGGCTCAGCATCCCTTTGTGGTCCCAGGGATGAGCACCTGGAGGGCCCTCAGACACCACCAGAGATGCTGCCCTTCCTGAGACACAAGAGCTTCCTCTGTTCTCCCATCCTGCCCCTGCAATAACAGCACCCAGGGAAGGGCTGGAGCTGTGGCAGGGCAGGGTCAGGGGGGATCTCAGGGAAAGGTCCTTCCCCCGAGGGTGGTGGGCACTGCCCAGGCTCCCCAGGGCAGTGGGCACAGCCCCAAGGCTGCCAGAGCTCCAGGAGGGTTTGGACAATGGGACAGGGACAGGGGGGGATTGTTGGGGTGTCTGTGCAGGGCCAGGGGTTGGACTGTTGATCCTTGGGGGTCCCTTGCAGCTCAGGTCCTGTGATATCATAAGTGAGCTGTTCACAATTGTTCTCAGAACCCAGCCCTTGCTCCATTTCCTCTCATATTTACCTCCTGTTCTGTGCATTGCCAAGACTGTGCTCTTCCTTCTACTGAGATTTAAAAAAAAACCCAAACAAACAAAAACAAACAAATGAAAAAACAAACAAAAACCCAAACAAAAGACTCAAAGGCAACAGAAAGTGTTTTTATTCTCTGCAAAAGTTAAACTCTGCAGCATCGAGGAGACTCCCAAACCAGAGCTTTGGGCCCTGTTATTTAGAAAATAAAAACTCTCTACCTAGAGCAGGCTCTGAAGGAAAGGTATGAAAGGCTGGTTAACTCAATTAATCCCCTTTTCCTCCCCCCCAGTAACTGTGCCCTGAGGCACAACCCGAACACAAAACTGTCTGTGCCACATGCTTTGAAGCCAGCACAGAAAAAGAATCCCACTGGGACTTTGCTGCATTTGTTACAGCACTGGGACATGTTCATCTGTAAATACATTTAGTTTGGCTTTGGGGATCTCGAGTGATCTTAAATGTGATGTTTGTAATCAGCCTGGGCTGTGTGTCCCTGTAACACAGAGGCTGCAAGTGCTGGCAACACTTTCCTCAAAGTTTGTTGTAAAATAAAAACACATTCATTGCCTTCACTTTATGGTTTATTGCCCTATTACATATTTGGGAGTGCATGAGAAACCTGCACAGGCTTTCTGTTTGTTTTCCTCTAATTCTGAGGAAAACCCACGACTTGCAGTGGTAATTTCCCTGTGGATGTCACAGAGCACAGAGGGATTGCAGAGCAGGCCAGCCCTGACCCACCAGCCCTGGGACCACAGGAGTGTTGGGGTGGCAAATGGAATAGAAGAGACTCGTTAAGATTGGAAAATTCCTCCAGGACCATTTAGTCCAAATGTTCCCCCCTCATTGCCAAGGCCACCACTGAGCCATGTCCCCAAGTGCCACATCCACAGGACTTTTAAATCCTCCCAGGGATGGGCACTCCACCACTGCCCTGGGCAGCCCTTTCAGGGAAGGAATTTTCCCTGATATCCAACATAAACCTCCCCAGCAAACACTGAGGCCATTTCCTCTTGTCCTATCCCTTGTTACCTGGGAGAAGGGAATGAGTTACTTGTCCACAGAGGCTGGAAAAACATCAACTTCACATATTGTGCTACAACTCAGGAACTAAAGTCACAGAACTGTAAATCACACACACAAAAATCAGCTGTTTTTTTCCTGGCCCCTCTCCCCTTTAGACTACTGCTCAATATTCTTCAACAGTAAAAAAATCACACATCAAGGCTCCCAACCTCACCAGGTTTGTGCTGCAGGTGAGGTTCTGAGCATAAAACCTGTCTAGATTTTGTACTGAAGACACAGAACCCACTCACAGATGAGATAATGAGATAATGAGATAATGAGATAACCTTCCCCCTGCAGTTCAGCCCACAAGGAAATCAGCCAATACAGGGCAGTCAGTGACTTGCTCTGGAAGCAGATATTTTATTCTACCCCAATAATCCAACCTGCTTTCTGAGTTTTACAGCCAGATCTTGGAAGACAAAAAGTAATGGACAGTCTGACCTTTTCCATGACTTCCCAGCTTCCAACAGACTCAGAAATTCCCAGCCACCATCAGACTCAGGGACTTCACCCCAAGAGACAACCTGAGGGGCCCCAAAGGAGCATCTAATAAACATAGTTGTGAAAAGCACCCAGAAACTGTGATGTTAAAAGGAAACATCAGTTCAGCTTGAAATTGACACCAAAAATAACCAAAAACATAAAACCAAAACCAAACAAACAAAACACACAA
This sequence comes from Campylorhamphus procurvoides, assembly GCA_013396655.1. NCBI lineage: Eukaryota > Metazoa > Chordata > Aves > Passeriformes > Dendrocolaptidae > Campylorhamphus > Campylorhamphus procurvoides. The sequence continues at coordinate 632,340 of WBMV01006179.1, read as the reverse complement.
GGTTTCTTGAAGCACATTTTGCCACAAGAGTTTGAGAGGATCTCAGGCTATACCAAAGTAGTTCCAGAGCCCCTTCTCCTTGTCCCAGGATAATGTTTTACTAATCAACAGTAACAACTCATAGAAAACCAAGAAACTGAGCCACACCACAGAACTTCCCAGGACAGCCCAGCCCAGTCCAGCCCAGCAGCTCCTGCTGTGCCTCAGTGGCCTTTGGCTGTTCTATGAGAAAGAAGAACCAAACCAAACAGAAACAAAACTATTGCTGATTTACTTCCCCCAGGGCCCCATAAAACCCAAGCTATCACAGCCTCAGTGGCTCTCAAAATTACATCATAACACAAAAATGATCTTTCCAATACATCCCTTGATTGTTGCTTTTGAAGAAGCCACAAATAAATACAAAACAACAACTTTTGTCCCCTTCCCCTCACCAAGGACTTACCTGAAAACTCCTGTCCCCAAAATTCCACTAAAACACTTACCAGCCCCAAAAGGTGGTTTGGTCCCCCAGCTAATAAAAGAAATTACAGATCCCTTCCTCTTCCTGCTCCTCCTCCTCCCACTCAGGGGGTCACACTAAGACATCGAGGAGGGTGGTGGCCTTTGCCACCATCTGTGGGAGTCCTTTCACCTCGGTGGGTTCAGCTGGAGAACCCCCAGGAGTCTCCAAGAGGAATGTGATGGGGCTGCCTGCAAACAAGCATGGTAGGAGTGAGTCTCCAGAAAAATAAGAGGATGTAAAAGCCCTTAAAAGCCTCCCAAACTGTGACCCACCTCGGGAATCACAGAGAAATCAATACAGATTAATGCCTGGTTGTTGATCAGTGGATTTTGCAAGAAAATTACCATCTTGCATCTCCTAATTTTTTTGAGCAAACATGATTTTGCACACTTTAAATAATTTAAATGAATGTTTGAAATTCTGGTCTTTCTTTGTTTTGTTTTGTTTTCAAAGGACAATCCCTAAAAAGTGCAAATTTTGAAATGTCATTCCAATCCAACCACGTGGATGGTGCCTCTTTAGAAGTACCTTGTCCCCTCTCTCAAATGGGAATGTTGACTGTCAGTTCTCCAGGGGATCCCTACACTGAACTCCAAGAGGCAGAAAGAGGACCTACCCCATAGAATCCCAGAATCCCAGGATGGTTTGGGCTGGAAACCTTAAAGCCCATCCAGTGCCATGGGCAGGGACACCTCCCACTGTCCCAGGATGCTCCAACCTGCCCTTGGACACTCCCAGGGATCCAGGGACAGCCACAGCTTCTCTGCCCAACCTGTGCCAGTCCCTGCCCACCCTCCCAGGGAGGAATTTCTTCATAACACCTATCCCATCCCTGGATGTGTTCAGAAAATACGTGGATGTGGCACCTGAGGCCGTGGGTTGGTGGTGACCATGGTGGTGGTGCCGGTTGATGGCTGGAATTGATGATCCTAAAGGGTTTCTCCAACCTTAATGATGCCCTGATCCTACAATTCCATGATAACCTACCCCTTCCCTCTGTCAGAACCCTGTCACTTCAGGTTCTACTTCTTCTTTAGAGCCCATATCTCTTCTATAATTCCCTGTTCCCCAGAAGCAATCCCATGTTTTAGGGGGCACTGCTGCTCTGAGACAAGAGCCCAGCCCGACCCCTGGGGTGCAACCACCACTCTCCAGCTGAGCTTCACCCTTTTACCTCATGAAGGTGAGAAAACAGCATCAGTTTGTCAGTAAATACTGCAATATTCCTGGGAAGTTGAGCTCCTTGCAGGTGGAGTTCACTGGGATTTCATGTCAGAGCCAAGGACAGTCAATCCATCCTGTCTGTGAGTTTTCCTCGGGAATCAGGCACTGGATTTGCCTTCCCTTTGGCTCAGGGTATTTAATGCCTCCTTACAAGAATCAAGTGTCTCCCTGTATTTCTGCCAGCAGTGCTTCTCCTTTTCCCCCTGTATTACAGATCTGGCTGCTGGGCATTAAATGAGCACATTTCACTGGCAGGTGATGGTTTTTAGGATTCCAGCAGTACCATTCCCATCATTTCTATGGATAACATCACAATTAAGAAGGTATGAATCCCTTACAGCAGCTCTGCCTTTCACCCTCTGCTGCTGAGGAGGCTTTAAAACACCAGCTCTGTATTTTATTGCAAACACGGGCTTTGCTCGGGGAAAGGGATGAAAAGTTACTAATTTCAGGCTTTAGTTCAACCCCTTTAATCCTCCAAATAAGTGCCTTCAGTGGGTACCTTGTTATCTCCTAAAGCCTCCCCAGGGCTGTTGGCAGCCTTTGTCTCATTCCAGGATCCCACCTTATCCCAGGTGAGCCAAGTGAGACAAAGGGGACTCACCTGAGGAAACCACGACTTAATGGAGCTTTTCCTCTGAAATCCCAACTTGTGCTCTTGGCAAATATTGTGGGACGTGCTTGTTTGGTCACAATAAATAATGGTGTATAATTAAAATTCCATTCCGTGGTTGAGAACAGTGTGATAAACTGTTTGTGAATTGGTAATTCTATTTATTAAAAACAGGGGCATTAATTTTGACACGTTGAATTATAACGCAGACAAACAGATCTTGTGTTTTAATTAAATGCTTCTATTTGATGAGGGGGTTTTATATAAAGATTTAATACCAGATTTGGCAATTCTTGCATTAGGTGGTGGCGTAGGATCCCTGCAGGGTGCCTGGGATGCTGAGAGCATTCCCACCCTTGGGATTTCAGGGATACTGAGCGGAGCCCCCAGTTCCAGTGTAGGTGGGGGGAGGATTCCCACAGGCTCCCTGAGGAGCTGGGAGCATTCCCACCCTTGGAATTTGGAAAGGTGCCCCTCCAGGGCAAACAAGCCAGGCCTGAGCTCCCTTTGCCAGTGCCTTTCCTGCTTTTCCTCCTTTTCCCAAGCTTTCCTGATGTTTCCAGGCTGCCACCACGTTTCCTGTTTCCTAACGCCGAAGCTGAGCTGAATATTTAAAAAAAATAAAATAAAAAAAATAAAACAACCATACCGCTTTGAGGTTTCTTTCACATTAAGCTACATTTAATATTCATTTCACATTTTTTTTCTATTAATTAAAAGTAAACCGTGTATTGTATGGTACATTATCCCTCTAACAGCCCCATGTGGAGATCATGAAGTGGAAGACTAATGGTGTAGACTTTAGCATTTAGTTTTAACCAGAATAATTTGCATATCTGTGAGAAGAGTCCGAGGCATGTGTAAATAAGCAGAACTCTGAGATATCAAGACCCTGGCTTAGTTTGCTCTGGACTGGAGAGCCATGGGCTGTGTATTTATTCCATCAGTCAGCTAATTTAATGAGACTTTATCCAGCATCTATTTCTGCAGAAGACACAAAACTTATTATTAAGGAGAGGCATGTGGCAGTAAGAAAAATGTGTTTGTTTGCTTTTTTATTCTATTACCCCCAAGTAGCAAAGGTGATTCCATTCACTGTTCATTAAAGTTTACCTTTATAATTTATCAAAGGAGACCGATATCAACAGCTTTATGCTGAGATTTCAAAATTCGAGACTGATTAAAATTTAATGGAAAAGGCCACAGATTTGGGGTGGGTTTTCAAGAAAAATCGCTTCCCAACTGGCAAGGAGAGATTTCATTAACGTGCTTCTCTATTAGAAGGGGCCATAAAAGACATTAGAGGCATGAAAATGGCATTTTCACTTCCCAGGTCTGTGTGGGGTTTTGAGCAGAAGTCCCAAGCAAAAGGAAGTTGTGTTGGAATGCAGGAATGGGGGGAGCAGCCCTGGCTGGGCTGGGCCTTTGCCATGTGGAAGTTGGACTCGGTGATCCTGAAGGTCCTTTCCAACCTTAGTGATTCCTGATTCCAGGGCTGGGCACAGACTCATCCCAGCCATGGCTCTCACAGCCAGGGGAATAGCCAGGTCCTCCTAATCACACCAAGAAACATTGCAAAAGGAGGATTTGCCAAGAATAAATGTTATAAAATTGTGTGTTATGCTTCATCTAATCATATTTTGGGGGAAAACAAAGTAACCACCAAAATCACAGTGGTGGCTAAATTTCAAGAACAACTTCTAATGAAGGGAAAAAAATAATCAAATATTTTATCTGGTATTTATCAGCCAGATAAAGTTTTTCATCATGAAACACTGCCTTCCTTTCCAATTTGCTTATTGATGTAGTCTCAAAAATCATGGAAAAATGGAAGAAAAGTTTCCACTAAAATGACGTGATTGAAATTATTCAGTTTCTCTTTTTAAGAAGTTTGCTCAGTGAATTGAGAAATCACTTCCCTACTTCCCCCAGCAGCTGGATCCATCCCTGCATCCCTACCACGTTTGGGGGGCAAACTGCTCTACAGATTTCAGGTGGAAAAACTCTAACAAATCCTACTCCAGGTCTTGTAGAAAAAGGTTTGGGGATTTTCTTCCCTCCAGGTTAAACCAACAGAACATTCACAGCTGTGGACAAGGGTTGGAATGACACAAATCCATTTCCCATGTTGATCTGCTTTCACTTTTTCCTCCTTACTGGCAAAGTGTCTTTGGAGAATTCATAAAAAACAGTTTAAAGAGAGGAAATTGAGAGGAAAAAGAGCTGCCTTTTAGTGGGAGTGGTGGCGTCCCCATCCTTGGGGGGATTTAAAAGCCTTGTGAATGTGGCACTTGGGGACATGGGTTGGTGGTGGCCTTGGCAGTGCTGGGGGATGGTTGGACTCGGTGGCCTTGGAGGACTTTCCCAACCCAGATGATTCTGTGGTTCTATGATTTGCCAAAAAGTGCCTTTTCTAAAGCTCTGAGCCCCATTTTTCAGTGTCATTCTCATGTTGTTCCTGCACAAAAGGAGAAGGGGCAGAGGTCCCAGCTCTGTCTCTGTGCCATAATTAGCCCCATGAATATCACTGGAATCACAGAAATATGTCCCACTCATATCAGTCAAATGTTTCCTAAGTGAGAAATAAGGAAGGAATGCAGAATGTGGTCTCTGAGTGAAGTGAAACAGCAAATCCTGGTCTCCTTGTTGAACCTGATCATCCTATTGAGGAGGACAGGATTGGTGAGCATCTCCACACTGCTCTCCTGCACAGGGACTCCAGGATGCCAAATTCCTCAAGTTAAGCATCACACATTTTTTCACAGGTACTGTAAAGACAGGCTTTAAAATTACCAAAGTAAATTATAAAACAGTGCATGCCCAAAATATTACAACAGCTTTATTACAGACACACTTGGCTGATTTGGAGCATTGTACAGTGAATCCCTTGCAGACTGAGAGTTTATGATCTAAATAAGACGGACAAATTAGAATAAAAATTATTAGACCAGGTGAGTTAATTTTTTAGAGAAAGGAAGGGGTATTTAGATGAGAAAAGAGAGAAAGTAACAGAAAAATATTAATTATTAAGTAGTTTTAACTACCAGTGCCTTGAATTTAAAGTGTAAGTCTCTGAGTAAGAATTGTGATTGGTTTCTAGTCTTTTTTTTCCGGGGATTTGGCTTTTTTTGCAGGATGCTGAACAGATTTTCCCGTGTATTTGTGAGCTCCCTCTTCCCCTCTCAGGTTTCTGAGCACTTAGTTTGCCGATGTCACTAAATACGTGGCATTCCTTCCTGGAGCAGGACCCAGACCTGTTACCCATCCCTCATAGCTGGGCTTTAAAGCCGAGCTTGATGTGCTCAGCATGTGCCAGAACCGTCCTCCCAGTTCAAATGAGCTGGATTACAGACCATGACCACTGAGCCCCGCACATGACAAAGCCTTTGTGTAATTAATATGCAGGGGAAAATGCTCCCTGGACGGCTGCTAAAGCGATTTAAATCATGCACATAAAAAATGTAATCACAAATTTAGCATGGTGGACATTGTAGTCACACTGTGCTTGATTGCATAGAAGGTTCCAAGAGTGTTTTAAATGTCCTTTAAGATTGAGATTAGGACTTGTACTTACAAGATGCATATTAATCTAAAACTCAACATTTTTCAGTGTGGGATCACAGTAGGAGAACATTATGGGCAATAGAGGTTCATTCTAATCCCAGTAGGTAATTACACTTTGAAATAATATTCTTTAATTAAATCTTGTTTGCAGTTGATTGATTTAAACACTAAATCTAAAAACCTAAATTTGAGTTTTTATCAATTTTTGATGCTTATTGCACAGAACTTGGGCTTTAATTGATGTTTCTGAAGTTTTTAAAGCTCTTGTCCACCGTATCCTGGATGAATTTATTGTAATTACCAGCACCATTCTTTGGCACTGCAGACAACTTTCCCCACAAGCTTGATAATTTAAACTCTTTTAAAGCGTAAAATGCACGACGCGTATTTGCCGTGTCAGGAGCTGCTGTTGTAGCCACATCCTCTCCCAAAGCAGCCTGTTTACACCAGGGGCTGATTGCAGAGCTCTGCCCAGGGGACTCTGCTGTCCCAGCATCCCTCCTTGGCTGAGGAGCGATGCTGGTGGCTCAGGGAGCACCACAAGGATCAAGGGTTCAGCATTAGGGGCAATATCAGAGACTCACAGAATGGCCTGAATTGGAAAGGACCTCAAAGCCCATCCAGTGCCACCCCTGCCATGGCCAGGGACACCTTCCACCAGCCCAGGATGCTCCAAACCCTGTCCAACCTGGCCTTGGACACTCCCAGGGATGGGGCAGCCACAAATATTGATGCCCATTATTCACTGTGTCTCACAACCCCGTCACAAACATCTCCATTTTGGAGAGGACAGTGGCTCCTGCCACTGCACTGGCACCTGGAGACAGCACAAAGACCATTTATCTAGTCAGACTTTGCCTCAGGTGATGAGGCTCTCAGAAAGGGTGCAGATCCCCTGCTCAGGTAGGAGGTTATGTAATTGAGTGTTTATAACACACAGCAGACACATCTCCCTGGGTTTTGGGCATGGTGATGTCCATCAGAGCAAACAGGGGACAGTGATGGGCTCCAGTGATACATCTTTTGAACGTAATGATTTCAAAGAGGAACAAGAGCATCAGGCCAGCCCTTCCTGTGCTGCTGCAGTCACAGAACACACACCTAAAGCCTATTTAAACTACACCCAAATGGGCACAATTTACACACTTAGGTGGGGGGGCCCTGGCACTGCCCCAGCCCTGGAAGTGTCCAAGACCATGCTGGACCCATGCAGAATGAGCTCATTTATCATCCACTAAGGCCATGAAGGCTTTGATAGCAGTTAAAAAGTCCTGTGATTCAATGATTTAACCAGGGAGCAGTGTGACACACTGCAAGAGGAGATGTGTGGCTGTGCTGGACTTCACACCAATGCTGGGACTGGTGTCCCCACCTCTCTTGGGGCAAAACATGCCCTTGGCCACCCCTCAGCCCACGCCAAGCACCCAAATTTCATTTGGGATGCTCCAGCCCCAGGAGCATCCCCAGCCCATGCCAAGCACCCAAATTTCACTTGGGATGTTCCAGCCCCAGGAGCATCCCCAGCCCATGCCAAGCACCCAAATTTCATTTGGGATGCTCCAGCCCCAGGAGCATCCCCAGCCCACGCCAAGGACCCAAATTTCATTGGGGATGCTCCAGCCCCAGGAGCATCCCCAGCCCATGCCAAGGACCCAAATTTCATTTGGGATGTTCCAGCCTCAGGAGCCCCAGCCAGCAGGGCAGGGCTCTGTGGAGAAGGTAGCACAGCATGGAACAGGAGGCTCAGCCCTCATCCTCTTCCCCCCGTGGGCTCCCCGTGGGCTGTGGCAGCAGCAGGATGGGCACCCCAGCACGGAGGGACCACGGGTGGGGAGCAGAGAGCAGGAGATGCAGCGCTGGGGCCGTGGTGATGGGACGGGGGGGAAGAGCTCGTGACGTATCGTGGCAAATTACACCCATGAAACTTTAAATACTCCTCCACAGGGCTGACCTTTTTCAGCATGTGAAATTCCGCATCCAAAACTTCAGGAAAAAGTCAGTTGTGCTGAGAAGTGAACTTTAAAAATAGAGCATTTCACCCTAGTCTTCCTTCCAGTCCTACCCGGGCTGGGAGAAATGGGCTGGAACTCAAATTCCACCCTGCTACATAAGGATATCATGCACATGTCTTACAGTAAATTAAATTCATGATACTATATATTTAATAACAGAAAATTCACGTCTTGCTGCAGCTGCATTTGTCACATCTGAGGAAAAACAAACTACTGTATGGAATGTTTTATTAAGATGACTTCGCTGTGGTGAGAAATGATTAAGTCACTCTAAGAGCAAAGTAAGACCACAGGACCCCATTCATTGTAACACTAATATTAATCACACAAATAATATAAGTGTCTTACAGTAATCCACAGTCCCTTAAAATATACATTATATATCCTGAGGGCAAACAGGAACACGGGTAACTTGGAATAAATCCCTCAAGCCATAGTGGCCAGCAGAAAACCATTTATATTCTGACAGATTAATGTATATTTTGTTATGCGTAACAAATGAAAATATTTACAACACTATCAGAGAGAGCTCAAGAAAAATTAAGTCCCACTAATCAATACATTTCAAGCATGAATTTAAATTCTTTCCAAACCTTACAATGTCCTCCAAAAATTAGCATCAAATAAACAAGGGTGTTTCTATCAGTTTAACTGTGCTGCTCATTATCATTGGCACACCTGTCACCAGCAGCTAAACATGCACACAAAGTACAACCTCTTTCCTTCAAGCTCTCTGATGTCCCCAAGGCAAGCCCGAAGCACCAGGGTTCTGTAAGAGCTCCTGACACCTGATTTTTGGAAGTGCTGGGGGTGACCTGGCCGTGTCCCCCTGAGCAGGTCCCTCCAGGCTGCAGGGACACTCTGCTCCTCCGGCCTCTCCCACTCTGGGCTCCTCATCTCTCTCACGTAGCCTTGCCATAAACCCTTCTCCTTACAAGAGGAGCACTACTCCTTGTATCAAAGGGAGGAGAAAACATTAGCACTTCTAACACCACTAAAAATTGACTCTCCTTCTACTTAACCTATTCATCCCTATCTCCTCCTCCTATTATTCCCAGGCAATTTTGTAAGATGACTATTATGCAAATGCAACAATAAAAATCTTATTTTCTGCTTCCTTTTCAGAGCCTTGGTCTGTTTACCTCCATTCCCTCTCTCTGATGGAGTTCTCTGGCAAAATGGAGAGAATAAATGTGTTCATTATTGACCCAAGTCTGAGGAAACTCAGCACGAGGTCAGCTCCTTCAAGAGAGATTTACAAATCCCTTCCCACCCCTTCCCCATTGCAGGACCAGCTGGACTTTCCCTGCTCCAGCCTTTTGGGCATTCTTGTCTTTCTGAGCAAGTCCCACCACTCTCATTGGGTTTTCTCACTGTCCTCAGCCTCATGAGCTCTCCTAAGCCTTGCCCAAATTCCACTGGCACCAAACACAGGCTTTATCCTCTTAAACTGGAGCTGCTGCCTCAGACCAGTTCACCATCTGAAGAATATTGCTCCTGTAATGCTGCAAACCAGTTTAAATTGGTTTCCATGAAATTTTTGAGAACTTTTCATTGATATGCAATATGCAAATCTCTACAGAAGTATCTGCTGTTCCACAGTGCCTTCACATGTTGCAGACATCAGTTTGCCCAAGGAAAATGCAGAAATACCAGAGTGAACAGTCACACTGAGTTAGTTCTACCTGTACACCAGCCAAATGGTAATTACAACTAATTGCTATAGCTTAGGATGCATTAATTAATGTAAATGAATGCATTAGCTGGCTTTAAAATGAAGTTTGTTTAAACTTCTAACCAGCATAAAGAACATTTTCCTAGAGCTGATCACTTTGAGATGTGCAGCATGGCTTGGGTCTGACTTCTCTGCAGCAGGAGCAGGACTGGCCCCTTCCCCACCTGTCCCTGGGAGCACAAAGGGACTCCTTCCATTTTCACTGCTGCTCTTCCCTCTCGCTTTGGCTTTTGCATCACAATGACAAGCCGAGGCACAAGTGGAAGGGACCCCTGCGAGGGTTTGTGTTGTTGTGCTCTGAAGAGCACAGGTAGCAGCAAGGCAGGATAAATTTGTGTGAGAAACAGAGATCTGGGAACGTGAGACACACAAAGGATCAGCAGAAATTTGAGGACAAAGACTGTAAAGATTTTTTTTCTCCTATAAACACTGTCTGACCATGTTCCTTTAAAAAAAAGAGATTTTTAAATTGTCCAAATTTGCAGCTGCCCTGACCCCTCTGTTTCAGAAAAATTGAACACAGCAGCAGATCACAACCTGGACAGAACTATTTAAAATATGCACATCATTTATAATATCCAAAATGTCCCAGCACTGAAATGGGCCACAGGCTGGGGAGGTGACCCATCACCAGCAAAAACCCCGTGGGCAAGCTGGACCTCCAGGCAGTGCCAGACCCCAAACCCACAGTTTACAGAAGATCATCCTCCCACCTTCAAACTCTGCCCACTTCATGTTCCCAGGGTGAGGAAAAGCCACCCCCAGCACCAGTGTGAGGGTTTGTGGGCACGGAGGTGTTTGGGCAAAGGTTGGAGCCTGTCCTTGAGCAGAGGGAAGGGGCAGGCACAGCACAAAGCCCTGGCACTGCTGCAGGTCCCAGACACACCACCAGGTCCAGCCCCGTGCTCTGAGGGGTTTGGAGGGCAGAGGGGGGGCTGAGCTGGGACTTGCAGAGTGACCAGAAGGGTGATGCTCAAACTGGCTGTTCCCTGAGCCCCCAGGAACACAGCAAAGCCAGCTCCTTACCTGGGCTCTGAACATTGCTCAGCCCACAGGGGGAAAAAGGNGGGTGTTTTCTGTTTGTTTGCTTTGTTTTATTTGCAACTTGGAGCTGGTGTTTCCCATGTAAAGAATTTAAGACCCCTGATAAACTCGCTGTTTCCTTTACATTTGCAGCTCTCCATCTTCCTTCCTCCCCCTTGGGAGCAGCTCCCAGCCTTCCCTCAGAGCCATGAATATGGATGTCAAACACCTCGGAAGCAGAGGCAGCAGAAAAGGAGAGGAAATCCTGATTCCCCCTGTCCAGGCTTGTGATTCTCTGAGCCTCCCATGCTGCCTCCAGCTGGGAACTGGGGCTGGTGGTGCCTCCCCATCCCCAGCCCTGCCGCCCATGGGAAGCTCCCCATCATCCCCTCCCAAATCCTGCAGCTCCCAGCACCCAACAGGTTAAAGTGGGAGCCAAGAGCTCTGGTTCCCTTGGATGGCATCAAAGCAGGGTCTCAAAAGCAGAGTCTCACTGAGTTTTCAATTAGGCCATGTTTTAGGGACACAAAATTGCATATTCCTTCCCTACGCCTTCCCGGCGCTTACAGAGCAGCCCATTATTAAGCTATTAATCACCTCTCTCAATTAATTGTTCTAAAATGACCCAGGCTTTAGTGGTTGTGTTGCAATTGAAAGGCTCACTTATTTTTGGAAAGGTAAAGTTCCAGGCAGCAGCAATTTGAGAGCGCTGAGCTATTAAGCCACTGTTTGGAATCTCAATTACCCTAAAGCAGGATAATTACAAATAAAACAAACTTGTGATCCCACATCAGTAAGAACACTTCTTTCCTGCTTTATGGAATATACAAGCAGTTTTTCATCCACTGGATTTAATTTCCACATGAAAAATTGACCTTAACAGTATGAAGTATGGCTACAAGTAAAAACTGTGTTTTCATTGAAGAGAATAAATGCATTTCCTGAACACTGGCTGTTAAAGCTAATTGATTTATTGGCTCTCTATATAGTGGACTATTGTCTTTGCACTCATGGGACAAGGAAGCTCTTGAGAACAGAACTAAATTCTGCCACAGCAGCCTGACAGCTGAAGAGGGTTGGCTTTTATTTCTTTAATATAATGTACAACTGTCTCGGAGCTGGAAGAAATCTTCCCAGGACTGGCAGAACCTTACCTGGACTGGGGGCCTCCTGGATAATTTTTTTTCATCCCATAATATTATTGGGAAGCTGACAGCACTGGAAGCAGCTCATTGTCTTTTAATAAGACTGTTTTCACTGTAAAATGTTTATGTTCAAGCAAATGCAAAATACTACTAAAAAAAGGAAATAGGAAATCCCCTTTTTTTATTTTTCCTTTAATGCCAGTAGTCAAAAATCCAGTAGGAAATAAAGGCTATGCAAAAATATTTCTCCCTGATAATGAAAACAATTTTAAAATTCATGAAATAGCCAAATATTTGTTATTATCCCTTGCTTTTAGGTGTTATGTAAATTAGTGCCCATAAGATGAAAGCCAGGGCTTGGTAGCAGGTGGAGGCAGACTCACATAATCATACCAATAAAAAAGCCCTGAGGAAAAACAAACTAAAATGAAAAATCAATACAGGATGTTGTTCTCCAGATATACTATTAAAATATAGTATTCCAGGCTGCTCTACTGTCCTCAGTAACGGATGAGCCTCTTACCCTGAGGGAAGCTGAGGGACAAAACCTCCCTCTCAGTGCCCAGAAATCCCCCTGAGCCTGAAGGGAGCTGGGTGTGGACAGGCAGGAGGGCACAGCCTGGGCATGGGGATGTGCTTTGCAAGGGGAGAGTCCTAAATGGGCACCATCCAAAGCTGAAATGCCTCAGGAAAAGCTTCCCTGCATCGCTGGATTTACAGGGACAACAAAGCACACCCCAAAGTTTCCTGAGATCCCCCAAGAGCTGCAAAAAGTGAAAGCCCAGAACACAAATCCGGCACAAAATGGGATTATTTTCAACGTTTCTGCAAGTCCTTCTGTTCCAGTAACCAGCAACTTGGCTGCAAATTATATTTTTCTCTTTATTTTTTTTCTTAGCTTGGTTCTTACTGCTAACTGAAAGTGGGGATGATATTCAGTGTAAATTCCTGGATTAACAGGGGAGGAGCCACATCCAGCCTTCCCAGCAGCAGGGACAGGTTCCAAACCCACTCGACATCTCTGACCTGAGAGGGGCCCCCCTAAAAGCCATGATGGGAATGAGTGTACTTGGGAATGACTGTACTTCAGAATGACAGGGCTTTGTTGTTGTTGTTGGTTTTGTTCAAAGAAACAAAAATCCTCTGAAACTAAAGAATATCTGCTCAGTTGAGTGGAGACCGAAAGTCATTACCAATTATTTATTAAGACAAAAACATAGGTGTGGACACCTTGATCACCTCTTCCTCTGAGCAAATTATTGCAAAATCAAAAATGTCCCAATTTCTAACCTGTCCTTAATGCAACCTGCTGCCTTCTTGGTGCTGACCACCAAACTGCCTTCCTCCAGCTGGAGAGGAAGAAGAGCTCCCACCCTCAAAGCAGGTGAAAAGAGAGGAGGTTCAGGGAAGAAAACAAGGCTGAAAATGTAAGATTTATAGGCAAGAAAAGACTTTACCAGAAGGGGTAAAAAACATACAACTATACTTCTGACAGCAAATATAGGCTGGTCATTCAGAAAATAAATCTCTAGGCATCTCAAAACCAGGAGGGGAGAGGGGAGAAGGGAGATTTGCAGTTGGAAGGGACCTTTAACATAATATTCTTTCAGAGTGTGAACAACTTTAAATGACTTTGCCCTGACACAGCCAGCACTGTGACAGCCATTTAGCAAACCCTGCATTTCCAGCTCTCACGGAGCTTTAAGACACAGTTCCACATTTAATATGTCAGCCCATGAAACTGGAGCGACCAAAATCTGCTTGGTTTGGTCTCAAGGACCATTTCCACCTGTATTTTCTTGGGCTGTTCGTTACATTTGCTCAGAGGGCACTGCCCATTCTTGGGGCTGCCTCCTGGCCATACCCAGAGTGTTCAGCTGCCCCCTCACCATCAGTAACCTGGGGTCATTTGAGCAGCTGTAGTTCCAGGGCATCTCCTCTTCCAGAACCACTCATCCCCATGACTAGACCAAATCCTCCTCCTTATGCTCCTTTGGTGAAATCACAGAATCCCAGACTGGTTTGGGTTGGAAGGGACCTTAAAGCCCATCCATTCCCACCCCCTGCCATGGCAGGGACACCTCCCACCAGCCCAGGTTGCTCCAAGCCCCATCCAACCTGGCCTTGGACACTTCCAGGGATCCAGGGGAAGCCACAGCTTCTCTGCCCAACCTGTGCCAGTTCCCTGAGCTGAACCAAGGAGATGGTTAAAGGATGCAGAACCCCCAAATTGCAAGTGCCCCTTCTTGCTCAGGACCTGGAGCAGTAAGGTGACATTTCTAACCCAAGCCTGGCCAGTCTGGGCTCTTTCATGAGCTGAGCTGGTGGCTCTGAGAACATCCCCACTCAGCTCCAACTCCTGCTCAGCCACGGTGACAAATTGCCAGGGGAGCTGTGCAGGGAGAGGAGATCAAATTAAGTCATGAATAATTAAACTGGGAGGAAAAGGTGAGGAGACTCGGAGGGAACAAGCAGAACAGGCTGACTCACGAGAAGGTGGGAGCCAACACCTTGCAGGTGTCCCAAGGGCAGTCCCGGGGTGGGGGCTCTTGGGGGTCCCTGCCAAGAGTGGGACCTGCCCAGGGAACCCAGCAACCCAAACCTTCCAGGGAATAGAGAAGTGCCAAAGGCAGAGGAGCCCAGGCCCCTGCCCTTCCTGCTCCCCAGGATCTCCTCTTGCTCTCTGCAGCCCCCAGCACACCCAGCAGACCCTCTGAAAGGGATCCACCACTTCCAAAGGCAAAGCCCCCATGAAACCAGCAGTTCTGCAGCACAAAGGGGTCCCTTCCCTCTCCACGCCTGCCCACCTTGCCCAGCACAGCAAACTGGGAATGGCAGCTCCCCCAGGACACTCAGAATATTGGCATTATTCCTTTCTGGAGCCCCCAGCACAGAGGATTGCCTTACAAACCACCAGTTCTTTTAACTCCTAATTCTTTAAACCATCAACATTTAATCAAACCCCAGTTCTAAAATCCTGACTCTTATCACAGCCAGTACTTATAATCCTTTTTTCCAGACTAGATGTTTCCAAATCATGTTACATCTTTCATCTTCCTTGTGATTAATTTCAAGGTCTTTACTGAATCAAATGAGATATTTTTTTAAATCTCTGCTTTAGTTTTCCAAGCTTTTAGTCAATTCTGTCGATTCAGAGCAGCCATCAAAATTACACGAGCGTTTTGTGCTCAGTCACTCCAGTAACTCTTGGTTTTAGGAGAATCCCATAAAGGCAACTATCTTATTATTTTAATGCATGCAATAATTTAAGTGATAACAACTGCACAAGTCAGGCTGTTTTGTTTTATGGATTATCAACAGCCTTATGACCTTGAAAATAGTCGAGTTGACTCACTAATTTTTACAATTTAGCAAAATAGCACATCCAGCATAATTTTATCAACTTTGATCTGGTGAAAGTGCAGAGCTCTCCGAAGAGATAAATATCTTTTTCAGACCCCGTTTGGCGCGGCGGGGAAGTTCAAGCCTGGGAAGGGAAATTATTTGAGCTGCAAAGACACCACTAAAGTTAAAACTTGGAAGCATTTGTTTTGCTGCAGTGTGGAAAGAAGTTCTTTAATACACAAATGACTGAGCGGCAGCATCGACCCTCATTTAATTCCTCCCTAAAAAAGGTGCGAGCAGCGGAAAGGTAAAGAGGGGGCACAGCCAACCTCTGGTGACCAAAGGTGCACTCGAGCTGTTATTTTGTATTCCATACTCTTCAAAGAGCAATATAAACAGAATTATTTATGCCCAGCAAAATGTTGCTTAATTACTTATGCACCACTGTTTGCTTGTATTTTAAGCTCTCTCTACCACCCACAGGCAGACGTTAAACAGCTGCTAAAAGCGAGCTTTAGTCTTGCCTGTTTGAAATTAGCATACTTGAGCTTTGAAAAAACTTTGTTGCCAATTTACATATGCATAGAGACTGATATTTAGACTCACCATATGATATGTCCCTCAAGAGCTTTTCTTATTGCCTCCATCCTCAGGTCTCAACCTAGAGACTGTAAATCTAGCAGGTGATTAATTCTATACCCTTGAGAAACTAGCAATTAGCACTTGCAACCAGTAAAAAATTGTCATTTCAAACCCCTGTTTACTATGCCCATGTATTTGCTATGAACTCACAGTTAACTCTAAATAGAAATAGATGGCAATAGATTTGCAGTCACTTCTGTCTCTTTATATCAAAATATAATACAGCTCCCAGCTAATCAACCTATTAAACACACCGAAAAAAAGAGATTAAATAATTGGTATTGCTTCATATATATATACACACACATATATATAAAAAATGGGAAGATGGAGCAAGCATGAAAACACTCTACATGATGTTTTATGTCCCCAGACCTTAATCAGCTCATTTCAACATGATGACTTTGTAGGGTTTACCTGTTTTGTGTCAATTCTTATCTCTGATAGCCGAAATTACCGCACTTCCAGATGTTCTTATGCATTATTGAGGTCTTCTGCAGTAGATGCTGCAAAAGGTAAGATAAGGTTTTATTTCTTTGTAGTAGTCACAACACCCAGATCAAAGGCAGGAAAGTGCAGTGCTTAGTATTGAAAACTATGATGAACTTCACATTTATTTTCAAGTGGCAAATCTGTCCTAAACCTGCTCATCAATCTTCAGTTGAGTGTTTCAAGTGTAATCCACTGGGCCAACAGAACAGTTTAAAGACTTGGGGGTGCTTTTCCTAAAAAGGCTGGTTTAATGCTCATTCAGTGTGTGCTAAGCAGGGTGTGCATGGCAAGAGCCCCGAAAATCAGGCTCGGAGGGAGAGGAGGGAATGTGTGGGTTTGGGAGAGGGGGGTCAAGAGCTGGCCACTCCAACAGGGCATTTGTGCCACACCAAGAATGAATAAAGAAGATAAAACATAAGCCTGCTGCTTGGAGCAGAAATTGGTTATTCAGTGCCCGGCAGTGAAACAAAAATGTGTGTGCAGAGTATTTCCAGGGAACTTGCATTGCTAGATTGAATTAGCAGGTTTACACTTAGATTTAAATCTACTACAGCTAGATTTAAATTTGCTAATATTTGATTTAAATCTACACCTATACTAATAATATATATCTATACTAATAATGGATTTAAATTTAAGCATGGTTTTAAATCTGCTACACCCAGATTTAAGTCCACACCTAGATTTAAATCTCCTAGAATTAGTACATTTGCACCTACATTACACCTTCTGTACTGGGGGGAAGGTGCTGCTGCCCTACCCCCGTTTTAGGGAGACTTCTGAATATTTTTGAAGTGTATCAATGCAAACTCGGTGGAAAACGCCTGGAGTCACATTTTTCTACTCATCTTTGTAAAGCAACAAGGATTCAGTGGTAAATACAGAAGCAGTCACTAATGCAAGGGTATTTTTTCCTGAGTTGCACAGTCATTAAGGGGTCTGCTGCAAAAGCCTGCTTGACTTTCTTCCCACTAATTACATCATCAGATCATCATACTGCTAAAATCACTCGCAGAGTACTTGCACACAACTAAATCCCTGCTTCTAATTACTATTTTAGTCTCTTTTTCCTCGTGACATGTTGGTGATAGATCATTATTTTTTCAGCAATTTGTTCGCATTTATATGCAATATAATTGGATCTGATTAATTATTATGATTAATGACTGCAGAATTTCCTTGCAAAGCTATTAATACTGGGAGTATCAAATGAGAGACATGGACAAATTAAAGCCAATGGAGTCCTGTTGCTTGTACTTGCAATGCCTGGGCTAAAGTAACCCTTTGGTGCTCCAGCTCTGCAATAAATATGAGGCTTTAACTGGTATTTCCCTACGGATCTCTGTGTTTTCCAGTGGTGTTGGTACATAACTAATGGGGGACACATGCAGGTGTAACTCTTAGGTGCACTGCTGTACTTAAAATCATGTATATTTGGGTTTATTTTAACTGACCTCAGCAGCATTATGACACCTACACCGACTTAGAGTCAAGAGAGTGGCAAAAAGAAAAGACTGAGAGATATTCCTGCCAATATAAAGCGGATTTATTCATGTTTCCAGTTGGGGTGCAACAAAACACGACAATAATAGCTGTTAATTTCCATTAAATGTCATATTACCCAATTTCTAAAGGATGTATTTACGTAGCGTGTGTTGTATTTTAAATTGCAGCCCGGCTTAGAAATGGGATATTACATGTAAAAAAAGCAAACAACGAGGGAGTAGCTCAGGGGATCGACTTTGCTGCCGCCTCGGGGACCTGCCTTTAAATCTGGCTTTGAGCAAACGGAGGAAAAATCATTTCCCTCTAATGGCAGCAGCACAGAAAAAAATCAGATAGCAGGAGTTCCACCCAGGTGGCCAAAAGCTTTGGGAAGGGAAGGGGGTGCAGAGCAGATGAGTGCTGGTGATTTTGCCGGGATTACTGCAAAGCTCAGAGCAGGGAGACTTTGAATGTGATTTTAATCTGTAATAAGTGCCAGCAGTTCCTCATCAAGCCAGGCAAAATAAGGGCACTGATATTTCCAGTGCGAAGCGACTGAGGAATTTTGAAAGTGTTTCTGTTAGTCCAACACCAGAAAAAGGGGGAAAGTGCCGGCCTGCAGGAGCAATTGGATACCTGTAGGGCTTAAAGCATGTTAATTAGCCCTTCAGATGCTGAGGAAACAGAAAAGGATTCCCACTTTTCAGTCCTGGGATTTTCCCTTGAACTAAAATACGAGGAAAAGATGGGGTGTGTTGCAAAAATGAGAAATTGTGGGCCAGCAAATATTTTGAAATTAAAATATTAATTAAAATGAAATTGGTATAAAGCAGATTAAAAGATGGCTCCTTAAAAAAAAACAATAAAACAAACGAACAAACAAAAAGAATGCAAGAAATCGAAAAAAATAGCAACCCAAAACCCAAACCCAAAGAAAGCCAGCCCAAGCACATGGAATCTCTGTGCCCAGGTGCACAGAAACACCCATTTCTCCAAGAGCAAATCAGCTACAATTCTTAATTAATTCTGTGTGAGGTAAAAGTCCCCTTGTTCAGCTGCCTGGGAGGGAGGCTGTGGGTTTATCCTGCAGCTGGTACTGGGGGGGCTTCTTCTGCTGGGTTTGGAGGGACATCCAGTATGAACACCCTGCTGAAACTGGGCTGTTCCTGAGTCTAGAGCAATTCCCTCAGTGCCTGCACTCCATGGCAAAGGAGCAAAATGAACATTGCTCCTGTGGTAACCTGGTTAATGTTTGCCACAAAACAGGGCAGGACATTCCCAGGGAGCAGGTAGAAAGGAAAATTTAAATAAAAATAAGAATGGAGCGTTTCATAGTATTGACAAATGAAGTATCTGTGCAATTCCAGCAGGAAAATCATGATCTTGGCATCAAGTGTGAGCAGCAGGGAAAGGGAGGGTGTTCTGCCCTGCTCAGGGGAGAGCCCACCTGCAGAGCTGCTCCAGCCCTGGGGTNGGCAGGGGGTGGGATGGGATGGGCTTTAAGGTCCCTTCCAACCCAACCCAGTCTGGGATTCTGTGATACAAATGACATGTGGACCTGACTACAGTCCCCCCTCTAACCAAACCCACCTCTTTACATCACAAGTGAAACCACTTCCTTACAGTGAAAATGTGTTTTTAAATGTTGGGGAGTTTTAACTTGATCTTGTCCTCAGGACACTGCTGGACATTAATATGTTATTACCCAATTAAAAGTCCCTCAAAACCTTGTTTGCAATGTCTTTCTCCATCTCTTCCCTCTCCCCTCTGCACCTTGCCTGGCTGTATTACCCACGGTGTATGCAGAAGAGATTATCTGAATAAGCACACACACCTCTAATCTGAGATGAAAAACAACGTCCTGAGAGCCTTTAAAATGCTTTCATAGAAAATGAGGGTGAGATTATTTGGTTCTTCTGTTTTCATTTTTCTTGGGGGGGCTTTAATCATTTTTTTTAATAAAGACAGTTGAGATGAGTGAAATATCCGTTCCGAAGTCAGTGAGGAAACAACATTTAGCCCACAGTAATAGAAGAGGCAAATGTGAGCGTCACAATCCTTTAGCATCTCTTGCTCTGCATTAACCAAAGGCGGCCCCATCAATCTCCTGGGCTGCTCCTCACCTGCCTCCCACCCTGTGCCTCCCACACCTCGAGGAGTGCAATTACAGGCACCAAAAGGGCCTGAAGACAAGGCAATAGAAAGGATTTTCATAATTTGCCAGGTGGAAGTCACATGGGGGTTTGGTTGGGTTGTTTTTTTTTCCCTGCAAATTTCTGAAAGTTCTGTGAGTTTCCATTTTTAATTTCAGATTTGGGACTAAATTTGGCATAAAATTCTACTGTCATAAATTCTAATTGTGACCTTCCAGTACCTGAGGGGATCCCACAAGGAAAACAGAGAGAGACATTTTACAGGGGTCTGGTGACAAAATAAGCAGGAATGGTTTCATACTGACAGAGAGTTATTTTAGATTAGATATTTGGGAAGAAATTTGTCCCTGGGAGGGTGGGCAGGCCCTGGCCCAGGTTGGGCAGAGAAGCTGTGGCTGCTCCTGGATCCCTGGGAGTGTCCAAGGTTGGACAGGGCTTGGAGCACCCTGGGCTGGTGGGAGGTGTCCCTGCCCATGGCAGGGGTGGCACTGGATGGGCTTTAAGGTCCTTCCAACCCAAACCATTCCATGATTCTGTGATTTTATGATTTTATTTCTACATATTTTTGCATGACTCTAGAACTAATACAGAAGAAATTATCAATTTAATGAATATAATTAAAGGGAGAAGCTACCATCTTTACATATTTTCTTGGCAGAAATGTCTCTCAAAACCAAATATGCCTGTAAGGACTGGAATACACACATATAAATCCAGGCCTTGAAACACATATTGACCAAATTTTAACTTGAGAAACATAGATTTATACTTTTGCTTTTTTGAACTGTGGAAGATAAGAGGTTGAGAGTGTGGCAAGAAGCAAAAACTCAACAATAAATGGATATCCTGGAATGCTGAAGGAATCTCATGGAGACATCCATTCTTTCTAAGAACCTGGCACAAGCAGACTCCTTAAACCTTAATCTTGCCCTAATTTCAGATCAGGGGAGCTGGCAGGGCAGCATTTTGGCTGTAATTGTTCCCTCCTGGAAGGCACTGGGGAGTTCTCTGGGGCTCCACACCTTGGGCAGAGCAGGGTTGCCCAAGAGGCTCCATTTATTTCCTCCACAATTTACATCCCAAGAACAGGTTACACCGAGGGAAGGGATGAAAATAACACCCAGGGCACATTGCCCCAGTCATGTCCTTGTCCTCTGTGCTGGACATTTTCTCCTTGTTCTAACTGCAGCCACTCTCTCATTCAGGGCTGGGGCCATACAGTGATTTTAGTGGTGCTCTCCAGGTGATGCTAAACCATCCTGGGGAGGCTTTGGCTGGGAAAGGCACCCAATGCTTGGAAACAGGGAGAGAGGGAAGGCAGCAAATCTGTGCCCTGTGCTGGTTTCCCATGCAATGCCATGCCCTGGCTGATGGACAGCCACATTCTGGGCACCTCAGTGGCCTCGGAGCACAGAGGTGCACTCAGAATCAATTTGCAGCAGCCAGCAAAGCCCCTAATGTGTGCCATTCACCACGAGGAAGAGGCACTGCCTGCCCCAGGGGGTCTCTGCTGCTGCTTTCCCCTCCTGAAGCTCTTGTTTCTGCAGAGCAGGAGAGGCAATGTGTGTTTTTCAGGCTTTAAGTGTCTGGCGGTGACTGGGAAGGTTGTGTTCTGTCTCAGACTGAGGTGTTTGGGAGGATTTAAACAGCTGTATGAGACACTGCTGTCTTTGTGCTTTCTTCTACCATGAGAGCAAGAAATCAATAAATTTTATCTGTGGAATATACATAAGTCTGCTTAAGTCGTGATCCATTTTAAAGTAACGTGTCGAGGGGCATTAGGCAATTAGAGCTGGCTGAGGAACTGAGCATATTTATACATTTTTAACACCTGTCTTTTCCTCCTTAGCTTGGATGAAGCAGTAAGACCTAAAACTCAAACCCTGAATGAGTTGAGGTCATCGAGTATTTCATTTAAGATCTTCATCTTAGCATTAGAAAAGCTTACAAATGAAGTGTCTGTGTTTTAAAAATTGGCCAGAGCCAGTAGCTGCTGAGTGTGATGTGTAATCTCTTCTTGGCAATGCAAAGAAACCTCTTATTGAAATTCAAGTGCATGCTTAAGGCCAGTTAATGGCTATTTTTGCCTCATTAATACAACAAACATTGCTGATATGAAAGGTGCTGTTCCCTTACACTAATAAAACTGCAAGATAACAGAAATAACTTTTCATTGCTCTCTGTAGTTCTTTATCCAATATGTCAGTGACAGGAAACTGAGCAGCAAGGAGAAATAGGAAGGTGGTTTTATCAATGGATGTTGTGTTAGTGAGACCATTAATGGGAAAATCTGTCCTTTAGTGTCCCCATCTCAAAAATAGGTGGTCAAGAATTAAAGATCTCAAGAAGTGTGAAGGGAGTGACTGAATTCTGCAGAACAGCTGCATAGGGAAAGACATAAGAAGTTCTACATGCTTAGGTTATTCAAAAGAAGGTTAAGAATTGACTTGATCATACCTTAAAATCACAGAATGGTTTGTGTTGGAGGGGACCTGAAAGCTGATCTGGTTCCTGCCCTGGGCAGGGACACCTCCCACTCTCCCAGGTTGCTCCAAGCCCCATCCAACCTGTCCTTGGACACTTCCAGGGCTCTCACACTCTCCATGAGGGAGCAGAAGGTTTGCTTGTAGCACTGAGCATCAAAGGAGGCAGATTTTGGCTGGGCTTTTCATTTCTGGTTGGGTTTTATCGTGATGCCATCAAGAGATCTCCACCAGCTGCACCATCCCCAACAAATCCTGGCTGGGCTTTTCCTGTATTTGTAACACATAAATTCACATTTGTGCAGGGCACCCTGTCATGTTTTGTGAAGCACCAGAGCAATGACTGCACATGAAGTCAGAAATGCAGTAATAACCCACATTTCATATGAAAACACTTTTTTCCTCTAAATTCCATATAAACTGACCTTTTTCCCTCCACATTGACAATACTCTGAGGCACATGGTGTGACTCTTGGGGACAGTCCTGTGCAGGACCAGGAGCTGGACTCGCTGATCCTTGGGGGTCCCGTCCAACTCACCATCTTCTGTGATTCTGTGGGCCTGTTCTTCTCTCAGAGGGAACCTGTTTTGCCAGCAGTGCCAACAGAGCAGCCATTTCTGAAATGGTGAGGAATGCAATAATTCCAGAGGTCTGGGACGCCAGCACCCTGATCTGGACTGTCAGCCAGACCCCCAGCTCCCGACCTCTGGTGTGCTTAGACAGATATTTACAGACAAACAAATTGAAACCAGCTCGGAGGGTTACTGAGTGAAGTTCAGCCACATTGCTTTCAAATTTCCTTGTAAATAAAAATCTGTGTGAAGGAGAGGAGCTCAGAGGCCCTGGGTGTATCCCCTGAACATGGTTCAGAGCCCCCAACATCCTGCTCTGCTTTTATAAATTAGAAATCTTGTCATCTGATCAGAGAGACCAAGAAAATTGTGGCAAACTTTGTCTGCTAAGTGAACCTTAATAACCTCAACTTTAACTTCAAGAAAATTACACTGGGAAACATTTCATAGTCTTGCAGGTTGCAGGAGACATAAAATTCTTTCTATTCTCCCACCTCTCCAGGAGTTATTAACCCTCCCCACAGAGCCTCGGAGACCTCCAGCAAATTGTCCCTTCCCACAAATCACATGCAGCAGCAGCTCCGAGGGCTCTGGTGGTTTGGCAGCATATTTCCACTAAGAGCTCACACCCAGAGTCAGATTAAAACCTGCACAGCTACTTGAAAGAAGTCAGAGTAAAAAAAAGAAATCACAGCCTTTGAAATAAAACTGTTGTGTTGCTGCAGCAGCTCCTCGTGGAACACTCACAAGTGAGTTCTCACCATCACACGGATGGGGCTGGTTAATTACAGCTCTGCATTCAAATTCCTGGCCCCTCTGAATGCACCAGTGGGAATTACAGAGTTTCAGGACAAGGACTGTGCTCCAGATGCATTTCCTGACAGGGCTTTGCAGTGATGCTGCAGCTGGACTGAGGGCACGGCACAGACCATGCCTGGGATTTACTGATGCTGAACAGTTCCAGCTCTGCTGACTTCCAGCCATGAGCCCAGGAACGTGGCAGGGCTCTGGATGCTGCCAGGGATGCAGGAATATGGCAAAAAAGGGGTATATTCCAGGGCTTATTTCTGTGAGAGAAGCTTGGAGCACCCTAAAATGCTTGGTAAGGTAAACACAGAGAACAAAATAGAATGATGGACTCATTTAGGCTGGAAAAACCTCCCAGATCAAGTCTAACCAAATACCACCATGCCCAGCAGACCATGTTGTGAAGTGAGTATGGTTTATTCACATGAAAATATATTATTCAAGTGAAAATACATTGTTCAAAGAAAAGCATGAGAAGGTTTTATTTATTATTATTTAGCTAATTCCTGGGTGTGATCCCATGATGTTTTTCACACCTGACTTTGCAATGATGCAGCTCTGCACCTTTGCAAATATGGGCCCAAAATAAAGTCCCTACAAGGGAATGACCTCGAAAATAAAACACCAGAAAAGTGACCAAAGACTCTGACTGTGCAACTGAGTTTAGACCATTAGTCCAAAAACCCCTCACTATTTTAAATTGCCAGAGCCTGAGTATTTTAACATACATGAGGAAACTTGTCTGGACCCTCCAGCTGGTCAGAGACATCCACCCTCAGAGTCCAAGGGGCAGGGATCTCTTTTTTCCCCCCAAATTTGCCCAGGTCTCAGGCACACAGACTTTGGAACCTGCTTGCTTTCAGTAGTTTCATTTAATATCTGCTCTATCCTCTGCTATTGGAGAATTCTAGACTTTCCAATCTTTTTAATTATCATTATTAATATTGAGCTTTGGCTTTGAGCACCAAGCACAGGTTATAGTTCTTACTGGAGCACTGGAACATCTCTGGTGGAGTCAAGTGGCACGTGCTCATTTTTGGGTTCAGAACAGACTTTTTCCTCGTCCAGGGAAAATTAAGAGTTCACCCCCAGACCTCCTTGTGCAGAACTGTCTCATTTGGTGACCTCCCATCACACACAGCCATTAGAGAGACTTTGATGGTGTGAACAGAGTATTAAGCAAGTTGTCAAAAATACAATTGTGCTTGAACAGGCTCTCAAAGGCAGGTGGAAAACCCTCCTGCAAGGGAGCCATGCTGACCCCAGAGCCTAAATGAGATTCCTGAGAACACTCAGAAGGGCAGGCTGGAGATGCACAGCCCAGTGCTGCTGCTGAACAGGTCGTGTGCTGGACCCCACATCCCACAGGATCTGTGCCTTGGGCCATCCCCTGGTGTCACACTGAGGGCAGCACCTCCACTGTGACCCTTCTCAAGGAAAATTCCACCCAGGGATGAGTTGGACATCCCTGTGCCATCTGTCACCTGGGAGTGACAGATCTCTGAAACCATTGATGACATGCACAAACACAGAGTCTGAAAATGCCTTACATTTGGGATAACTTTGAGAAAAGGAATCCAAGAACTAATTCATGTGGCCAGACCACACTGTTAGCAAGAAACAAAGGACTTATTTCTGTTTAAACAGGGGGAGTTTCTAAATTTATAGACACCTTGCTAAAGCAATATAGTGGTTGCTTCAGGAAACTCATACTTTGCTGCAAGAAGAAGAGGAAAACAACTTGCAGAAGTCCATTCTCTAAGGAACTGTTCCCTGCCAGGTGAGCAGAGCTCTCAGTGTCAGTCTCAGTGTCATTCCCATTCCTCCTGGTTATTTGTCTTTCCCTGGGGCTCAGGGTCCTGTGCCACAGATCTTCTGCTTTGAAGTCCCAAAGTAACACGTTTTTTTTCTCCTCAGACACAACTGACTCCAAATTCACCGTACAAAGGCCTTGTAGGTCTGTTTCAATGCTTTGGAAGGAGCCTTCGATCCTCACAGAGCTGCTGGACGGGCTGTGGCTGGAGAGGGGCCCTTATTAAAAGAGGGATCAAAACAGGCTGCAATTATGCCCCGTTAATCCTCAGAAAACAGGGAGGTATTTCTTCCCCACAGCAATTATTTGCACGGGGTGAAAATA
The DNA here is from genome assembly GCA_013396655.1 of Campylorhamphus procurvoides. Classification (NCBI taxonomy): domain Eukaryota; kingdom Metazoa; phylum Chordata; class Aves; order Passeriformes; family Dendrocolaptidae; genus Campylorhamphus; species Campylorhamphus procurvoides. The sequence goes on along the minus strand of WBMV01006179.1, from coordinate 606,402 downwards.
ACAACCATATAGGACAAATTAAAACTTTACCTTCAGATGCTACCTCGATTGTTATGCAGATTTCATCATTTCCAGCCAGCCAAAAAGGGACCCTTAGCACCGGCCCCTCTTGCAGCAACCAAACCAGAAGTGTGACATCATGGCTAAATTAATTACCAGATTGTTTGATTTATTTTGCCATCCACAGCCCCTCTGCCCAGCCCCGTGTGCTCGAAGCAGATGTGCTCTGCAATCCCTCTGATTAAAAGGGTGAGCCATACATCAAGAATTTCTGGAGGCGATACCTGGGCGAGGGAGGGGAGGCATCAAAGGGCCGAGGCGGGCACGAACTGCTTGTCGAGGCTTTTTTAAATACAACCATCACGCCTTTAAATGCCATGCCGGGCTTTAGTTAACTAAGGTGGCAGGTCCTTAAAGCGCAGAATTTATTACGCTGGAATTCTCCAAATGCGAGACCGGAAAGGGAAAAAATATGTCGCGTTTTTATTTATTCCCTATATAAATATAGGCAATTTAGTCCTTCCCCCGAAGCCGGGCAGATTAGATGAGTTAGACAGCAGTCAATTCATTTTGCATAGGAATGGCTCATTAAAAAAAGAGAGCCCCCCATTTGTATGAGGCGCCGATTGGGCCGAGCACAAAATGGATTTACAGTGTCACTCAGAGACGAGGGAGGACTAATGAGGGAGGGAGAGGCTGGTGGAGGGGGTAAATCTCCACGATATTCATCCCCTCAGCTGGGGCCGCTCAGCAAATGGAGGTGTCCCTCATTATGTATGTGTCTCAGGAGCTTTCTTTAATATTTTAATAAATAACAACATCAGCCCAACAAGAAATTAATGAATAGTATCATTAATAATGAGCTAGAGTCTTGTAGTGATAGGACAGATATTAAATTGAACCACAGTGGTGCTATCTCCAGAGACTTGGGAATTTTCCAGCGGCAAACAAGGCCACTGAATGAAGCAGCCACCGCTCTGTGCCAACAGCTTTTACAACAGGTTGGGAGTAATAAAAGAGGATTTTCTGCACGATAAAGTTAAGCCTTAGAAAATCTGCTGGTGTAGATCGGTGTGAAAAGTACTGCCAAACGTGATCCTTAATTAAACTTTAATTAAGATAAAGCTCTTTCCTTTAAAAAGGGGGGGCGGGAGGGGAAGCAGCAGCAAAGAGAGTGTCAGCTCTTTTCCTACCAGTTTTTGATCTAAAATAATTCTATATTAAATCACAGAAAACTGTGTTCAAATAAGTTAAATCCACAAACCCCAGGAAATTCAGAACGGGGGATGAGACGCCATCCATAGCTCACCCATGTGCCTATTTATATATATTATACATATTTAGGAGCCTGTGATATATGAGATCAGTCACAACTGGGAGCCCTGGGAACAGTGGTGGGAATGTCCCCATCTCTGCACTGCCATGGCTGGAGCTTGGACCCACAGATCCTTCCCATTCCTTTTCCTAAAGGTTGAGGATTTCTGTGTTTTACGGTAAAGGCAGCACAACATATGTCATATGTACGAGAAACAGGCTTGTGCAACAGAACATTTTCACTTCCAAAGCCAGAACCAAACCTCTCAGCACGTTCACCACGGGGAATGAGATGATTTCCATAAACATGGAATATTCTAAGCATCATCACATCGATTTGTAGGCAGTTTCCCAACACAGTAACCCCACAATATTCCCCAAAAAGAATTTTATAGGAGTTCACAGTGTGCTTTTCACTAAAAGTTGAGGGCCAGCCTGCCAGCTGTGCCAAGATGGGAGAGGGGCAGTGGGAGTTTTCCACCCCAAATTAGTGTGCAGGGGCTGGTTTATTCCTGGAAAGCCACAGCAGTGAATTTTGGTCCCATACACAGTCCCAAATTTTTTCTGGGAGCTTAACCCAGCTCCTTCCCAAACATCTAAAGCCAAATCTGTGGCTGCCCACTTGATTTCTTTATGAAATAATTCAGATGACCTCACCAGAACAACAGCTCCCCATGTTCTCAAAGTCACACCTCATCTCCTGTTCGTATTTTGACCTTTTCAGACCTCTTCTCCCTCTGGGGAGAGCTTCCCCCAGTCTTCAGTGGGGCTCCCAGCCACGTCTGGGTAAGAACTGGAGGAGATGTTGGGGGACACTTGGCTTGTTTTCCAAGCTCTTCCAGATCCCCCCATTCACCAGAGCAGAAATCCAGCTGCCAGTGCCCTTGGCCACAGCAGAACCAGGGTTTTACAGCAGCAATCCCTGAGAAAACTGTGTGTTCATCAATCAATGAGACCACAGCGGGTTGGAGAGGCAGCATCAGTCGTAGCACTGAGGAGCCAGGAGTAAATAAATAATGTGGGGAAGAACATCCTCAGACTCAGCCGGTGCAGGGACAGGCAAGTTACTTCAGAGTCCAAAATCACTTAAACCAGGAAAAACTAAGACCCTGTAGGATTTTGTTCCCCAGCATTGCTACAAAGAGCTGCTTCCTGCTTTTTACTGAATTTGTCAGGAATCCCTTTTTTCCCCAGGAATCCCAAGGAGTGGACATGATCCTCCCACACTGCAAGTACATCCAAAGGGGAGCAGAGTGTTGCTTTAGTGTTTCCCTTCCTCAGTTAGTCCTGAGCCCAGGAGCAACAGGAGCAGTGACAAAGGCTGGACCCCCAGCCCTGGGCACAAAGACCCCCAGTCTGTTCCAGCCCCTCCGAGCACAACCCAACCCCATCCCGGGTCCCTCTGCACGTGGATCAGCCCCATCCCCAGTTTGGCCCTGCACAATCATGTGGTCCATCCATTGAACAGCTCACAGCTTCCTCCAGAGCCTGGGAATATTTTTTTTTCAAGATTTTAAGTGTATCAGTTGCAGTTTTGTAGAAAGTCAGTGGGAATTAACACTTGGGGTTTGAAGTGCCAAGCCACATTCTCACAGAATTTTGCTAGACTGTGAAAAAAACACAAATTAATCAAGGCAGGGTAATTACATGTTTCAGTTAAATGATGATTGCACTGACTAACAAGTTTGGGGTGGGTTGAAAATAGTTCTAATGGAGAGAGAAAAGGGGATGATGGGGAAGAAATAAACATTTCATCCCTCCAGAACAGGACAACCATTTTCTGGAATACTGACAAAAATCTTCTGTGTCTTCTTCCTTTTTATTCCTTATTTTTTCTTTTTTAACATGGCTCCATTTGAGAGTATTTCTTTCCTTTCAGTGTCTCTAAGAAAAGTGTCTTTAAGGGTCTGTACATCCAGGGGCACTTAACCTCCACACATTGTCTGCTTTGATAAAACTTTTTATTTAAGCCTCAGAAGGCGAGTCAAGCCTGGATGACACAGTGCTAATTCTCTTCTAATTCCAAATTTAAAGTAGCATGTTTGACTTAAATCAGAGGTTGAACAGGCACGTTGGAGTGAGCAAGATCTGATAAAGTCAAAGGGAGCAAAATCAAGGTTTAGAACATCTATTATTCTCTCAATTAAACAAGATTCTGTTATCTGGGCACTTTTAATAACTTTAGTGATAAATTAATAATTGGGAAGGAATGGAACAGCCAGCTGATCGTGCCACCTGCCATCCAGGAGCAGAAGCTGTTTCTCTGCACTGCAGGGGGAGCAGCTACCTTGTCTTGGGTTGGGTTTTGGGAAGGAGAAGAGGCTCAGTGTCATGGGCATTTTGAGATAAGAGGGTTTGGTACTATGGAATATTGTCTCCCATTTTGAAGCTCAGCCCCTCATCATCCTCCCCAATCTGGTTCTGAGGTTTGTACTGACTTTGCTGGGAGTTTTAACTGGTCCATCTCAACCCTGTCCACCTCCAGGTTCTTCCTTAATCACACCCCAGGTAATCCAGGCTAATGAGTGAGAGCCTGCAGGACCCCCCAGCTCCAGCCATGACCCTTGTCCTCCCCCTCGGGGATCACACAATCCTATTGCTCTCCAGTGCTCCATCCCACCCTGGGCACAGGGCTGAGAGGCACCTTCCCAGTGCCCCATTATCTCCAGATGCAGCCAGAGGTGCCCCTCTGTCCCCACCCCAAAATCATCCACCACCTGAACCATCATCTCTGGGCAACTGGGCATTCCTTATTTACCACACTAAAGAACCAGTTAGTAACTGCCCATTTGGATATTTTCATGCCATAGATTATCCCGTGTCTGTATTTCAGCAGGATCCTGTTACCCTGGGAGGTAATGGTTCATTTTTAGGCTGTTAGAGCAGAGATCACAAGGTTCCACCCTCAGCAGCTACGTCTGGTAACTGCCTTTCACTCTCTGAAAGCACAGGCAATTTTTCCATAATAAAAACTGGATTAGCATGTATCAAGAAGAGGTTCCACCAGCTGTCACTTTGAAATCAGGCTACTCTATCTGATGGGGAGATGATAATGGGGAAACCCATAAATGACAAGCAGTTTTCCTGTATTTATCTAATAAGTGGCTGACACAGACGAGCATCTTCCCTAATAAAACAGGAGAACAGGGGAAGAAACAGGCTCAGGCTCTATTTGAATTAAACCCAAACTGAGCAATAGTGGCACAGGAAAATATTGCAAGGAAAGGATTTTTTTTTCACCTGTTGCTGGTTTTTGAAATTAAATTTTGAATGCACTCTGCCCACAACTTAAAAAATTATTTTAGTAAGTTCTGATTTAAAGTTTTCCAATATTGAGGTGATTTTATTCATTATAGCCAGAGTATCTCTCTATAAGCTAAGCAGAAAACCAGGTGTCTATAAAAGAAGAGGTGCCATGGGCATGTTTAAAGCAGGAGCACTGGGCTACAAGGACCAGCCAAGGCAGGAACAGCTTCAAAGAAGTGCAAGAATTCTTATTAACCTGTGGAACACTAACCAACTATTCCCTAACTTCTGCATTATTAGGCATGACACAGCATTTAAGTTACAATTAAAGTGTATCTGTGGAAATGATGGAGTGGAATTAGTGGGGCAGCCACAGCTTCTCTGCCCAACCTGTGCCAGGGCCTCTCCACCCTCCCAGTCAGGAATCCCTTCCCAATATCCCCTCTAACCCTGTCCTGTCCCTCCATGCCTTGTCCCCAGTCCCTCTCCAGCTCTCCTGGAGCCCCTTTAGGCCCTGCAAGGGGCTCTCAGGTGTCCCTGGAGCCTTCCCTTCTCCAGGAGGACATTCCCAGCTCTCCCAGCCTGGCTCCATAGTGTCTAGAGCAGAGCTCAGAGAGGATTTGTTAAAACCAGGAATTTTCCATCTGCAAAGGGCAAAAGTCCATTCTGCATCTCCCTGCTCTCACCAAGGGAGGAGGCACGAAGGGAACCCAGATGGGCAAAGAGCAGCTTTCACCAGCCAGGGGGACACAAGGAGAACACAACCCTTGTGGCCAGGGCAGAGGGGACATTCCTCTTGCAACACCCAACGTATTTTCGTGGGGTGAATGAACCCCATGGGGCTGAGCAGGGAGAGCCCATGGAGGGGTGGAAGAGAACCGAGGTGGAAAGGCAAGGCAGGATCAGCTGGTGAGTCCTGAGGAATGTCCCACATGGCCTCGCTTCCAGGTGACTCCCAGCTCACCTTGACCAGCTCTGGGCAATGCAGTTCCTCGGGTTCCCCCCTTGTCTGGCCGGGCACGTGGGAAGGAGCTGGGTGTGATGAGGTGGTGTCAGTAAAAGGGCTTCGTTATTGCCTTGTTTGTGATGCTGTTCTGCTTATTGGTTATTGCATTGTTTGTGACGCTGTTCTGCTTATTGGTTATTGCATTGTTTGTGATGCTGTTCTGCTTATTGTTTAGGAGAAGTTTGGGGTTAAATCACAGATGAGACAGAAAGAAGGAACTTCCAGCAAGAAACTCCAGGCACCAAAACTCTTGGTATTTCCAAGACGTCTCCCTTGCAAAGGCTGCAAAGCCCCTCCCTCACCCCAACTGATAAACATCCCCTATTTTATAAATACTGATGCACATGAAGATTAAGAGACTTCCCAAGCCTTTGACAGTGACAAAAGTGACAGCGTGCCCCAGACGTCAAGTGCTTCTCTACACAAATGTGATAACATTTATTTCCCAAACAAATTAAATCTGATATTTAAAAAAACATATACAACAAACCCCCAACTTTTCCTGCCCTCAATTTCACTTTTCTCCACAAATACACTGCAGGCAAATAACACTTGGTATGTATTTATCAGCACTGGAAATCATGAAGAATACACACACACAGACACACATATTTCTCACTCAAAGACCCCCATCCACAGCTCCATTCTGTCTAAAATCCATATCTTTGTGTTTCCTTAGAAAACCACAGAGAAGGAAGAAAAAGGTGGACCAAGGGAAACAGCAATTATGAAATTAAATAGTTACACAATGCGGTAATGCTAAAAATCAACATTTTTAACAGATCTGAATGCCCAGTAACATGTTTGAAAACACCTCCTGAACCGACACAAGTCTCTGCTGTCGTTATCCTGCTGCATATTTAAGGCAAGATCACAACCAGCTCTCCCATACTTGCTCAAATAGAGGGACCAAAGTGTTCCTTCTAAAAATCAATTTTAGCTGAGCTATTTTGTTAGTAAATGTCATATTCCCAGTGCAGATCCAACTGCATCAAGCCACGGGTGATTTGCATGAGCAGGAACCAACCCACAGGGAACGGGTGTGTTTGGAGGGGGGTGGAGAAGGCACACCAGTCCAGTTTTCCTTGGAACTTTTGGAAAAGCAAGCCCACAGCATCCCCCAGGCAGCCATGTGTGTGCTGCTGGAGGAGGACGGGGTGGGCAGCCGAGCTCAGGCTCCCAGACAGGGTTTGACAAAGTTCCACATCAGAGATTAAGGTCTTTGCACAGAGATTGAGGTCTGGGGAAAGAAGGGAAGTGGAATGGACATAAATGTAACATAAAATGGATTGACATCGGCTAAAGGGCAGATGGGAGAGGGAGGCACAGTCATAAATAAAAACTTTTCTTTAGGGGAGAAGGAACTGGAAAGATGTTATTGGATCGGCATGAGGAGTCTCACAGTGTGTCACAGGCACAGAGAGAGATATGAAAAGTAAATATAAATTGATGGTAACTCTGGGGAGATCTACACTTGCTAAAGCACTGGGAGGCTGAGGGAAGGTCAGCTGGATTTTCTTCTCTGCAAATTAACTAAAGGGGAAATATTCATCAATACAGTGTCACATAAAAAAATGATGGAGGTGCTGATGGAACAGGATGGGTTCGATTGGTTTGAATTCCTACACAAAGCAAGAGGTGAAATGCACCTGGTTCAGAAGAACATTGACTTGGGAGCCTAATGAGGTCTGTGAGCTTTGGAAGACATGAGTTCTCACCAAATTTCCAGCCTAGAGGAGATGGCCATCACTGCTGGTTTGACACTGTCAGGCTCTCCAGGGGGGTTTTAAGGTCCGTGGCTCACATTAAAAGCATATTTTACACTTTGCTGGGAAGACTCAGCACTGGGTGTGTTTGAACAGCTCCATGGTGGGTGTCCTTATGTGTTTTTATCAATACCAAAAGCAAAACCAAGGAAAATGTTTCTGCTGAGTGGGACAGGGTGACAAAGGACATGGAAAAGGCTGAGTTGATTCCCTTTTCTCCTTGGTCTTGCAAGATTCAGTAAGGCTCAACAGGTTGCCCAGAGCAGGGGTGGGGTCCCCATCCCTGGAGGGATTTAAAAGCCATGTGGATGTGGCATTTGCTGTCAGGGGTTAGTGTTGGCCCTGGCACTGCTGGGTGGACTTGGTGGTCTCAGAGGGCTTTCCCAACCATTCCAAGATTTTATGACTTGCCTTCAGCAACCCAAAGTCCCCCCAATACCTGCGGGAAAGTGAAGCACAAGATTTAGCCTTGGTGGAGGAGCCCAAAGTCACATCACAATAAAAGAGAGAGAAATGTGGTGACTTTTATGGCTTCTTGGGCAATTAGTCCATTCCCATCTGAAGCCAAAATTCACTGGTGTTCATGTTGGATGTTGCCTTGAATGGTTTCCCCAGATGAGAAGCTTCTTACTCAATAGAGGAACCCATTTCCTTATCCCAGCCTCTCCTGCAGGAGGGTCTATCCAACCTGACAATAATATTTTAAAGTCCTAATCTGTTCAGGATTCAAAGCAATCCAAAATACACAAAATACTCGTTCTTTTCAGTATTATTAACAGTTGTATTTCTTTATACATGCATGTTTTGCATCAATCTAGTAGCACTTGAATTTAGACTTGAATCAGCCTCATTTCTGAGGTCTAACAGGGTGTGAGGGCTCCTGTGAGGCTGTTCCTGCCTGGCCTCACCTGCAGGTTGGTGACACTGCTCAGGCAGCACCAGCCCCTGTCCCAGTCGGGTGTTGTCACCACAGCCAAACCCCTCCGGAGGGATCTGGAAAAGCATTTGTCTCACAATATGTCTATTTTAAACAATGAAGTTGTAACATAGGGAACTACATCTCAAATAGTAGGTTTGCCTAATAAGAGGCATTTTTCTTTTGTAAAACCCTCCATTAAAGCCACTTTGCTTTGTTAACTTTCATGGCATGTACCCTCACTATAGCCTTCAACACCTGAAAAATTAGTGGAAGAATTTGACTGATTATAGAGGCTGTTTTCCTTGTTCCACTGCTTGTTCTAAAAGGGATACTCAGCAGAACTTGCTTTTTTTTTTTTTCATTTTGTGCTGTCTGCATGAGTAATTACCTCCCTGATTTCTGAGATGCAATTGAGTAGCTTCCACATTAGAAAAATCCAAAGATTGATAGAGCCATCTCTCCTAAAGGATTAGTTTGCTGCTGTAATTCCACTGAGTAGGTCATTCAAATAGCAAAATGCTACGAAGTCTAATTCCTCTTGTTTGTAAAAGCCAGGTATTGATACCTATGTAAGAGAAAAGGGCTGAAAAGGGCTTTGCCTTTGGAGGGGGAAAGGGTTTTCTGATCCCTGCTGTGCCTCCAGCAGGACAGGGGGAGGATGGAGACCCTTGTGATCGTGGAGAAGATCAGCTCAGGGGCTGGTGGTGCCAGAGGAAAGACCAAAGGAAAGGGGATAATTGTGCAGAGAGGTTGAGAAAAGGGACACAGTTTTGGGAATCCACGAGCAAGTTTCTCCCAGGACTTGGAGGAACCACGAGTTGCTTTGGTGGCCTTGGGATTCCAAGGGAGCAGAGGAGAGTCACTCAAGTGTTGGTGCCCAGCACTTGTGTGGAGGAGAGAATTGTCCCAGGGATGGGCAGGGAAGAGGCTTTTAATTATTTCCCATGCTCAGGCCCTGCTGCCTCCAGGACTGACACTGGTGGGAAGTCCCATCCAGGTGAAAAGGGGTCCCGAGTGCTCCGAGCCTGCCTGCTCTCCCAGGGTGACATACATTCAAATTACCTCCTGTGTGTCATTAGCCAAGTCCTGTACTTCCTAAATTATCTTCTTTCATACCTAATATTTATCTATCAAGCTCTTTAATTTATTGCAGATATTCTGGAAAAAGTTTTGGTAGCATCCAGCATCAGAATGCCATTTTCCAAATATTTGAATGACAGAAGAGCTTTTGATGGAGTCTGAAGGCAGGAATTCATCTAAACATCACAGGTATGACCATAAAGGGTGCAGGGGCAGCTGTGATTGGGATAAATAATTGTGCCAACATCATTTTATCAGGGAAAAAAATCACTGACTCCCTTTTTTACTCTACTAAACTACAATGTTAGCTAAAAATTAGCAACTAAAAATAAATGCATTAAAAACAAATCCTAAAATTCTAAATAACAATTTTAAATTAAAATACTAAAAGGATGTTAAACTTGTAAATTCACAAATATACATTATATGATGATCCTAGGGAGGGGAAAAAACAATAAAAAATATAAATAATAAATAACTTTCTTTTGCTTTTCAAGTAAATAAACGTTTTACTTCCACAGGACAACCAAGGGGACCAAGTCATGCCTGGGCTCATACAAAGGCTATTTCTCTGCCACAATCCACATCCCTTTGGGTGTAAACTCAGCTCTCCTGATGCCAAGAGATGCTCAGCAGGATCTGGCAGTTCATTTGAAAGGCAGGAATAAATCTGAGGTGTGCTCTGAAGTCGGTTTAACTGAAATGCAAAAGCTCCTTGCAAGTTGGGTGCACATTTAATGAATTGAAATTCAGGCTCCCCAGACAAAGCCCAGCTGCTGCCCTTCCTTCTGCACTCATCTCTGCAGCAGCACTACCCTGTAGCTAAACATCTGGAGGAGCCTGGGCAGCAGAATAATAAACAAACCAAATTCTACCAGGCACAGCCCTCAAAGTGACTTAAAGGGGGGCTGGACATGCAGAATTCAAACCTCAGGCACCCTGAGAGAGGAATGTCTTGAACTGCTGAGATGATCCCAGGCAGTGCCTGCCCTTCCTCTGGACTCCCTGTCCTCAGGGCAATAGGGCAGAGTCTGCAGTGTCAGGTTTTACTGGGTTTCAGTTCTTTAAGGTGTTTTAATTAACATGTGTGTCCCTGGGATGTGGTGGAAGTGGCAGCTGGGGGGGTCAATAAGCCATTCCACACCCTGATCTTTTGGGGCAACTGAGCCAACAGTCCCAAGCACTGTTTCAGTGACACCATCACGAAGTAACCCAGAAAAGTCATGAGTTTCATTTTTGCCATTCCACTCTGGCAAAGTGTGGGATTTCCTACAGCACAGAGGTGTTAGAGGACACGTTGGAAGATGGGGAACAGGAACACAGAGTGCACTCAAGGCAGACAGTGAGAATTTTGCCTCATTCCCTGTTTCAGGACTGGATCCCAAATGTCACAGCATGCCCAGGTCTCAGCTCAGCACTGATGGCACGTTGGGTGACCTGGTGGGGTCCTTCTTAGGCTAAATAAATCCATATTGTGTGTGTTCTACACGTCACTAAAAATATTTGGAATTTTATAAGAGGATAAACAGGCAAGAGACAGCTCAGACTAAGTGAAATCACCTCCTCCCTGCTCTGCTACTGCAGGAACTGGCTGTCTCTGCACCTGATACCGTGACACCCATGCTCCTTCAGAGACTGGCAAGGGGTAGGGAGGCATCATTTGAAACCAGAAAGAAAAAAGAGATGAAATCAGAAAACCTCTCTATCAATCTGCCAAGCTGTCAGAGACGCTTGTTCTGAAACAATTCCTCTCATTTCCAATAAATTATGTCAGAAGTGGATAAAAGGCATAGACAGCAAGTCTGGAGACAGCCGCCTCCTCTCCTGAGCCTTGTTCAAACAATTTGGGGTAAATCTGACATCAGTCCCACATGACAGGCAGTCTGGACCCTGTTAATTTGGGAAGCCTGATGTAAGTGAAGGGCTCCTGAGGAGGGAGAGCATCAGGAGGACAGGTCCCAGTCCCTTGCTCCCACCCCAGGAAAAGGTTTCAGCTCTTGCCTGAGGGGAGAAGGCTCATTGTGAGCTGGTAGTACCTGGTGAGGAGGCAGAGTTTGTCAACACAGGAATTAAACTCCAAATGCAAATTCAGCATCAATTATGTGCACCAATAAATACCTTACAGTACATCCATGGAGGCCATTAAAACATAAAACAAAGGATTATTAGGAAATTATAGAGAAATTACAGAAAAATCTATCAGTCACCTAAGCTTAAAATTTTCAATAAAAGCAGTTTGATGCACTCAATAATAACAGCACAAACCGTGCTGAGGAGATACCAGAGCCTGCCTGGTGATGTTGGGCAGCAAAGGCAGAGCACTGGCTGCTCCAGACCAGATGGGTGGGGCAGCACATTAACCACAACCTTTTAAACATTTTCCTGGATATTTTTCAGCAAAAAAACAACCCCAAACCTGGTGTCAGTCCTGCCCTAACAATCTTGGGCAACCCCAGGAAAAATAGCAGGAGCAGATCTTCACTTGCTGCTCTGCTGGACTGGACCTCAAAGCACTTTGCACCTCCCCAGTCCCTGAATTGGGAAGCAGCCAAAGTGCACTGAAAGCTGGTACAGAGTGAAACCACAGGTCAGGAGCAGCTGAACAAGTGTGCATTCCTATTTACTGTCTCATGAAACAACTACAAGGAAAAGAGCTGTGATGTAGTGAGAATTTACACAGAAAAGTAAAATTCGTTTCTCCTGAGTGACAGAGGGAGACCTCCAGAGCAGCTAAACCTTGTTTGCAGCAGGTGATTTCACAGATATTGCACAGGAATAACTGAACCACTTTTTGGTCCTCACCAGTAACAACCCTGGAGTTCTAAAGCACTGCCCTGCTTTGTCCCACATATCCACACAGAGCATCCACCCCTGAGCCATTCCTGAGCACCCTCAGGGATGGATCCTGTCCATGCCACACCTGCTGAACCTGTTCCATCTCACTGTCTGGACACCCCAACACCTCATGCTGCTGGCTCTCACTGCAATATGGATGTGCCATTGCCATCCTAGCCAAGGGAATCTGGAGAGCAGATCACTTCTGTGGATTCTCATCTTCTTGCAAGTGTCACACTTCTAAAATTCAGGAAATTACATTTGTTTCCTAAATTCAAACATGCATTCAAATACACCCGGGGTATGTTCCCCCTGTCCCAGCACCACACAGTTTCCTCTGGTCACCTCAGCTTTCCAATACTCCCTTTACTTAACAGATGGTTTTGTGGCTTTCCAATTAGTCCCATTGTTTATCTTAATGAAGAGAAAAACCTCCACCACTTGAGTGATGTTAAAATCAGCGCAACATTTGTCTGGTTTAATAATTGCTGCACGGAGGCTTTTTCTGTATTTATGTGAGGAGCATTTAAGGTGTTTAGACAGAGCTGTTCTCAGCCACACGTTGGGATGGAGTCCCTGCCGTGTCAGCTGGAGATAAAAACCACCCCCAGCACACAGAGCAGGGAAGAACCCACGGAGGCAAACAGCAAACCTGTTTGGCATTATGTGGAATACATAAAAGAAGGTAATTGGCTGGATATCTGTTTCTGAATCTGCAACTCATTCTCTGTAACATGGGTTAAGCAGCGGTTGTTTAAAGGTGACGGGAAAGCATAATTGAAAATGGAGCTAATCAGAGATTCCTGGGTGGAATTGCCTCCCGAGCCCAGGCTGGGAGGGTGGGAGAGGAGAGGGACAAAGCAGAGGATTCCTCCACTGCTCACTTGCTCTCAGTGCTGCAACATTCCCTTCTCTGAGAGTCCCCCAAAACACAACAGAGGGATATCAGGAGAACACACAATGCAATTATCAGCCAAAATTGATCTTTGAGGCGATTAAAATAACATTAAAAACTGTCACGTATTTGTTTTATGCAGATACATTTCTAAACACCAACTATCACTGCCCTTAGTTACTTTTTGCAGATGACAGGATGCTAAAAATGATTCGTAACTTTTTATAATTAAAATTTTCTTCATCCAAGCTTTTAAGTTATTTTGTACTTCTTCATTACAGGGTGCAACTTTGGGCTGAGGACTGGACAGAGAAGTGCCTGGACACTGCAGGACATGCTGTGCTATCTCCATGCACAGCCCTCCTGGCCACTCAACACACCCAAGGCACCACCAGCTCTCCCAAAATCTCCGGGACACACAGACAAACCCAGGGGGTTCTGACAAGGATGAGCTTTGCTGCATCCTTTGTGATTGTCTCATCCCTACCAAGAGCTCAGGCTATCCAGGTGTGCCCGTGTTCTCTCCTTGGCTTCGCTGCCACATCCTCCTGCTCCAACCATTCCCCAAAACACCTGGTGGGGGACAGGGAGCTCTGGGGACACAGAACCCCAAGAGGTTTGTACAGGAGGAGGAGGAGGAGGAAGGTTGTGTGACCAGGGAAGGGCCAGGGCAGCCGGACACGGTCAGGAGGGCTGGGTACCAGGTGAGCTTCCAACGGGGAGCACAAATACAAATCACAGCCAGCTGGATTAGCTGATTGTCCAGAGAACCCCGAGCTGATGCTGCCCCCAAGTCCCTGCTGTCCCTGCTGGTCCCTGCCCTGAGCTGGGGCAGGGATGGCAGCAGAGCCACGGGATGCTGCTTACCAGGAACCATAGCAACTTCCAAGGCCATTAGCTGCAATCACAGCCGGCTCCACTACCTGACTGAAGGCTTGGATGTGTGATATTTAGTCTGACCTATAAAAATATCTCTGGAGCAACCTGCGTGCAGAAGTGTCACATCAAATGTTTGTCATACAAGGGATGTGACACCGGGCACCTGACGGAGCATCGCCGCAGCTGAGGGGGGACCTGCCCCTCTAAAAGCCCAATAATATTCTGCTCAGAGACTACAGAAACCAGCTGGTGACAGTGGCCAGGCACAGTGTGACAAACAGATCCCCCTCTCTTCCTTCCTCAGAGGGGCCTATATTCTCAGTTACCATTTTAAGTCATTTTATTAAAGGTGTGTGTTATTATAGTGCCGACCCAGAGCTCTCCTGAAATGCCACCAAGGATGGCCAAATGCCACCCTATGGAAAGCTGAGCACGAGGACAGAGCTCCATGGAAAGGGAGGATGAATCCTCTGTGCAGGTGTGAGTGGCTCCTAAAGCACAATCACAGCCAGTGGTGCCTTGGGTGTCCAAGATGAGTCTGGAAAGGTGTCACCATCCCCGCTGTCCATTCCAGGTACAGGGAGAGGTGTCACCATCCCCACTGTCCATTCCAGGTACAGGGAGAGGTGTCACCATCCCCACTGCCCATTCCAGGTACAGGGAGAGGCTCTTCCTCCAGTGCTCTGAACACACAATCAAACCGAGAGATGTTCTGGGAAACTTGTCCAGCAGTTAAACCTTAAATATCTGAGCCACAATTCAGCCAGAACACTTGAGACCACTCTACTCTTCCCTTCCTAGAGGTCACTGCTACCAAATATTGCTCCTTGCTGGGCAAAGTCACCCTCAGACTGGTATTTTATTTAAGATCACTGCTACTCTCCACACATCACATTGGCCTTTGCAAGCAGGTTCATGGAATCCCTGTCCATGTGTGGAGCCAGTTTGAAAACCCAAGAACACTCTTGGAGGCACCTCAGGCCACATGCACAGCCAGAGCTGCCAGAGCTGGTTTTTCCCTGGGCCATGCCAAGCATTCCCAGGAGCTTCCACACCTGCCCTTGGTCCTCCAGCAAAAACCCCACAACCAGGAGGTCACTGGGCAGGCTGGCTGTGGGGTTTGTGTGTCTGCACAGCTCTGTAACACATGTAACAAGAGTCCTAATAACCAGAGGATGCTGGGCACACGTGTTGGTTCATAATTATTATATAACTACAAATAATATCCTTTTAGCTGAAAATTCCCCGTGTCCTTTACACACCCTCTGCCATTTCCCAGCAACAGCTCCAGGGCACAGCAAACTGCTCCCTCCCGAATGGCAAAGGCACTTGTGCTTCCTCCTTCTTGAGGCACAGCAACAATTGCAAGTTCCTTATATTGGTATATATATTGATATATATTGAAATATATAATATTCCTAATATTGAGGAAATCTCCTGAGCTACAGAGGCTCCTGTGAAACCCAAACGCGGTGTTTGCAGTCCTGCCTCCCCCTGTGATGCTCTGTTTGCCTGCCCTCCTCATCTCTTCAAAATCCCTTCCTAAAAGGAATGTTGCATCTACCACATTCAGCTCCTTGCATTGCCTTTAGGTCTGGAGGCTTTTAAATTCTTGTTGTGGATTGTAAATAATTACAGGGGTGGTGTCCGAGGGTATTCTGTCCATTACTAGGAAATGGGACCTCAAAGTATATGGAATATAAAATATCACTCAAAGATAAATAAAAATATCATTTTATGATTCCAGATGGAATCTACAACGTGATACATGTAAAGATTTCAACAAATTATTTGTTAAAAAATAAAGTTTTGGGTGCTAAAGCAAACTAATCTAAGATTTCCTCTGAATTTCAGACATTTCACTCAGCTCTCAGGAAACATCTCTCCTGTATCAGGCATTTCACCTCTGGAGCATTTGACCTTTCTTTGTAGTATGTAGATTTCAAAATTAATTCATATTCATTCTTCACGTGGTTTTGTGGTTGGGTTTTTTCTTTTTTTGTGAAAAGTAGGATATTTATTGTCACAACAATGTTACAGGGCATTAATTAATGTGGTACTTTTAGAATTGGTGCTTGGGGACTGGAACAGAAAGTACCAGCAGTGTGTGAAATCCTGCCTTGGGCACTCCTCGATGCTGGAACAAGTTGGAGAATGTATATTCATTAACTTGGAGCTTCCTTAGGAATTACCAAGAGCTACAGAAAGAATGAACTGAAGCTATTACTCTCAGAAATATGGCTTTGAGCAAGAATTTACTTGATTTTCGCCCACATTTTTGAATGCCAAGCCATACATGAATATGATGTTCTTGCATAAAAATAGTTGTATCAGAAGAAATTACAATAGTTTCCAGGAGTCGCTGTGGCCCATTTAAAAATGGCTAAAATAGATTAAATTATCTCCTCTAGAAAAAAATATAAAATTGGATTCCTGATGTAGAAGTGGAGAAGAGGGAAGACATAATGTGTATTTCTGTTGTTTCTGTCAGAAATCCATAATTGTTCAGACAACTTGCACCTTTCAGAACTGCATTATCCACCAGCCCTAAATATACTGCCATGTGGTCTCAAATACCTCCTTGAGGGCCAGGAACAGCTCACAGCCAAAGATTTAATTCCTAAAATTCATATATTATTTTGAGACCAGAACCTAAATATAAAAATATCTAAAACACAGAGTGGCTTAAGACAATCAGTTTAGTATTAATGCAACATTTCCACCCAGATTCAGTGTGATATAATCAGAATAAGATCAGCTCCAGTGACATCAACAAAGATTAGTTCACTTACTTGCAGGCTAAATATACTCCATGTTTTGATAATATCAGGAATGCGTTTAATTTCCTCCTATTTAGTGGGTTTTCATACCTGCTTCCTAAACACAGCAAATTATTATTTGAATTCTGTGTACCTGAACAGGTCAGGCTGCCAGGTCAGGCTAAATCACCCAGGTATTATCAAAATTGTGTTTCACAGGGACTCAGAAATTAAAATGACAAATTGTAGGGTGGCTGCCAGCCTGGAGACACCACTGTGCTCTTATTTAATGTCTATTTTTTTAAAATGATGGAGATTTTCCCTGTAAAAAAGTAAATAATGAACTTTACAAAATGTCAGTTTTACTAACAGAAATTATGGCTTGCATAGCTGAATATGAAAATTAAATAAAAAAATAGTTCATTTAAATAGTACTGAGGTTGTGACACAAACTGACAAATATGGGGGAATGCAGAGTCACAGCTGACACTGCCTTTCATTCACACAAGTTTTGGGAGGGTCAGGGGGGCAAAAATGAAACTCCAGTCCTGGTAAAAAGTGTGAAGACTTTGATTTCTTTAATTTTGAATCCATGTCTTAATAAGTTTTAAAGAGTACTTTAATCCCCATCCTTAATAGAAGAAGATGACCTAAAAAAAGGGCTGGAGAGGGACTGGGGACAAGGGATGGAGGGACAGGACACAGGGAATGGCTTCCCAGTGCCAGAGGGCAGGGCTGGGTGGGATATTGGGAAGGAATTGGTGGCTGGGAGGGTGGGCAGGGACTGGCACAGGGTGGGCAGAGAAGCTGTGGCTGCCCCTGGATCCCTGGGAGTGTCCAAGGCCAGGTTGGAGCCACCTGGGCTGGTGGGAGGGGTCCCTGCCCATGGCAGGAGGTGGCACTGGGTGGGCTTTGAGGTCCTTTCCCACCCAAACCAGTCTGGAATTCTGTGATTCTCTGTAGGAGCAGCAGCAGTACCTGTGTTGGTACACCAGGAAATGCCACCACCCCAGGGACACAGAGTGTCACCAGCAAAGGGACATCTCAGCCTTCCCTTCCCTGAGCAGCCCAGCCAGGTCCCTGCAGCTGAAGAGACCAAGCTTGGCTTTGTAAGAGGGACAACAGAGGACCCCCAGGGGTCAGACACAGATTTTCTAGTCTTTCCTGCCAGTGGTGAGTCTTTTAAAAGGTCTGGATTTGTTTTTCATCTTGGTGGGGAATGGAGGGACTACGAAAAAGAGGATTTTAGTCACAGACACCTTGAATTCTACAAAGCCCAGGCTGGAGCACATCCAAGATGAGGTTATTTGTGCTCTGTGGCCACACCACACAGGACAAGGGGACAGACAGGGCATGGCCCAGCTCTGTGTAAATGATCCCTCTCAATGAACCCCAAGCCTTGCAGCAGCTCCCTTCACACCAAACCTCCAGCCCAGCTGAACCTGGGGAGTCCACCCTATTTGCAAACCTCCAGAAAGAGGTGATTCAAACAAGCTCTGCAAATTTTGTCCCATTTTTTTTCCCTAGGAAAAAAATGAAAAGTCTCCTTCCCAAGTTACCAAAACTGCACACGCCCAGAACTGCTGACCTGAACTATTGATGCTCCACAATTAAGGACTCTGCATTATTAGGTGGGAACAACAGGAAAAAGGGGACACACCTGATTCATCCCAAGTTCTTTCCAAAGTCATCAGCCTCAAAAACATGAATTTCCTATGCCTGATTTTGAACACTGTCAATGTAATCATTATTACCCTTGAAAAAATTATTGAGTGTCTGAGGAATGAGAGGGTTGGAAAGGAACTCAGAAGGTCACCTGGTCCCACTCCTGCTGAAAGCCAGGTCAGAGATGGGGTCAGACCAGACCTGAAAACTTCCAGAGACCTCTCTGGGCAAGCTCTTCTCATGGAATTATAGAATCACAGAATAATAGGATGGTTTGAGTTGGAAGGGGACTTTAAAGATCACCCCATTCCAAGATGATATTCAAGTTTCCCTCCCTTGCTGATCTCAAACTGCAGATAGTTTCCTTTATACCCAGGCTGAACCTCTCCTACTACAGCTTTTTTGGTTATCTTTTGAATCTTTTTGGTGGTAAGACTGGAACACTGATGAAGTCTTTCTTTGCCGCCAAAGGATGCAAAGAAAAGGGGGAAAGAGGAAAACCTGAACATCACGAAACATTCACTCTGTAAAGGACTTAGTTATCCCAGTTTTATTGTAGAAATTGAATATTATTCATAGTGTGAATCCTAGTGTGGGCCAGGCTCTGTGACTTGGACATCACTGGGCCTTTTGAATGTTATAAAGAAAGGAAAAATAAAATCTCTCACCAAAAGATCCAGTCCAATCAAACCATTCTGTGCAAGCTGAGCCTTTGGAGCAGCAGGGCCTAAAAGTTCATCACACCAAGGAGAAAACAACAATTACCCATCAACTCAGAGAAAATGAGGTATTTCCCTGAGTATTTGGAATTTAGTGTTCACTCCCACCTCAGCACTTCTTAGAAATTAAAACAGACAATACCTTTGGTCTTTTATCAGTTCTGGAAGGTTCCCTGCCAATGGCAGAGGGTTGGATTGAGATGGTCTTTTATATCCCTTCCAACCCAAACCAATATTCTCTGATTTAATTGATTTACCAGATCTTTCCTCCTGAATTCAGAGTGGCAGAACTAAACAGGTAAAACCTGTGTGCTTGTGGTGCCTGTTGATGCACAGCTGCAATTCACAGTCTGGGAACAACAGCAGGAGTGACAGAAACTCTACAACTCTGAAATTATTAACTATAGAACTGCTTCTTTAACTTCTAAAGTCTGCTGACAATAAACTCCTGAGACCCTGACATGTTGAAACAGAAACATCTCTGAAAGTAGGAGAGAATTAGGTTAAAATCAGTCAATGAACCTGGCCTGCATTTGTATTTTCCATGCCAAAGTCAAAGACATTTCTCCAAGAAGAGACAAACCAGCTGCCCCCAGGTCTCCTGCATTCCAAACTGCTCCAGGAGCTCCAGCACAGTCACCTGGTCACCCTGCTGTGCCAGCCACGGGCTCTCCAGCCTGCCCTTCACAATTCCAGTCATGTAGAACCAGCAGAGTGCACATGAGAACAGAAAGCCAAGAGCATTTATCATGAAATCACATAAAAAACCACATCAAATATAACCCACCCAGGTGTTTCTTGGAGAGGGACCGCCCTACCTGTGCATGGCAGCTCCTCCTGGTGCAGGGGCAAATCAATGCATTGGTGATTACCTTGGCAGGTCACCCCCTAATGCACCAATCAATCACATTTCCTTCCATTCTTTCAAAATTAAGCAGAAAGAAAAAAGATATTTTAGTTTTCTTTTCTTAGCTTATTTTTAACAGAGGCACTACAGAATTATGATGGTGTCCTTTTGGTAAACCAAAATGTCAGACACATATTATTCTTTTAAACATCTCCTGGCCTTTCTCTGAAAGGTTAAGGTGGTTTAAATAAATTTAGTCAAAGTAAATGACAGCTGAGGAAGAGTATTAGAAAACTATACTTATCAACAACCTCTTTTCCTTAAATTTAAACAAGTCATTTACCAAACTGCAGTTTAAGGAGATCATGACAATATATGCTCTTCTGCAGAAGGATGAAAACAACTTCAAATGGTCAAGAAATGTTGGGTGGGGGAAATTACACACGAGTTAATGAATGTTAATGCATGGTCTGAACCCCCTGAAAGTTGCAAACCACAGTTTTTAAAATAATGGTGCAGCAGTCTGGGCTTTCTCTGGGCCTTTAAATGGGAGTTGTCCTTTTCCTGCTTTGCCATCATCTTAATGACAGGAACTTCAGTGGAACTGGCAGGAAAAGTGTGAATCCAGACCTGCCCTGCAATAGAGTCCAAGAGCCTGACCATCATACAGCTGGTGGTGGTGTTGTCAGACATGGGAGTGCTGCTTAAAGCAGGGGGGTTTGTAAGCATTTATGTGTGTACATATCTATATATGATGAGGTGTAACTTTAAAAGCAATTCTAACACCCAATTCTAACACCCCTGAGTGCTGCAGGCTGCACACAGAACCACAGAATGACAGAATGGTTTGGGTTGGAAGGGACCTCAGGGATCACCTCATTCCAGCCTCCTGCCAGGGACAGGGACACACGTGCAAAATAGGCCAAGTGGGAAGAAGAACCCCAAAAACCGAAATCTCACCGTGCATCAATGGTTCTATATAAGAGAACTCAGCAAGAGATCATTTATGAGTTAACACGGATAATTTTTATCTCGAACTCATCCTCAAATATAATAATGATCAAAATATGCCTTTCAGAAAGGGAATCACAGAATGGTTTGGGTTGGAAGGGACCTTAAAGCCCATCCCATCCCACCCCCTGCCGTGGGCAGGAACACCTTCTGCTGGACCAGGTTGCTCCAACCTGGCCTTGGACACTTCCAGGGATGTAAATAACACACTGAGATTATTTTTACACACCAGTAATGCCTTTTTTCCCATTCACATTGCTGAGAAACTGGGGTCAGCGAGTGGATACACCTGAAATCCAGAGGCAAGAGGGAGGAAGAGGTCACTCCTTACATCATCCTTTCCCCACACTATTTACTCCATGGATCAACTCAGACAGGCTCAAGAGAAAAAACTCCTGTGCAGACAGAAATGCATATTTTAGTATTTACTACACAACAAAGCAAAGAGCTACTGTACAAACACTTGATACTGTTTTAATTACCCCACAATTACAACGTCCTGCTTAAGCAGCTCCTTTCAAACCTGTCAGGAAAACAACATCATCCAACTTTTTGCAGTTGCAGCTTCACAGAAATTGTTGTTTTCAGGACTCGGTTGCAGAAATTTTATCTTTACTTGTACGTAAGAGAGCCGGAATTATCCGTTCACTGGCCCAGCACGGAGGTCTTACAAATTTCCCCCAAGTTTCCATAGAAATGCATTGATTAGGGCATAATTCCTGTTAATATTGTGTCCTTCCAGCACGCTCTGCTTGCTCCCACTAAGCAGGCACCTTCCCCTCGCAGTCCTTTGCAGCTTTTGTTCGGCTCAGTAGGTTTCCTAACTGGTGGATTTTATTGAGTTAAATCAAGCTGTCACTTCATCTGCCTGAAGGATGACTCAAATACAACACATAATAATAAAAGAAAAGTAGGATAAAATAATCTTGTCAAGCCAGAAAAACTGATTGCTTGAAGTTGTAGCCTTCAATCAATACACTAATTCCACAATTTATACCTCTTTCAATTGGAGAGGAAAGAAACCCTGATATGGTATTTCTTGGCTCACTGACCAACTTTGACCTTCTATCTGTGTGAATGTGGGATTAGCAAGTGCTGCTGCTTAGTGAAATCACCTATGAAAACAGGGAGGCAAATAAGTGGCATTTGAGGTTCAAACTAACTTTATTAATTTCAGGAGGGTGAGGGGTGTTTATTGCTCAGGAGGTCTGGGCTGGCACTGGGGGGCTGTGGGGTGGAGTTTGGTTTGGGGAAGGGGAAGGAGGGGAAGCAAAGGTTTGGGATTGTGGAACTGGGGTCCCCCAAAACCCACCCTTGCTGCTCCAGCTGGTGTCACTCATCCAGGGAAAACCTCAGGAAAACAAGGCTGTGCCATTTGTGCATCATCTCACCCTCCCTGAGATGAAAAGCCTGAGCTCTGCTGCTCACACATCCCTGGCTGGAGTCAAGAGGATGAACATACTTTATCCAGGCACCTCTAGAAACCAATTTCTCAAGGTATAATGAGCCATTTTGCCCTTTGATAATTCTTTTTAGTGGTCTATCATCACAAACCTCTCTTTTATTTGTAAATTAATCAGCATAGCTTTATAAAAGAACAATCAAACCATTCATTTAAAGCTTTGGGATGCTCTTGAGCTGTCAGGGTCCTGCTTTGCCTTCAGAACTCCCCTGCAGGCAGAGGCCAGGACACAAAAATTCTTTGTTTAGCCAGGCTTTTATACTTCTCCCTGCCACTGCTTAGCTCAGGTTGTGTCAGGGTATCAATCAGGGCATCCTGGAACTGGAGTGTCCTCCTGCCCTGGGCCTTGAAAAGGAAAAGACAAGCCTGTGTAGGCTCTCAGATCAGCTGTGCTGGTGAAAGGTCAAGTCCACACTGCTTGAAACAATAAATGTCATTAAGTCACTGTGGTAAGACCCTGGCCAGGTTGGGCAGAGAAGCTGTGGCTGCCCCTGGATCCCTGGAAGTGTCCAAGGCCAGGTTGGATGGGGCTTGGAGCACCCTGGGCTGGTGGGAGGTGTCCCTGCCCATGGCAGGGGTGGGACTGGGTGGGCTTTAAGGTCCCTCCCAATCCAAAGCATTCCATGATTCTATGACTCCAAATATCACTGAGCAGCTGGAACTGAACCCACTGGGTAAATCCAACACAGTGACTTTAACACTTGCAATATTCCTGATATTGTTGGATTTATGCAGCCTCTGGCCACATGTGCAAGGAGCACAATTAAGCTTTCAAGTTCCTTTTAGCAAGACACAACTTTGATTAACCTTTCCTATACTCAGAGTTTACTTTGCTCAGAGTAGAACACGCTCCTGGAGACGTTTCCTCCCTTTTTTTTTTCAAGGGAGTGGATGGTATTTCCCCAGGCAGCAGCCCGAGCAACACAAAACACCTCCATGGAATATTAAGCAAGTACCAGAAGGTACTCCTGGTGGAGCTGCACTCCCTGCCAGGCTCAGCCCATCCATCCCCTCCATCGCTCCACGTTAACACTGGAGCTGCCCCTCCACTTCCTCCCTACCCCTGGCAGATCACAGCTCCTCTTTTTAATAGGGGGCCAGAGTTAATGAAAAGGGATCAAGCACACACATGTCAGGTGGTCATCTCACCCTCTGAACGGCCTGACTCAGAAATGCTAAATTATTCAAACCTGCCTCTGCTTTAACGTGTGGTTATTTGGGTGCAGTTTTCACAGCAAAAAGAGAAAACACCAAAGGGAAATGAAGAAAAACACAAAGAGAGGAAAATTTTACTGGGCACCAAAATGATCCCTTATTGATTGTAAGCAGTAAATAGAAAATAAATGCAAAAAAATACTCCAGGTTAGATCTTAGTCTCCCCAGCCATATTTCACATCACTAATTTGGATCCATTTTATCACAGATCTAAAGACCTGCAGGAAATAAGGGTCTACACCAAAATACTCCCTGCTTTCCCCTCTCCTTTCTTTTTAAGGGAAGGCAAATAAAAGGAGACATTTGCAGAAGAGGAGCCACAGCCCCTGAGCCCACTGATCACATTGTCCTTGGATTTCTGCTGCTATGAGGGATGAAGATGCATCTCATGCTGATCCTTTGAAGCTCATGGAGATGAAGGTTAAGAGGCATTTGAAGTTGTTAGTTTGTTTGTGGCCAGGGAAGGAGCTGCTTGGTGCCCTCAATTCTCCAGGCTGAGGGATGTCACCAGGACTAACCTATTGACATTCAGTCCAACAGCAAGAACAAAGATTACAGCCAGGGTCAGCCCATGCCAGCCCAATTTCACTCAAAGTTTTATTGCCAACACCATTGTTCATCTGATTGTTCCCAAACACTTTCTTAGAACAGAAATGCTGATATTTAGCCTTATTTTCAGTCATCGATTACATTGCTGTCAGCTGAGCAAATACTGCCCTTGAAATTGCCATGTACTTGAGAAAGTAGGAAAAAATCTATCAGAAATGAACAAAAATTGCTTGTGGAATAAGCAAATAAGGGAGATGGGCTCTGAGGCTGAATAAATAACCCGTGCTGTGTGTGCACAACACAAGGTACCAGCCCAGCCCCAGCTCGATGGGCTCTGGTGCTTGTGACAGTCTGGGAAGGAGAAATAAGAGCTGAATATTCCAGGGTACCCAGGAATTGTTGTATCTGAATTCTCAGCTTCTGCTGAGCAAAAGTAAAAAGCAACTACTGTTAATTCATATGCATTAGTTAATTAAACCATGGGAGTAACAGTACTCTGAAGGACTGCCTGGGTCAGGGCTGTCACACAGAGTTGTCCTGAGCACCTTTGAATCCCTGCAGGTTTCAGCCCTGATCCACTCCTGCCTCACTAATGCAGCTCACAGGAAACTCCAACAGTTTTGCTGCTTTCAGGGAACAAAAAGACAGTGAAAAACAGGGACCACAAAACAACCAGGACTGACATGGTGAGGAAACCACAAATGCCTTAAACTGGCATTTTACTACTATTATGTGTTATACTATTATACTACTAAAACACTACTATTCCTGAACCTCCACTCCAATAATTTCACAATTAAGCCTCAAATACTAAACTAATCCAGGCTCTAAGCCTGTTAACAAGATCTCTGCCTCATGCTTTTTTATAGCAGTGGGGACAGTGAGAGGGCTGGATGCTGTATAAACTCTACAACAAAGGTTACCAAGCCCCCCAAATCCATCAGCCCAAGCCCCAGTGATGGAGCTCGGGAGGGGAGGAGCTGGGGGAAGCCAGAAGAAGGTGCTGAGAGTGTAGCAGCAGTGATTTTGGCAGAGGAGCTGCCTCCCCACTGCCAAGTGTCTTGTAGGAATCATGGCAGAGGTGACATTAAAGGAGGGATTTGAAGGCAGAGAGTGAAGTCACTCCATGGATTTTGCAGGGGTGTAAAATGGGCACCACAGGGAGGAGCAGGATGGTGCCCAGGGGCTGCTGGTGAGAGATGTGCAGCCCAGCACTGCCCATGGGATGGGGACACGGGCCCCTCCTCACCATGGAAACCACCAGAACACACCTGGAAGGGCCACCAATGTCCCCAAAACCCAGGATGATGGGTCCTCTCAGTGACTGTCAGTGTCATCCATCACTCCTGGTTTGGACCCCACATTCCTGACCAGCCTCAGTGGCCCAGCCCAGTCCCAAGGTCCACTGGGACCAGCTTGCCCATGGATTTACCCAAGGGATGGATGGGGACCAGGGCTCTGGGCCACCACGGGGGCCTGGGTGGTGACACAGTGACTTGCAAGCCCCATGTCACCTGCCAGGTTTGCTCACCTGAGCTCCAGCTGGTTGTTTCACTCCATCAGTTAATGCTGTTTTCTCTTTTGGAATTTAAAGAGAGAGAGAGTGACAGGGTCTATATACAGCAGGGCAAATATTTGTTGTATAAGATAAACATACAATTACCTAAAATGTAATCTTAATATGACTTATTAAAATAGATTACATTTTAATGTGCACTGCAATTTGCACATTACACAGCACAGTGTGGATATGCAGCTTCCCCCGTGCCACTCCCCTGACAACCTGCACCACTGGAGATACAGAGAGAGGCAAAACCCCGCCGCTATCTCCCTCTAAATGGCTCTATTTGGTGGTGATAGTCAGATACAGTTTTCACCTTTATCCCAGCTTGTTTCTGACCCACTGAGGTGGTGTTAATCACCCCTGTGGGCACCAATAATTTCCCCATATGTGGAATTTGATAAGTTAGAGCACCCACTTCATTTCAAGAAGATTCCAGCTGGCTATCCAGTTATCGCTATGGACAGCTTCAAGCACTTCCATGCTGGTCCTTGTATTCTGAGCTTTATCAAGTGCTTTGCACTTTTTGTCTTTTATCTCTTAATTGAGACCTGACTGCAAGAAATGCCTATCTCTTAAAGTGTGGTGCATTAAGTATTAACTTGAACTGCTTTGGCTACTTGAGGTACAGAAAAACCTTAAGAAGCCGGGAAAAAGGCGAAAAAATCTCCCCAAATCTCTATTTAGAAAAACTGTGTAAATGCTACAGTGTAATAAAAAATATATATCTTTTTCTTCCTCCTCTGCCTCTTCCCACAAGTGAAAAGAAAAATAAAAAAGGGTAGTGTGTATTACGAGCAGAAATAAACTCCATCTACGTGTTTGCTTAACTGGAAATGCATTAAAATGCAAAGGTCCTGGAAAAGGAAGGTGTTATGAAATGGATGTGTATGAATAAGAAATTATTTCACAATTAAAGGTGGTAAAGAATTCTTTTCTCACTGAATGATCTCCTTAGTCCATTCAGTTGTCAAGAGCAGCAGCTGAAAATCCTCATGAAGGAGCTGCAGGGTGTGTAATTGCACAGACACCCTGGGAGGAGAAGTCTCTGTGTTTTTTGAACCATCCCTCACCAGAAGGACTGTGAGTGAAGAGCTTGGAGTTTCATGGCGCTAAGACATGAGATAGGACAGAAAGAAATGGCCTCAAGTCATGCCAAGACAGGTCCAACTTGGATATCAGGGAAAATTTCATCCCTGAAAGAGTGGTTCAGCACTGGCCCAGGCTGCCCAGGGCAGTGGTGGAGTCACCATCCCTGGAAGGGTTTGAACAATGAGTAGATGTGCTGCTTTGCAGAGTGGTTTGGTGGGCTTGGAGGATTTGGTCAAGGGTTGGCCCTGATGGCCTTGGAGGTCTCTCCCAACCTTAATAATTCTGTGATTTAATAAGTTGAACATCTAAACTCAGAATATGTTGGATAAAATGGATCAGATCTCCTTGTGCACCAATTCTATCCTCTTTAAAATGGAGTTAAAACGTTTCAATGTCAACTAAAAACCTCCATGTCAACACTGGTCCCAAACTGTGCTGCCCTGGCAAAAAAACTGGGATTCACCTTATTCTCCATGAATGATCCCTCTTTTAAAACAACAAGGTATTAACTGCTTTTTCCAGTTCTAACCCAGTTGCTCAGGAAGACCAAGCACTATTCATTTGGCAATTACTTTGCAGCATGGAAAAGCAGTGGAAAAGCAGGGCTTGCCCTTTCCAGGACCCCTTAACTGGGAAGGAGCTCTGCCTGCACCACTGCAGGTGTCACCTGCAGCCCAGTGGTGTGACAATACACAATGTTCTTTGGCATTGGTATGTGGACCACTGTTGTTTCTCTGATTATTAAAAAAAGCAAAACAATAATAAATCAACATTTCAAAGGCTATTTGCCCATTCAAAGAGCACAGGCAATTCAGATCTTGCTGTATCCCAAATTTATCACTACTTTTGCAGCAGCAGGTGTATTCTTTTGCTGATCCATGACAATACCAGTTTGCTGCCCCCAAACAAGCCATAAACAAGACAGACAGAATCAGGACTGCATGTAACAGATTAGGAAAAAGGAAATATTGATAAGCTAAAAGGTATTTTTCCTTTCAAAGGCAAAGGCAGCAGCAGCCAAGGTCCCGTTGCATGGCTGGGTGTATTCTCACCGGCCTGTCTAGAGGATGCTGCTGCTGAAAGAAGAAAAGTAAAGCAAAGGCCCTGAAAATGAAGGTAAAATTATACAGAGCAGCTGTTCAAAAAGGCTCAGAGATGATTCCTGTGGTGCTTGAGAGGCAGAAGGGCTTTCCATGGAACACAAAACTCTAGTGGGAAACACAGACACCTCAGGAGGATGTTTTGGCTGGGCAGGTGTAAAAGCAGAACCAAAGAGGTGCAGGGCAGGAAAGGAATGCAAAGGGAATTTCCTACCCTGGATAACTGAAATCAAATACCTTATGCAACAGAAATAAAAGGCAACATAAGTGCTACCAGAAAAGGCACAATTCACCTGCAAGAGGTCAAACCCAGGAGCTNAAATAAAAGGCAACATAAGTGCTATCAGAAAAGGCACAAGAGGTCAAACCCAGGAGTCTTGCCACGGCATCAGATATTTAACAGCATTCCCAAATATCAGAAGGGATCCCTGGCTGATGCAGAGCCCTCATGTACAAATGGTTTATACTAATTGCATATTTTACTAATTGCATATTCCCACTTAAACCAGAGCTCTAAAACAAGACAAAAACTGTGAAGAACTTGTGATCCCTTTTCTTGAGAGCTCATAGCATTTTAGCCTTGGGTTAGTTTTTGGGAGACTCTGTAACCCCAATACTCGAGGTGGGACAAACTCATCCAAATCCCTTCAGTGAATCCCTGTGTGGGCAATATTTTAAGAGCTGAGCTGATGTCTAAGACCACAGACAGTGTCAATTCCAGCACCAGATAAATTCCCTCCCAGCACACCCCGTGGAGGACAGAAGAGCCTGTACACTGAATTTCAGGGGGACCATCCCAGTGCTGAGCAGCCCCCCAGGCTCAGCTCCCTGGGCAGGATGGGCTCAGCCCACGCTGGGAAATGTCCCTGCCTTTGGCACATGGACACCCCCCAGGCCCTGCATCCCCCCAAACCCCTGAACTGTTTGACTGCAGAGACGCCTGTGTTATTGTCAGATCCAAGAGTTAAATATTCCAGGAGGAATTTGTTCCTGCACGGTGATACATAATGCCTGCAAACCCCCTGCACCAATATTGCTCTCAAATTGGCAGCAAGTGAACAAGGGACATGAAGGATGCTTCAGCACAGTAACCTATCCTTCCTTCTCTCCTGGGAGCCACTTGGCCAGCTTTCATCCTCATAATTATAATAAATTTGACATTTCATAGATAATATTGATTTCTGTATTTTAGCATTTCACCATAGGTGACAGTCGAGCGTCAAGAATGAAATTTCTATTGATCTCCAGCGCATTAATCTCTCATGTGTATGTGATCATTTTTATAAGACCTTTTACTGCACATAAATCAATATTTCATATTTCCAGCTATGCCAGAGGAGATGTCATATTTGTAAACTGTGAGTTGACACCTGCAATTCCTTCCTGTTCAGCTTCAACTGTTCAGTAACAGTCGATTCAGGGTTGGGAAAGGATCAAGCTCCAGAAACAAGTGAGATGAAAAAGAGGGATGTAGAATACAGTAATTAGCTTAATGAACAAAGCAGCGGAGTAAGTGAAATAAAGCTGTGTTTCTTCTGCTTACACTTGCCTCATGAATACAAACATCTTTAGGGAGGTTTGCTAAGCGACTGATAACGCATTTTAATATGTTTAGAGCACATTATAGCAGAAATGTATTAAGGAAACAGAAGCAGTTAGAAAATTAAGCAAACTCCTAAATTAACTGCCTTGATACACCCTTATATCCAGCTGAAATTATCCCTTTTACATAGAGTATTACCAACTATTTTAACTTGGATGTGGTACAAGAACTATTTAGTCACCATTTAAACAACTCTGTAATTTAGCAAACAATAATTAGAGTAATAAAATTCTCCTCTTTGAGCTGAAATATGAGCTCCTCACAAACAGAATACAGAGCCAGGAAAAGGAAAAAAGAGTAAATCACAATGAGAGCTGGATCTCCTCTTTGTAGGGGTTTAAATTAATCAGTTTAAAATCACATTAATAAAGCATCTTTAAATTATATAGAATCCAAATCTAAATAAATAAAACTCTCCAGATGTTTGGGGGTTTGTTAAATTAGTGAAAGGAGCAATTCCAGTGTGATGTCCAGTGGTCACAGACCCCCTTACAGCATTCTGCACTTTTAATTATTCACTGTATTAGCAGTGACCTCCCCTAGTTTGGTCAGTTTGTTTGGGGTAGAAGTGGCTAACCTGTGGTTTAATGAGTGGACTCACTTAAGATTACATCTCTAATCCATATGCAGACACGGATCCTGATAAAGCACTGGGTAAGCTCAGGACTGGATACGTGCAGAAACCCCCAAATGTG
Source organism: Campylorhamphus procurvoides (assembly GCA_013396655.1). Taxonomy (NCBI): domain Eukaryota; kingdom Metazoa; phylum Chordata; class Aves; order Passeriformes; family Dendrocolaptidae; genus Campylorhamphus; species Campylorhamphus procurvoides. The sequence continues at coordinate 576,184 of WBMV01006179.1, read as the reverse complement.
GGGTTTTGCACCTGAGATAACCATTCCCCCAGTCCCTCTGAAATGACAGGGTATTTGCAGGCACAGGGAACAGAGCTGGGACTCAGCTGAGCATTCCCAGGACACAGGGACAGCCACCACAAACATTTTGGGAGCTGTGCTCACACCAGGGGCTGGTTGGACAGAGCTCCTCAGTCCTCCTGCCCAGCTGAAGGCTGAGTTTGGAACTCCCGTTCCACCACAGTCCCCTCTAAGCACTATTGACACACTAATATTTCAAATTATATGTCTTCTCACTGTGAGGAAATGCTACTCTTGCCTGGTTTTAAAGGCCAATCCTTTTTGTTCCTCTCTAAAACATGTTCGTGCCCGTCCAGTGTGTCACCACAGCCTGCTCCAGCACGATGACAGACACCTTCTCAAAGCATGACTGAGCGCCCTGTGAGTGACGAGGTCCCCAAAGTTGTGTCAGGTGGTGACTGAGGGGGCAGCATTAAAAAGCATCTTGATGGAGCAGGAGGGGGAGTCAGGGATAAGGGGGGTCTCTGCCAGCAGTTTGTTCTCCCTGGTGTCAGAGCAGCGAGCCTGGGCTGAGCCTTCTCTGCTGTCAAACTCACTCTGTGTGGCAGGGAATAAACACCGTGGGTTTGGAGCCCCTGTGAGGAGGCAGCTCAGCAAAGCTGCTCCACATGCAGGGTTTGGGCTTGGGCTCCTGGATCCTGGGAGTTTGCACCTGGCTGCAGGTTCCTGCCAGGACTGTCTTTAGGAAAAGCACTGAAATGACAACCACAGCTCACCAGGAACCATTCCACAGGTGGTGTGCACAGCCAAGGGAACAGGTTGGGCATTCAAGCTGGGGATTTCCCATCCCTGGAAGTGTCCCAGGCCAGGTTGGACAGGGCTTGGAGCCACCTGGGACAGTGGAAGGTGTCCCTGCCATGGCAGGGGGTGGGATGGGATGGGATGGGATGGGATGGGATGGGATGGGATGGGATGGGATGGGCTTTCAGTCTCTTCCCACCCAAACCAGCCTGAGAGTCCATGACTCTATGAAGAACCAGCCTCTCCATCCAGCAGCTGGTGCCTCCCATTTCCCTGGGGGGGGGTAAAGCAGCTGGGGTGGGTCCAGGAGCTCCCACCCCAACCCTAACCCTACACCTCAAACCAGCAGCCAATCCACTCCCAGCAGAAGTTCAGTGAAACAAAGTGGGCTCCTGAATAGGTAACAAATTTTTGAGCACAATTTCTTGTGTCTGCTCTTCAATCCTCTATAAATGACTCAGCACCCTTTCAAACTTCCTCTGCTGGGGGAGCAATATTTACTCATTCTGTTGGTCTTACTCCTGCTGCTACAGACCAAGTGCCACGTTCTGAGAAACCAGTAATTTTTATCCAAAAAATCTCTATTTCTGACCAGAACTTGGTTGCCCTCACGTGGGCTGACAATCCCTACTCCCAGAGATCTGTCTGAGAGTTTCCCACGAGCTCCTTAGAGAAACTCCTCTCAATGAAATGATCTGTGTGGTGTCAACACAGGCTGTTATTAACACATTAGGTGAGAAAAAGATTTTACATTATTGAATTAGCAAGACTACAGTTCACATTGTGGTTGGACTTTGTCTCATCATTTATGAACAGCAAACACTCCAATATTCCCAGGGTTCAACCAACTGTTTTCCTCAGCACGAGGGGCACAAGAACAAAGCAACAGTTTCGGCCCTTCATCACCAGAGTGACCAGATTTTGGACAAGAGACAGATTTCAAAGCAAAATTTGGACTCATCACAAATGAATGCAACGCTGTGTTATGATATTCCAAGGATGCCACCCTGGCCATTGACTCTATCAAGGTCCACTCCCACCCAAACCATTCTGGGATTCTGTGATTCTATGATCTAATTCTTTTATTTTTCTCAATTTATTTTGATCAGTGTTAAATGAGAAAAACAGGTAATTTTTCTATTTGGAAAACCCTGAAAGAAAATGTCAAATTTAAAAATTTTGTCTTGTCTTCTTTTTCCAAAATGTCTCCCTTTTCAGTCAAACCAACTGTACAGACCCTGCCTGATGTCAGATATTATTTCAGATATATCACAACATTATTTTCAGCAACCTATTTGATCAGAAAAAATTCAGTTGAACATCAAGTCTTGGTTGGACTCTGGTTGGGCTTGATGAGCTCAGTTGGATTTGATGATGTTAAAGGTCTTTTCCAACCCTAATGATTCTGTGATTCAATGAAAATAAAGATCCCAGCTGTACCTCAGACCTCATTTCCCCTCACAGAACTGTCAGAACTGTATTATTTAAATACAACACAGTAACAACTACTTTAATTTAAATAACTGTGCCAAGACCAGAGAAAGAAATGCCCGTGTGTTGCTGGCCCAGGTGTAGCTGTGCTGAAGGAGGGGGTGTTGCAGTGAGAATCCATAGCAGGCATCCTTAAAAACCCTGATTGTGCATGACAACAGTGATCATCCCACCACTTGCACCTGAAGCCAACACGTGAAATAAAGTTAAAAATATAAAAATTAAAATAATCCCCTGTCTTGCATTTTATTCCTTGTTTGTATTCATTTTCTAGGGAGACAAATTGTTCAGCTCACAAGATAAAAGGCAAAGCAGGATTAATTTTAAAAGCCTTATTTTTTCTACTGTACTTGAACTTTCCCAATATTCAATACAGAAACCAATTTCAAAAAATGTAATTATGCATCTGGAAGGATGGAAATGAAGGAAACACTGGACAAGGCAAGGAGCTCTGATGACTTGTTGATACATCATATGTATTGAAGCCTCATGGACATGCTGAGCAGGAGGTGTGGGATTTACCAGCACTCCAGGAGTGCCACTGCCCTCAGTTATCTACATTTAGATGGGATATTGGGAAGAGATTCTGCCCTGGGAGGGTGGGCAGGCCCTGGCACAGGGTGGGCAGAGAAGCTGTGGCTGCCCCTGGATCCCTGGGAGTGTCCAAGGCCAGGTTGGACGGGGCTTGGAGCAACCTGGGACAGTGGGAAGTGTCTCTGCCCATGGCAGGGGGTGGAATGGGAAGAGTTTTACAGTCCCTTCCAACCCAAACCACTCTGGAATTCCATGATTCTATAAAACCTTGGCACCTCATCACCCATTTTGGGTACCAACCTGGAAATGCCATCACAAACCTGAGACAAAAACTTGTACAACCCATGGGGCACCATCCCCTGGGAATGGAGCTGCTTTACAGGGGTGCTTAGGGGAATACCATGAAATTCCTTTGTGTCTGGTGCATCAATTCATCATCTGGGAGGGTTTAGAACTTGGAGCTGAAGCCTCACAGCTGATGTTGCTTTGAGCAGGTTAATGTTGATGGGGTCCCTTCCAACCTGAGTTATCCCTGTGAACCCTCTTTGCTCATAAAGACAAGAAACCTGATGAGAAATGTTCCACGGAAGGGCTGAACACAAAGGTGCACAAGCTGGGGGAGAGGACTTTCCCACCCAGGACAGGCCCCCTGAAGTCTCTGAGGTGCCACCAGAACCTACCCAGTGAAGAAAGGCTTCCAGAAATACACCTTTGGGTTTAAAAATCAGTCTTGATGTGACCTAATGGCTTTTGCTGCTTTTAAAGAACATGAAAGAGTGACAGCAATATTGAATTTTTAAAATCCTGCTCTGTCCACCTGCAGAGCTTTTCTCGCACACTTTTAATAAGGACTTTTACCATGTCATTATACATTTTAATTACACTGTTAAATGTCACAATCACACATGCTAATGACATCATTATACCTATTTACACCAATTATGTCATTTGATGCAATTACAGTAATTCTGCCAATACACACAAATCAATAAAAAGGTTTTGTTTGCATTTTTAAATGAGCAATCACAAAAGAATAAATGCACTTTCTAAGAAAATCAGGGTGAGGGCTCAAATACTGACACTAAAAAAGTGGCATTTGAGGCCTGATTCTATTTTCCACCACTGTGAACAGCCCAAAACTTCCATATCCAGAAGATGACACAATCCCACGTTCAGAATAGGAGATTTCCAGGGGACATCCCAGACAGGGCAGTGATGCCCATCTACAAAACAACCTCTTTTAAGAGGCTCTTCATTCTAAGACAGTTTGACTGCCATAAGGCCCTCTGGGTTTTGATAATAATTCCTGAGCCTGTCTTTGCTCAGGTGGGCAGGTGAACTTGTCTGGTCTTTCCATATAAATCATGGGAGCTAAAAATCGTGGTTTGTTATTTTCAGTCTTTTGATCTTTATGAACACCCATCTCATCATGTCACCAGGGGACACGGTTCTGCAGCACCTCACTGTGATCACCAAGCCTTTTTCAGAGAGGCAAATCCCTCCCTTCGTGCCCTCAGTCCTTACACTTCTCTTTATTCCGAGATATGTAGCCCAGATACGTGTGAGTCAGTGAAAGTTACCAAGTTCCTTTGTTTCACACACCTCCCAAATCCAGTATTTACAAATCCTTGGTATGACCTGCAGGCTTTTCCAGAATGATTTCACACTTTCTTCCAGGCCATCCACAGAAGTATTAAACTACAGAATTCCACAGCACCCACATTTGATCTTTAAATCCCTGGATCTTTTCTTCAAACTCCCACAAGAACTCAAGTTTAAGAGGAAGGATAGCCATAGGATCCCAGAATCCCAGACTGGTTTGGGTTGGAAGGGACCTTAAAACTCCTGCAGGCTCCCGAGGTCACCATGGTGGCACCTCAGCAGATCACAAATTCCAGCAGCTGAAATCACACATTTTTGCTTTCAGTGGCACCACTCAGCATGCCCAGAAGTGACCTCATGGAGGTTAAAAAAGCCTGCCACTCTGCAGATGCTGTGACATCCAAAGTCACTCTTACCTCACCTTCCACTCTGTGCCTCTATGTTAGATCCCTAACCCGTGATCTCTCTGAATACACCTAAAAATAGCCAAGTTCAATCAAACTTGGCTCAAAAAAATTCATACCCCCTGTCCTGTACCCAAGAGACTTTACGTGGCACGGCTCATGTGACAGGTTCCTGCACCAAAAACCAGACACAAGTGATGAAAATCCAAAGACAAGGACCATTTTCACCTAAATCTGCACAAGGAAATACAGGTGCTCCCCTGGCTTGCACAAAACCAAACTTCCTGAGTCATGTGCTGTCCAGAGAACAAAGCTGAGCTGGGCCCAGGGAGCTGCATAGCCACGAGACTCAGCTCAGGCCAAAGCACAGGGATCATTTCATTAAATACATTTGTATTAGAGAAGGTTTATGTAACAGATTTTATCAAAATAAATTTTTCCTTGAAAGAATTGTTTCTACACCTGCTCGTGGACTCCAAAATACACTTTAACCCACATGTAAACAAAGACCATGAGTTGCAGGTCTTTTCCCAAAAAAGAGTGTTTTTCTCTGCAGCACTGCTGGCAGCCCACAGAAATATTCATCAAGCTGCTCATCCAAGGCTGCTCTTTCCTCTCCCTCCACTACTGAAAAAAAATATTAAGTGATTTCATTTTTTTCTTAGTATTTAACATGATCAGTTTCTGTGTCTGGATGGTTTGAAATATGTTCTCCATTGGACAGATAAGTCTTGGGCAAATGACTGACCTTTTGAAATAATATTTATAATTTTAGAAATGTAAAACTTAACATTCTTTAGTAATCCAATATTAAAATGCATTTAAGTTGATCTATTAAATGCTACGATTCAAACTTTAAAAAAAATGTGCAATAGAAAAACATTAACAACATGTGTGGTTTGGAAAAATTCATTTATACAGCAGTTTGCAATGTCATGATGTATTTTAAATAAAAGAGCTACAGACAAAGGTATTGATTTTAGAGACTTAACTAAATAAACAGTATGTAAATTCTGTCTTTTTCTATAAAATTGGATCAGAACGCACATATTACACTGTCTTTTTCTGAGGGAATGACAGCTATTGAATTTGGCAGACATTGGAATTTGGTTAAAGAGTTAAAGACCTTTGATCTTTGGTTTACAATGAAATGAGGGCGCTGTGAAAGGACACACAGTATTTATGAGGCACCGCAGCACTGGGAGGTGTCACTGCTGGGGCTCCCCCAAATCTGCCCCACGCCTGGCCACAGCTCCCTGCGGTGGTGTCACCTGGCAGGTGACAACAGGGACAGGAGTGACCCCAGCCAGGCACTGGGAACATTCGGGGCTCCTTTCCTGGCTCCTGGGAGCCCCTTGGGAATGTTCTTTTTTGGGGGCACCACCAGCAGCAATGTGGTTTTGGACAAGCCTTTCTTGGGGTCGTTCTGGGGAAGGGCCTCTAAACACAGAACTAAACTTTGGGCTGAATTAATCCCCAAGCCAAACTGCCCAAGGAGTCCTTTTTTCCAAGCCCCACGTGGAGCAGCCCCAGCACCCACCGAGTCCTCCTCCCTCCTGCCCAGGCTTGGTGTCCCCCAGCTTAAAACACGAAGGCCAGGAATGCTGACCATCATTCTGTTTAAAAAAGGAGGAAGATTTATTGATAACCTTTCTAACAAAGGGAAGATCATTCCCCAAGTTCCTTATTAATTTATGCTCCTCTATAATTATCACTTAGAGCAACCACTGGAGCGCTAATAAATATATAATGAAAGCAAAAACACAGCACACTGCAGTGCTTAATCTGAGATTACATATTTATAACAACAAAATATGCAATTCAAGCCTAGTTTGGGTCTTTCTACCCCAGCCCACCCTCTCTGAGGGCCGGTTTCCCCCCCCCCCCCTTTTT